>JANDJT010000228.1:12491034-12507623 GCA_024331685.1 Stegophilus panzeri
AAGAACAGTGGGCAGTTTAACTGCTCAGGACAAACAAGGGACTCATGAACAACTCTCACAAAACATAAAAGCAGTCGCTGATCATCCAGGTAACGACACACAGTGTTAAGAATCAATCGTATGTAAACTTTTGAACTGGCTCATTTGTGTAAATTCAGTTATTATTATTGAGTCTTGTGGACTATATATAAACATCTGTTATGTGAAGTATCTTATTCAGGGCAGAACTAAATAAAAAAACAATATGCAATTGTTATGATCACTTTATTTATTTATTTATTTATTTATTTATTTGTTTATTTATTTGAAGTGATTAACATTTCGCAGATTCTGCATGGCGTATGTAAACTTATGACCTCAACTGTACTACCTTGTTAATGATTATTTTTTTACAATAATTTTCAAAACTCTGTTTATTGCTTGTTCTCTTTATTAACGTGTCAACTTTCTACTTTTGCAGTGTTTAGATGATTTCTACATCTCTAACATTTCTGTTTGTTTCCATATGCAAAGGTTCCAAATTTGCATAAAAACAGCTGGTTGGAAACCTCACTATCGACTGCATATGGGGCAGTGGTGGCTTGGCAGCTAAGGCTTTGGGTTGCTTGATCGGAAGGTTGGGGTTTCAAGCCCTAGCACCTCCAAGCTGCCACTGTTGGGCCCTTGAGCAAGGCCCTTAACCCTCTCTGCTCCAGGGGCGCTGTTTCATGGCTAACCCTGCGCTCTGACCCCAATCTCCTAACATGCTGGTGTATGCGAAGAAAATAATTTCACTATGCTGTATGTGATCAATAAAGACTCATCATTATCATATGGAATAAGCCATTGTTACTCCAACTGAAGTGGAACAGGACTGTGACCAAATGTTTTCTATAGACTAATGAATGAAGTTGTGGCCAATGGAGCACACTTGCTTTCTGCAGACTTTATGCACTATATTCAATAAAACAGAAGTTGATTGTATGGGTTAAGCAATTTATTTCTTTTAGGTGAATTTGGAGCAGTTTCTTTATGCCCAAATTTGACTGTTTTAAGTGAAACTGAAAAGCTTGTCTCAGATCAGTACAGAGCTGTAACATGGTGACTCAGTGTCTTTTTTTTTTGTTGCTGTGGGACTGAAGTGGGAAACACTCTTATCTGAGTGGGAGTGTAGATTCTGAACTCAGTAGGAGAGTTAAGGGTTAGTCAAGCCAGTGTTTGTTATTTTCATTCAGGCTCAGATTGGAGATATTCTATCTGTTGTTCAAGGCACTTTGAACTTTTCTGCTTCTGTGTTTTCTCAGGCAGCAAAACTGAAGCTGATCTTTTTTTTGTTTTTTCTGTTCCGCTTAAGTCTGATCTTAAAATGCTGTTGCACTTGGTCAGAGTTTCACCATTCCTGGATGTGGTGGAGAACCCTGCACTGCATTATTTTAGTGCACTCCCCTGTTCTGCCACACCTGTTGTAAGCTCATAATGAGCTTGTTGGCTGGTTAATGTGTTGTGACAGGTGTACTGGGAGCAGTGTTTATATATAAAAAAAAAAAAAAAAAGAAGAAGGAAAAATGTCTGCAATTGCTTGAAGTGTGGGGTGTTTTTTTTTTTTTTTTTTTTTAAGAGGACAGACATTTGAATGATGACTCAGTGGATATGTAGTTTTGAAAAATTCCACTATTTATTGTAGTTTGCGTCGGACACAGATGGGTTACGTGACCAAAAAAAAGAAGAAAAAAAAGTTTTTATGGTTCATTTTGAGTATGCAGAGGCTGGTCTCACTGCAGTGAATACAAAGTGCTTTATCTAGCACACATAAATGTGTATTGTGCCATTTTCAGTTATAAAAGGGTAGCAGCATTGACGACAAGAGTTGAATGAATGTTTTCATCAATTAAATCCAACATGACGACAATACTCGAAGTGTACAGCTATTTTTGGCCTGTGTCTAGAAAAGAGAGAGTGCCAAAACAGCAGTGTTATGGATGGTTTTAACCTTTTGATATCCAGCCGAACATACATACATACACATATACATACATACATACATACACATATACATACATACATACATACATACATACGAAAACTTTAGTTTCTTTGTCTGTCCAAACAGCACAAGAGGTGTCCTCTGTGTTTATATATACACAATGACCTCCACTAATATTGGCACCCTTGGTAAATATGTGCAAAAAAGGCTGTGAAAATTTTTTTTTTAACCTTTTGCTTTTTTTTTTTTTTTTTTTTTTTTTTTTTTTTTAAAAGTAAATTCACAAAAATACTGCTCTGCTGTCATAGATATCAAGCAATTGCAAACACAGCACAGATTTATATTAAAAAAAAAATTTTGTTAAATGTGTGTGCAACAATTTTTGGCACCCTTTTAGTCAATACTTTGTGCTGTCTCCCTTAGCCAAGATAACAGCTCTGAGTCTTCTTCTATTATGCCTGATGAGGTTGGAGAATACATGGCAAGGGATCTGAGACCATTCCTCCATACAGAGGGCACTGTATATCCTTTGTGCTTATGTTTAGATATATATGTTTAGGGCAGTGGTAGCTCTGTGTTTAAGATGTTGGACTACTGATGGAAAGGTTGTGAGTTCAACTCTGTCAAACTTCCACTGCTGGGCCCTTGAGCAAGGCCGTTAACCCTTAACTGCTCAGCTGTGTAAACAAGATAAATGTAAGTCAATCTGTATAAGGGCATCTGCCAAATGCCATAAATGTACATATAGCTAGTTATAACGCTGAAGTATGGGTTACATTCCCAACGGCTTGAATGACAATTTTATTAAAAAAAAAAAAACCCATCCCCATCACTCTTTTTCCCACCTTATCTTTATCGATAGACTAACTTTTTCACCACAGCCAAGCTTAAATATATTGTTCCACTTGTTCCATTAAGGTTTTTTTATTGCCATTTGTAAACTAGCTAACATAAAACACGGGATGGAAAACTAGATAATGACAATGAGAGATGGGTCAGAAAAAGAAATGCAGAGACAGGCAGAAAGAGAGATGGACTGACAGAACTGGAGCATGTATTGTCCCTGCATGTAGTGAACCTGAAGTTTGCTGAAGATGCCGGACTGCTGTCATCATATAACAGTACCTGTGACTTCTCCCAATTACAGATGACTGTGTGTCTCGGTGGAAGGTGCACATTGTGCAGAGCAGACTTCTCATACCCCACAAGTGTGAGTAGTAGTGGGATGTAGCAAGCTGTACAAGCTACAAGGAAATCCAGCCTCAGAGAGGAATATTGACAGCATGACTCAGCAATACAGCACGATTACACCACTCTTATGCTCTCTCCTGAGTTATCGCTTTTCTCTTCCTCAAATGGATCTCCCTGAGGACGGCTTCTGTTTATAGAAATGCTGAGGGATTTCGAGATAATGTCTCAATGGCATGGCTGTTTGTTTTAAATACGAATCTCCAGGTGCAGTGCGGACAGGTGTCGTGCGCACGTTACTCACAATGCCGCCCCTCCCCCATAGCTGAGGTGAAATTTCAATCAGTTGTGCTGTTAGTGTTCTGGGTCCATGTGATCGTGAATGAAGCTTAGAGAACAATGACTATTTCTTTGTGCAAACGTGAACCCAACAAATGAACTCAAACCCCTCTAAGGTGACCCAAAAGCTCGTCATCTATTTTGTAGTCCACTTGATTTGTATTTGTATTTACTTCATAGGTAAAAAGCTTGAGAGCTGCTTCACGTACATAGCTCCAGTTTTCTGTCACCTACCATAAAAACAACTCGAATAAAGCTCCCAAGTGGCGCAACAGAATTGCAACAGAACCCCATCAGACAGAGATCATGAGTTTGAATCCAGATGATGCCATAGCCATCCATGACCAGGAGTCTAAGAAAGCAAAATTGGCCATGCTCTCAGGGATGGAGTTTTGACATACCCTTCTTCCCCCTATGAATCACGGTGACAGTCATGAGCATCTGTGAGCTCATGTTGCATGAGCAGCAGTTTGGCTGGATCCACATGCCTTGGAGGAAGTACTTGATTATCTTTGCCCTCCCTGGTTGATAGTGGTCATGTGATGGGGAGAGCTGCCTGATGAATGGGAATTGTGCATAATTAAATTTGGGAGAAAATCGGGCTAAATTAAAAAAAAAAAAAAAAAAAAAAAAAAAAAAAAAAAAAGGACCCACAACAAGGACAGCAGTGTTGGGTGGCAACATGACAGATAAGCTAATAGAGTGTGGCATTATAAACAATAACTAGAACAATAATTACTGTATAATACTATTAGTATACAGAGTATACAGTATGTGTATAAATTATGTAGTGTATGCATGTATTTTGTCTACCCCAACCACTCACCTTAGCCACTGCTACAGTTACTAGCATGATGTTAATTTTATTTTGATGGTTCAACATGAAAAATACTTCTGGTATTTCACTTCAAATCAGGTTTGCCTTCTTTGTTTTTCAGCCAAACGATACATCATATAAAGCGACCATGTTGAACGACACTATTCGGTCTGTACAGGATTTCACAGAGGCTTTTTTTTTTTTTTTTTTTTGTGTGAATGTTGCTACCAAAAATGCTTGATTTTGCGGCGGCTTTTTTTTTTTTTCCGGAAAACTACTCGAATTGGCTGTACCTTTCAGCTGTACTCATGTTCGACGCATGTGAATCGAAGAGGGCTTTGGCTGAACGCACGTCGTGATGAAGTCACACGGCGCATTTTGATGACATCACATGATGTGTCTTGGCCCCAAAAAATTGCTCCTCTGAATATTGTGGCGTTTGCTTGATTTTGCATTAATTTCTGCGATCTCAAAAATTCCGAAATCCTGGAGGGACTGAGTATTCGGTGTTACACACATTCACTATTAAATTATGGTAAAGGAGTTGTGGTGTGAACAGGTGCTCTGAGATCTCATCAGTGAAGAAAGAGAACCGAGTCCCCTTTTGTGTCCACTTGTATTGTGAACACCAAAATCACTGATGCCATTTGCAGCTAGTTCCCTTTCAGGTCCACTTAATTGGACTGAGTATGGTTCTTTTAAAAAAGACCTATATGTGAAAATGCCCTTAATATGATTGTAAAAAGTCTATCCTTAGGGCTGTGCTGTATGTATGATTGTGTGATTTGTGTACATATGAACGTGTGAGTGAGCCAGTAGTCATAGGAAGTACGTCTATCTACCATCACATGATTAAACACGGATAAGTTTCCAACTCCCAGCTGAATACTGAGATGATATAAGGATATCCTGTGATGTCCAAGATATAATTAAGTTAGTTTATGACATTGCTCCCACAGGAGTCAGGAATATGTCATTTTAAACCATTAAAATATATACGCAGAAAACCTTTATTTTAAGAGGCACGTTGCTCAATGATGACTGATCAATTCCCTTTGCTGAAGTATGCGAGGGAGTCGCTCTTTCCAACCCCCCGAGTCATAAACTGATGAACTCTTCATGATTCTGTGATTTCAGTGTAGGATCTCTATTTACATTGGCATATTATCAGTAATTTTTTTATTTTATTTTTTTTTTATGGTATGTACTAGGGGTAAAACATTGCTGATACATGTTTCAGGTATCCATCTGGAATAAAATTTGTGCCAAAAGTATTGAACATAACTTTTCAAGAAACGAACAAAAATATACACTGAGAAAGATGGGAAAAAAACAAACACACACACAAAACTGAAAACGATGAACTCGATGGCAAAAATGTAAACTGGTCTTCAAATAAACAGCGTTCTTTATTAACAGATTTTTTTTTTTTAAGCTTCCTTCTCACTAATCATGGTTTATGAACGTGCTTTTCAAAGATTTCGTCTACGCGCCCGCAAGTTTTCATTCGCCATTCTGTCACAAACCTCTCATGTGGGTGGGCTTAACTGCGATTTACCCTTATTGGCTAGTGATATTTGGATCTACAGCTCGAGTGTCCAGCTGAGGTGGAAGATTAATTAAATTACGGACTAATATACTGACTAAGTAAGTAAGTAATTTCCACTACAAAGTACAAACACTATAATTATACAGAGAAACGCATCAAGAACACTCTCCTAAATTCACGACACTGAGGTTTCTACTTCCCGGCCAGGGAGCTGTCGATCCAAATCTCACTAGCCAATGAGTGTAAAGTGCTGTTAAGCCCCACCCACACAAGATTTGAGCCAGAATGGCGAATTTAAAGTTGCGGAGCGTAGACGAAAATTTTTAAAGTGGAAATGAAAACTCTGGCAGCACGTTTATAAACCATGATTAGTGAAAACGCTTAAAAAAAAAAAAAAAAAAAAAAAAAAAAAATTTAAAACAACGGTCAACAAAGAACGCTGTTTATATGAAGACCATGTTACATTTTTGCCAGTTTGCAGTGTGAGTGTTTTCTTCTTTCTCATTGAATATTTTTGTTCGTTTCTTGAAAATTTACATTCAATACTTTTTGCCACAAATTGAATTCCATACTGATACCATGTTCATTTACTCATCTCATAAAAATGCTCTGATACCAGCATCCAATACCATGTGGTGATAGATGATGTAAGCCTGGTGTTACGCTAAAGAACAGATGACACGAAATGATGCTATCTGGACATATTTCACAATTAATGATGGTAATCAAAGCAAAGCAGGCTACAAACTGTACCATGCAAAAATATCAAGAGGAGGTACTAATAGTACACTGATAAACCTGATCACATATCTTTAAAATTTAGCATAATTAGCAGCACATGGCAGGACTCCAATAGCTATGTTATCATCCAAGTTGTGAATAAATTGGAATCTCATAAAATATTTTTCCATCCCATATGTTCAAGAGAGCAAAATCGCTGTTTCCGGGGAAACTGATGCATCTTGCTCAATGCCATTTTTACATTTCTGAGCCAATTATCCAATCATATGATTTGTTGATGCAAAGTCACATGACTTTTTTGATGTGCAATGTATTTGGTAAATGTGTTTCCATTGTACTTTATGTGCATTTTGTCTTATCAAATAAAATTAATAATCCTCCTCAGTTGATTTTTGAGATATTATTCACATCTGGTGTT
This sequence comes from Stegophilus panzeri, assembly GCA_024331685.1. Classification (NCBI taxonomy): domain Eukaryota; kingdom Metazoa; phylum Chordata; class Actinopteri; order Siluriformes; family Trichomycteridae; genus Stegophilus; species Stegophilus panzeri. The sequence continues at coordinate 12,498,050 of JANDJT010000228.1, forward strand.
TCCATCCAGCATTTTGTATGCGCTATCCCAAATTTTGCACATAGCTGTTTTTGCTGCAGCAAGTACTAACTGGATAAGAAAAAATGTCTATACATTCGTCTGTGTCAGTGGAAATAACTACGATTAAGGCTAGGTCAGTGTAAAATAACAGTTCTTACACAATATATTGTTCTTGACAATCAGCCACTATCGATCCTTGATAACCGGGGACTCCAGTGCAGTGAAAGCAACGAAACATACAGCTGTACAGAAACGTTTTTCCAAAGGGTAAAATCCACTCTCCGCTGAAGCCCTACTTGATCAAAGCTAACTAATGTAGGTAGTTAATGCTTTTTAAAAAAAAAATATTTTTAAATCAACTAGCTAACAAGCATAGTAGCATGTGTGGACCTGCACGTGTGTGCTTTTCATGGCCCATATTTAAACGGGAGGAAAAACGAAACGGTGATAAATAACATGTTCTACGATGCCCCTAAGTGTTTAATAGTAAGCGAGTTCCTCATTTTGTTATCGATAACAGCAAGTACCAAAATATTTACTTGTATTCATATGTGGTTGATGGAAAATGGTATTGCTGTGTCCCTTGTATATACCTTACAGTATATGCAACTGTCATGTTTGTTCTTACACGTAGTAAAATAGCTTACATTTGCCAGAGGTTGACACAACTGGGACATCAGTATCAGTTTCAATTTGTATAATCATTTTCTCAGCTATTTATTTTACTGCCAAACATGTCGTCATATGTCCTAGCAATCAAAACTATATTGTTCTTCAAGGTTCAAGATTTTAGTTCTCTATGATAACTAAGCTAGCTACTGTAGGTAGGCCAGGTTTGAAGCCTCTGAGCATATTTTCTCACATCACTGAACTCCCACAGTCAGTTTTTTTTACAGAGCTACCGAGAAAGTATGTTTTAAATTCTGTCGGTTTAGTGCTGTATTAACAAATTTGACCCAAACGTTATTAACATAATGTATCTTGCGGAGTTAAGTTCACTGGATGACTTTTTAAGGGACTGTCAGAGAAATGCAGATACAGCAGAAGATAAAACTAGCAGTCAACTCTTTGAGATGTAATGCTAATTTTCGACTTGCTGCCTAGCTTAACTGAAATGAGAGAACTGTTTTCAGTGCTCAGCAGTTTACTGTCACAGATGAGCAGGTAAGGTTTAACTTCAGTTCAACACAGAAGCAAAAATGCTCCCCAGAAGCGGAGGGAGGGAGAGAGAAGGAGGAAGATTATGTTTCCAGTCCAAACAGAGCCACTGTAGACAGTGTAAGCTTGGAGGACTATTTTCATAACATTAGGTACGGGGAAGTGTCTTGATCTGAAGTTTCCAACTGTGAATGTCACACCATGTGGATAATTTGAAGTTAATTTCTAGGGACTCGCTCTAAGATTGCTAGGTGTTATTGTATTTACTTTTTATATATAGAGATGGGCCTGATGGCTCTGAGGCCCTTGCCAGTAGCCAGTACAGGTTTTATTCCGAGTGTATTCACGCTAAGTTTGGAGGCTGATGAGTCACAGCCCAGAAGCAGATGTTTGGAAGGTAGCAGCTCTTCACACTTTTCTGCTTGCTGTCTCACACCCCCTCATGCGTCTCTCCTTTTCAGAGCGCAGCAGTGACATGGCATCTTTTCTACCGTGAACTTGCTTCTTAGTCTTGCTTTTTAGCTGTTAAATGCGAATGTGGTGGCAGTGAGGTTTGCAGTGACTGTGTGGTCCTCTTTAGTTTGTAATATGGACATCATGGGGAATGCCTGGAGTCTTGATGCCGAAAAGCCTCCTGGTTTGCAGTGGCGCATTCTAACCTTTTGCAGTTGGAATAGTAATTTTTACATTGGCATTACATTGTTGCTGGGGCTACTAATTTGGTTAATATTTTTTCGTCACCTCAGCGTTATGATTTTGTGCCATATACTTTCAGAAGAATCTGAACAAACGGATGAAAACACTGATCTGTATGGCCTGGACACCCGTTTTTCCTCTTTTGTTTAGGGTATGGCTTTGCTGTTTCCCAACTCTGGGCCAACTCCAAAATGACAGCATGGCACTGCCTCATTTCCTGCCTCATTATGTCCTCTCTTTGCAGAGACAATGGCTCAGAGAGAAAGAACGAATGTGACTGACACTGATCCTTCCAAACTCCACTTTAGCCTAGACTAATGTATTATTCATCAAAGGCCAGTAATTGCTGTCTGTGTGCCCGTCTTTCAGGGAGGTAGAGTAGGGGTAAGTAACTGAGCCCTGTAAATAGCTGTCAAGCTCTATTTCACAGTCAATAAAGGTGTGTTACTCACTGTGGGCTAGTTTGAATTATTATAGTATATCATTCAAAAATATTTTAGCATGTTAGTATGGGTGGGTGACAAAAATATTCTATTATAATGATTCCTGGCACGGACATCGTGTGTTGCTAAATGTTTGTAATGGACAAAAATCACCTTTTGAAACATTTCAAGCTAAATTTTAAAATGCCACTGACACCACATAGTTCAGTGATTTTTATAGCAGTTTGTACAAAAGCTATTTAACAAGAACATTAAAAAAATAATAATCTAACATTTGTTTCAAATGTCATAATGTTTATACTGATGTCAAATTTCATTACAGCTACTTGTTACTATGCAATATTAATTTAACAGTATGACTCGGTGGGTTCTTAGGCCAAATGCACTGTAAAGAAAAAGAAAACTTTTTAAACTTCAATAAATTATTTCAAGTTAATTACAGTCCGCTCCAAAACAAATGGAATGCCAAGGCCAAGTCATTCGTTTGTGCTGTACACCACAGACATTTCGGTTTGAGATCAGAAGATGGATATGAGACGGGAGGTTAGGATTTCAGCTTTTATTTCCTGGTTTTTACATCTAGATGTGTTTAACATTAAACATAGAACCTTCTGTATCAGACCTTCTGACTTTTAGGTGAGCAAAAGTACAGGAACAGATAAGTCTTAAAGTATATAACACTTTATATTTTGTTGCATATCCATTGCTTGCAATAATTGCATCAAGGCTGCGACTCATTGACATCAGCAAATTGTTGGTTTCTTCTTTTGTGAGGCTTTTCCAGGCTTTTAATGCAGTCTCTTTCAGATGTATTTATTTATTTATTTATTTGGGGGGGGTGTTTCTCCCTTCAGTCTTCTCTTCTGGAGGTGAAATGCATGCTCAAATGGGTTAAGGTCTGGTCTAGACTTGGCAAGTCTAAAACTTTGCACACTCTCCCTTGAGTTGGCAGTGTGATGAAGTTCCTCCCAATTAATTTGGATACATTTAGAGATATTGCCAGACAAAATGTTCGTGTAAACTTCAGAATTCATTCTGCTGCTACCATCATGAGTTCCATTCCAAGTAAGAAATCGAAGTTAAAAAAAATATATATAAAAGTTAAGAGGGAAATGTTTGTGATTTAAAAAAAAAAAAAAAAAAAAAAAAAAAAAAAAAAAAAAAAAAGGAAATAAATCTCGCTCTAACTGGAAAAGGCCAACCTGGACCACTTTCTTACAACAGATACTAAAACTGTCTACTGTCTAACTTACTGTAACACTCTTACAGTAACTGCTTCATTAAAAAAAAGTGCACTTGCCTTTGATTAAGCACTACCTCAGACTGTTAGAGCGGACAATGTATAAGGTCCTTCTGTCTGCATATTTATGTATTTGATGGAATACTTGTTTAAATTTTCTCTGTTTAATTGCCAATAGTGAAATAATGTATTTAACAATAAATTGTAATCAAATGTAAAAAGGTGTTCAGAAATGAAAAGACCCTGGTCACAGTTTGTTCTTTTAGGTTTTTTTCTCCAGTTGGCCCATTTGTTTAATAATGTGTCCATTTTTTCTGATGCTATATAATGTGCTTGAGAATTGTTCCAAAAATTGGGACAGTCAGGAGGATGTTATGAATATGAGTAACTGTTGCGCTGATGACCACAACAGCAGACATCACATATACAAGCACATCCTGTAAACCCTGCAGGTGTTCATTATAATCCACACCGACATGCGCATATAGCCTGCAATGCACTCTTAGGACATGTTTAGGCTTGTGCATTCCACACATAACCAGAGACAAACTGAAAAGTGGGCTAATTGCTAACAAGACCAGAGAATCTCCAAATGTAGTTGGGGGAATTAACTAATCTCTTGTTTGCCTTTTTGCATGTTCTCTCATGTTAACATGCGCAAAAGGATGTAGATAGGGAAAGGACAAGAGGAAGTTCTGGGTTTTTGGACATGTTTGAATTGCCATTTGTCTGCTATCAGGATCTCACACAGAGTGGAAGTAAAGGGATTGAAATAATAAGCAGATCCAATGTGCCTGGTTTAACACAATAGGAGTGAGGGGAAAGAATCCCAAAACAAGGAGACGACAGGAAGCGAGACAGAAGAGCCGTTTGATAGAGAATCCACTTAATCCGTTTCAGTGAGAGCTGGCCAAATTTTTGATTACATTCTTTCAGCTTTTGCGCTAGTCGGATGCCTTAAGCTGGCTTTACGCTGTACGATATTTTGCTGTCGCAGGCATAATCACGCATCGTAAGGGATAACTTTTGCGGTCGTGAGTTGAGATCAGTAGTCTTAGAACTTCTAATGAGACAAAACACCGGCAGCTGATTTAGCGCCATCTAGACCAAAGACAGTCGACGACAAAGTTCTGGCGGTATTAGAAAATTTGCTTAAAATCTTAAGTTGTTATGACACTCATCTAAAATCCACCAATAAGAGGACAGCATATGATTCATGATTACAAAAAATTCACAGAACAGCTACAAACATGGCATTGGTGAGAAGTAATAATCGTAAAAGACCTCTGGAATCGCACAGTATAAAACCAGCTTTAGTGTTGTCCCTCAGATAATTACGATCATGTGCTGCGTTAAATGGGATCATATTATAATAGGTTGCGAAGGTCTTCCCTTCACTCAGTTTACTGCAGATTGTGTTACAGCTCACGTTTTCATTCTCTTCTCTTCTTTCAGCTCACGTTGAGAATGAGGAGCAGTACACCCAAGCTCTGGAGAAGTTCGGCGAGAACTGTGTGTACCGGGATGACCCTGACCTTGGCTCAGCCTTCCTCAAGTTCTCCGTATTTACCAAGGAGCTCACCGCCCTCTTCAAGAATCTGGTGAGAGCTGTTCATGTGTCTGAGTTGGTAAAAAAAAAAAAAAAAAAAAAAAAAAAAATCTTAGCAAGTGAAAATATTATTAATAATAATATAAAAAGTTATAAAATAAATAATAAAAAGTATTAATAATGTATTTGCTTTACTGTAGTCTTATAAATGCTAGTTAAATTGGACTATATTTAAGATATTTTCATTTGCTTGGATCTAGTAATGGATTTTATATGAACATTTCTTTTTGGTTAATACGTCACGGGTGCTTGGCAATGTGACCGTCATTTGTGCCTTTATGGCAGGAACTCAGTCTCAGGAACTCAGTCTCAGGAACTCAGTCTCAGGAACTCAGTCTCAGAACTCAAACTCGGTGGCAGGAACTCGAACTCAGTCTGCCCGGGCATTTTTGTGAGCCGTTGGCTATCTTCTTCTTCTTTTCTTGTCGAGGTTCCACTTCATAGTGGAACCATCGTGGTATGATACTGAACGTTGCCCAGGGTGCGCCGGGGGGGCTCCTTCCGTGCACACACATTCACACACCCGTTCATACACTACGGACACTTTGGACATGCCAATCAGCTTACTATGCATGTCTTTGGACTGGGAAACCGGAGTACCCGGAGGAAACCCCCGCAGCACGGCGAGAACATGCAAACACCGCACACACAGGGCCACGGTGGGAATCGAACCCCTGAGAGGTGTGAGGCGAACATGCTAACCACTAAGCCAGAAGGGCTGTAATCCAATTATGTTATTTTGTATATTATTAGAAATGCAATTATACTCTACGGTCATCAGTCAGTTTATCATTTTTATTCCATAATGACTAAACCTTCATTCATACCACAGTTTCATTTCTGCAGTAATAAAGAGTAAATCCTATTGGCTTATTCTCCACAAAGACTGTGCGAAACAATTTTGTACAATTGCATGGCAAGTTGCATCGAGATTTAGAAAAAAGGCTGCAGCAAAATCAAGCATTTTTAGCTGCAACGATCACAATATAACTGTACGGACTGATTTTCACTAAGAATGTACATGTTCTCAGTGTCCCCCCCTCCACTGTTTACTCTCGATCATTTCATTTTTTCCTCCAAGAGTTTTCTTGGTTGCTACAGCGGGTGATAGATTTCTGCATTTGGAGTCCGTCATTTAACACTGGACGCGTTTCCAAAGCATTTTTAGACACATCACACAAAGCACACGTCCATTTGAGCCACAATCCCCAAGAGTTCTGTGAAGCGTGTAAAATGCCAGCTCATGTGCCCTGTTGCGTTTGTTTGACAGCCTGTCTCTAGCCCACAAGTCCATGATGTGTTTGTACAATAATTATACTTATGGGTAAGCAGAATAAACATAGCAGTATTGTAAAAACAGCTGACTTAACATCGACTATCCCCATCTCTCATGTTTTATGGACACTGTTATACATTTGGATTAGTTTCAATTAATTTCCTTAATAAAAAAATAAAAAAAGTAGTATGAGGATGCGTGTGATGTGGATTAGACGGAAGGTCTATTCAGCGATCAGCCATAACATTAATACCACTGACGGGTGAAGTGAATAGCATTGATTATCTCATTACAATGGCACCTGTCGAGGGGCGGGATATATTAGACAGCAAGTGAACAGTCAGTTCTCGACATTGATGATGTGTTGGAAGCAGGAAAAATGGGCAAGTGTAAGGATCTGAGCGATTTTGACAAGGCCCAAATTGTGATGGCTAGACAGCTGGGTCAGAAATGGCAGGTGTTGTGTGGTGTTCCCAATATGCAGAGGTTAGTAACTATCAAAAGTGGTCCAAGGAAAGACATACAGTGAAATGGCACACCCCTTCATGGCAACGGTATTCCCTAATGGCAGTGGCATCTTTCAGCAGGATTATGTGCCCTGCCACACTGCAAAAATTGTTCAAGGTGTTGACTTGGCCTCCAAATTCAATCCCGATCGAGCATCTGTGGGATGTGCTGGACAAACAGATCCGATCCATGGATGCCCCACCTTGCAATTTACAGACCTTAAAGGATCTACTGCTAACATCTTGGTGCCAGATACCACAGCACACCTTCAGAGGTCTTGTGGAGTTCATGCCTCGACGAGTCAGAGCTGTTTTGGTGGCACAATGGGGAACACAATATTAGGCAGGTGATTTTAATGTTATGGCTGATCGGTGTATATGCTTACAGAACACATCTGGTGGGCTTTAATGAGTTTCTGAGCTCGCCAAGCAGTTGTACCGGCACCGAATTTGTATTCAAGATGGATTCTTTTCAAATGCTAATGAGAATCCTAATGTAATGAAAGCAACCCTAATGTTAGGGGTTTCTGTGCCACTGCACGCGATAATAATCTCCATTGCAGCAGAAAATTCTAGGGAAAATCTTGTTTAATGATTGTTCTTGCTCCAGTTTCAGAACATGAATAACATCATCACGTTTCCTCTGGACAGTCTTCTGAAGGGCGATCTGAAAGGGGTGAAGGGGGTAAGTATATCAGTTTAGGTTTCTTTGCTACATTTTGTGGTGTTGAGGATTTTTCACCTGTGTCATTACAACCTTCAGTTAAACTTTAGTTGGCCTCAGGTATAGCAGTAAACACAATAGTAAGCTGTAATCGAGGGCGAATCTAATAAACATACCTCGGTAATCAGGGTAAACAGTTGAAATTGCACATGTAATTTGCTTACAATAAACAATAAATGTTAAACTTAGGATGTTTTATGTAATTATATGGTGTGTTGGATGGTGGCAACAAAACGTTTGAGAACAAAGCAGTGCAGTGGACTGCCGTGGAGACCAGAGAGAGACTTCAAGTCTGTTATACGGTTAAGGAATGCATAAATTCACATCCAAAGTATAGGTTTAAGACTCCACAGTCAACACTTTCCCCCTGCATAAAGTCTAAAACAGAGCAGCTTTCTTATTACTGTCTTTTCATGTGGGTAGCTGTGAGTTTTCCAGTCTGTGCTCTTCAGCTTATTAAATGGAGAGCAAAGGATTTCATAATAGTAATTGACACAATTAATGAAGGCAGGGGGGAGATCCCCCCCTCGCCCCAAGTTAAATACATCTGATCGAGTCAGTTGTGAGTGACATGCTGAGTTTGTGTGCGAGAGAGCAGATGGACAGATGGGTTTGATTATGGCATATTAAAATCCGTCCTGACCTCGTGACCCTCCAGAGCACCATGTGACTGCGATTTGTTAGCTCCTACATGAAGCATGACGCGATTTGCTCCTAATGAGACCGCTTCTCATCGCTTCTGTCTCGTCTCCCTGGAGACTCCCTGCTTTTTCGCCCTCCCTCTCTCATTCTCTCTCTCTCTGTGTTTCCCGTGGTGAAGGGGCCCAGAGCTGAGGAGAGTGAAACGCTCTCATGGAGATGCTCTTTCATGAATGTGTAACTGAAGTTGTTAGGCACTCCTAGCTATGCTATAATTGGGATAAAGTCCAGACTTAACACACTGGGACCCTTCTACTCTGCTTTAAAAAAAAAAAAAACATCCTCTCTCATCTTCTAGAGCACTTATAGACCTTTTCACTGATCTGTCAGCTAGAAAGCACTAATTTAGATACTGTTTTTAGCAACCTGAGCCTCATCAAACTTCATGAAGTTTAAATGAATACTCCAGGAGTTTCCAACATAATCTACATTTACATTTGTAGCTTACAGTATGTGTAAAATTGAGAATAGAATGGAAAAATCTGGTTTAAAAAAACCTTTATTCATTTTTCAGTCAAAGGTATTTGTAAATTAAGTTTTAAATCTGTAGAATTGGTTCAGATGGGATTAGTCTTTCATGTGGAAGAACTTGTGGTTAAGTTGTGAATGTAAACATGGAAACACACGAGTACTTCAGTTTTCATCTGATGCTGCATGACTGAGGTGAACCTAAGTTGCTTTTTACTGTATTGCTCCAGTGTTCGAATGCTGGCCCGAACTACAGCCTTAGTAAGTAAGTTCAGAGCAAACACATTTTCTTTTCTTTTCCAAGTACAGGGAAATGTGTCAAAATGACTCTGTTGCTATACCACATATGCGACAGATAAATCGAGATAATACTAGAGGATTCCTTTAACGTGATGAAACAATGGCAAAAGCTGAGATGTTATGAGCGGATCAATACCCACATTAGTATAGTTTGATCAAATTATTACTTTAACCTTATGTTAAGACATGCCTACTAATTTTACCAGATGACTGTGAGGCCAGAGTCTGTTCTGTATTTACTAGGCTTTATGGATAGTTTGTACTTAACCAGGCTTTACAGAGTGTTTATTTTTAACCAAACTTTACCGATTGTTTATATACAACCAGGCTTTACAGAGTGTTTATATTTAAAAGCGCTTTACAGAGTGTTTATATTTAAAAGCGCTTTACAGAGTGTTTATATTTAAAGGCGCTTTACAGAGTGTTTATATTTAAAGGCGCTTTACAGAGTGTTT
>JANDJT010000228.1:12507723-12519851 GCA_024331685.1 Stegophilus panzeri
CAGAGTGTTTGTATTTAAAGGCGCTTTACAGAGTGTTTGTATTTAAAGGCGCTTTACAGAGTGTTTGTATTTAAAGGCGCTTTACAGAGTGTTTGTATTTAAAGGAGGTTTATAGAGTGTTTGTATTTAAAGGCGCTTTTATAGAGAGTTTATATTTAAAGGTGCTTTACAGAGATTTTGTAATACAACCAGGCTTTACATGTTAATATTCCCTGAAGGCATGCTGATTTTACTCTAGCTCAGATAGAGATATGCACTAATGGATTGAGATTATAGGACTAGATGTGAGCTGTCAAATGAGCCATTAACCCAAGTCTGTGCCTTTCATGCTCCAGTCACTGCAGCCAAAGGGTAAACCTGAAGCTAAATGCAGCTCAAACACAACCCTCTGTGAAGCGGTTTAAATTTCTTGATGAAAGTACATTAACATGTAGATAAAAACATTGAAATATGTTTTTATATGTATTTGGTGTACAACCCCAATTCCAAAAAAGTTGGGAAGCTGTGTAAAATGTAAATAAAAACGGATTGCAGTGATTTGCAAATCTCATAAACCCATATGTTCTTCACAATGGGGCAGCTGTGGCTCAGGTGGTAGAGCGGGTTGTCCATTAATCGTAGGGTTGGCGGTTCGATTCCCGGCGCGCATGACTCCACATGCCGAAGTGTCCTTGGGCAAGTCACTGAACCCCAAGTTATTCCCGATGGCAAGTTAGCGCCTTGCATGGCAGCTCTGCTACCAGTGGTGTGTGTGTGAATGGGTGAATGAGACACAGTGTAAAGCGCTTTGGATAAAAGCACTGTATAAGTGTGCCATTTACCATTTACAATAGAACATAGAAAACGTATAAAATGTTTAAACTGAGGAAATGTACCATTTTAAGGAAAAAATAAGGTAATTTTCTCAAAAAAGGTAATCTCAAAAGATTACGGGGGCAACAAAAGGCTGGAGAAGTAAGTGTTCCTAAAAAGAAACAGCTGGAGGTTAATTGGCAACAGGTCAGTAACATAATTGGGTATAGAAAGAGTATCTTACAGAGGCAGAGTCTTTCAGAAGTAAAGATGGGCAGAGGTTCACCAATCTGTGAAAAACTGCATCTACAATTTATGGAACAATTTCAGAATAACGTTCCTCAATGTAAAATTGCGAAGACTATGAATAGCTATTTAACCTCTAGTTGTTTCTTTTTAGCAACACTTTCTTTTCCAGCCTTTTGTTGCCCCGTCCCAACTTTTTTGAGACGTGTTGTGGCCATCAAATTCAAAATGACATTTTTTTTCTTAATATGGTATTTCCCCAGTTGAAACATTTGATATGTTCTATTGTGAATGATATATGGGTTTATGAGATTTGCAAATCATTGCATTCTGTTTTTATTTACATTTTACACCGCGTCCCATCTTTTTCGAATTGGGGTTGTATATGTGGCATAGTGCTTATTGCTAGGAAAGAAAGGTGTGTTTTCTGTCCTCAGCCAGCTGGTGTGGGAACTTCTGGGTAATGCTGGAGCAGCAGTGTGGTCCTTGCAAAGCATGATGTCATACCCAAATCACTAAATCCCATCATCCCACTGTCTGTCCCCAGAGACCTCTATTGTCACACACTTGTGTATGTGGTTAATCCTGTGCTTTGCCTCCAGTCATGCAGACATTACTAGAAAACCATTTGAGCTCTTCCATTCTTGGATGCTCTCCGATAGCGATCTACTGCTACATGAAGCCTCTCTGTTGAGACTCACTGACTCGTGAAGCTCACCCATGCAGGCATTAGCAAGCCTCCCTTGTTTCTGCAGTCCTTGAGTTCCCACAGAGCTCTTATGATAACTCTGTGACTCCGATCATGAGAATCTTATCAGTGTCCTTGTGGTTCGCACGGATTATCTAAACGGCGTAGTAGCCATACAACGTATATACAATTTTCATATGCGTCAGTAACTAATATGCCACTCCAGAATTATGTGCACCCTTAATGAGATTGAGCAGAAATGAAGAACACATGAAATATTCTGAGATTTTTGAGTATATCTTTTATTAAACAGTGCCCATTCTTTCGGCAAACACTACCCCACATTCTAGCACATTAATATTTGGTTCTGAGAGCAAATTGGAAAATAGTCCAGATGTTTAATATAGCTCAAAGTGTACATACATTTTATGTTTCAGTATATGACTGAATTAGGAGAGCAAGAACGGGCTCTCCGTAGGAAAACACATGCCACAACAACCGTAAGAAATTAAATTATATCTTATATACTGCATAAAGTAATGACTATATATTCATCTGAGATCAAATGGAATCTTTAGTGACTTTTTTAGCGGTTCTTGGAGTGCTCTCTGTGGACTTCTGCTATGGAGAGCATGTTCTTGTTCTCTTAATTGTGCCATATACAGAAATGTATTATATGCTTGTACACTATCGGTTATCTTGAACATCTGGATTATTATGCTTATATAATGTCAAATCAGTGTACACATTGTACAGTGTTTATTTAATGCTATTCGGTCAGTAACCACACCCTTCTGGGCACTGTGTGAAGTCCCTTAACACCTTAACTAAAACTGGGCAGCTTGGTCAGATTTTTATAGAGCAATAAAAAAAAAGAGCATATTTTGTTAGAATCAGTTCCAGTATTTCCACTTGGAGCAATATTATTAGCGGGTCCAAGTGCTTTCTTTATAACCGTGAAGTAATGGTGTATGTCCATTAAATTGTGCAGTACGTCAAACATCCTGCCCAGTTTATTGTAGTCTACTAGTGCAATGCTCCCTATTTTTGCTATTTTTCCTTATTTCTACGTCACACTATACGTCAGTATTAGGGTTGTAAGGTTTTATACCAGTGTAAACCTGTTTAATGTTAATTCTGTGTTTCTGTTTTGTGCCTTGCAGGATCTGAAAAAGCCGTTTGATAAGGCCTGGAAGGACTATGAGACCAAAGTGTAAGCCATTTAAACTTTCTGCTTCTGAGTGAGAACTGGAAGTGTATAAACACGGTTTAAAAAAAGAAAAGAAAAGAAAAGAAAAAAAAGCAGTAAATGTGTTCATACTGCACATTTTCATTTAGAAGTTAATTATGGCAATAAACCTCATGTTCTCTAAATAACAACATCTTACAGCAAACCTAAGATTAACTCATGAAAGGAAGCACAATGTGACAATTACAGTGTCGGCTTTCCTTTGTGCAGGCGTCATTTTAATGATCGCTGAACCACACTTTATTTCCTTAAAGCCATACTCCAGCACTTTAGATAATTTAACTGTTCATCTCATCACCTCATCTCCTCTTCTCCTATTGACTATCACGCTAATTATGTTTTATTGTTCCTTCAATGTATGAGATTTATGATAGCTTTTATATATTTTCCAAGCAGCAAAGGACATTCTTTACTGAAAGGGTAATACTTTTTCCCTATACCATGCCATTTAAGTAAAGACAGGGTTGCTGTTTATGTGCCATTCAATTCGAGCTCATTACCGTTTCCCGTCATCAGTCACTTCATTTTGCTTCTGAGAGTGCTTCACGAGATTCCCCCTCCTGGTCCTATCAGCTCTCATTGTCCTTGGGGTTTCTCGAAAATTCCTTAATTTGATCGTAATTGACTTTCTAGATTTCAGTGGACGAAATAATGGAGTTGAAATGCTCCTCGGTGTGCTGCTGATTTGCAAGCACACTCTCCTTGGCATCAGCGCTACAGTTTGATTCGGCTCTGATCCCCGAGCTGTAGGAGAGCTGCCGGCTGACTGCGCAGGTGTCTTTTCAGCAGTCTTAAAGGTTTGGAGTAGTAGAGTATTGTGAATAGATGTCCGACTAAGGAATACCAGAGTTGTAAGTGTGCCCATGCATATGAGCACTGTAGCACAGAGTGAGGGGAGAGGTTTGAAAGAAAGCAAGCCTGAATAACATGATGAACAAAACGATTAACAGATTTTCCAGAAAGGATAAATTAATTGATTAAAGAAGCAGAAACTGTTTATATAAATGTCCCTGTTAGGGCTGCAACTAACATTTATTTTGATGTTGTTTTTATTTTTCTAATTAATCAGTTAGTTAATTATTTTATAAATATACTAATGCCAATTAATTCATTTTTTTCCTAAAATACTTTTCAGAATTTCACTCAACTAATACTATTACACAGCTCTTAAGTAGGCTTAATTCAATAACAGGAGAAGAACTGCAGTACTTATTACTGACAATATGTCATGACTGTATCAAGTGCTTTTATCGACCACTTTTTTCAAATCAGACCTTTTTTTACAGACCTTTTTGCTACAGTATTTCAGTGGGACCAGTGGTCACAGGCACTGGGAAGCCTGATTTTTGTTCAGTTCTGACCTGTTAAATTCAAAATAAAGGCCAATATACACTGGCTTTTTCGGTAATTGAAGCACATGAACGCTAAATTAATTTTGCTTGTTGTTTGCGCAAGGGGAATCAGTCAGAATGGGCTCGACTTTGCTTTGAGCAACACTCTTGCCTGGGATCAGGGAGTTGACTCCCAACACCTTCGATGTTAACTGAAAACAGGATGGTGACATGACACGCAATATACAGTCAGACCCATGAATGTATGGACAATTTTTGCCTCTGTACACAACCACAATGGAAGCAGTTAAGATGTGATTGAAGTGTAGACTTTCAGCTTTAATACAAGGGGTTTAACCAAAAAAAAAATCATTAAACGTTTAGGAATTACAGCCATTTGGGGTCCCTCCATTTTCACAGGCTCAAAAGTAATCATAAATATTAGGATTATTTTTCATACTTGGTTGCAAATCCTTTGCAGTCAATGACTCTCTGAAATCTGTAACCCATGGATGCCTTCATAAATGTAAATACGGAAGGTTTACCTCAAGATTCACCTCGATTGCTTCATTTCAAATCCATTGTGGTGGTATGCAGAGGCAAAATTGCGAAAATTGTGTCACTGTGCAAACACTTAAGGACCTGGCTGTATAAAAATATATGCTGTATACGTACACATTAAGAAAATAGTGATGTAGCATTTAATGCTGTATCGCTACTTTATAAGGTAATTGATTGAAATAGCTGCAATGCTTGTGATGTGAAGTGGCATAGTGCAATCAGTGTGCTTCATATCATAGACCAACTAATCAATAATAAATTTCGCTGCCAACTACTTTTAGCACCTTTTTTTTGTTTTTGTCAAGTAGTTGCTCCAGGATGGTCATTGTAATTCTTTTCTGGACTAATTGTTTGTAAAATCTACCTAGCCTTTGTAAATTTGGAAGTGCTTTCAGTGAACCCTTCTTGCCTTATGAGCCACTGCATCTGGTAGGAAATTGCTTCTCTGTTGGCAGTGTGTCTAGTAAACCTAAGGTTACTAAACAGTTGACATTTCCAGCTGTTTTTAGAAGTGATTTGGGAGCATGTGTGTGGTCGGCTGTTCTCAACTTTACAATCTGGCTGTAGTCTGCGTACTTTGCTAAAAATGCCACAGTGCCAACACATGCTATCATACCACTCTATAAACCGATCCTCTCTTTTGTCATTTGCTATTTCCATTCCCTATATATCTTCTTCTTCTTTTTCCCCCCCCCCCCTTTATCAGTTTGGCTTCGGGTTTTGTCAACGTTGTTGACAAATTGATAAAAACCCGCTGGGCTTTACACTCGCAGGCAGAGGATCCAGAGGTGGCCATCTTGAGTCTGATTTATGATGGATGTTAATGGTTACAATTAATGGCTTTCTACCTTTTTCTGTCTGTCAACAAATGTTTCCCTCTTTGTTCAGTTTAATATAGCACAACAAATGGAAAATATACAAGGATAGTGCATTTATGGGTCATCTGCAATGTCAGTTTAAATACATAACCTTGTCTTTGTGCTTGAAAAATGGGGTGAAAATACCAATACTGTTACAGCAAGTAATAAATAATGGTTCTTTGTCATTGAAACAAAATCTGATCTGAGAATCCAGTGTTGCTGTGTCAGATTTTTGTATCTAGAAAAGAATGCCTTGGATGACAAATCTCTCCTGAAGCACATTACTGTCTACAGTCATATGAAAAAATAAGTACACCCCATGGAAATTGTGGGGTTTTTCCTGCATATTTTTTCAACCTCTTTGAAACATTGCCTATTAATAAAGGTGATGCACTCTATCAAATGACACAAAATTGACACCTTCAGATCCATAAAATTTGAGTGGAACCTATCTTACTTATACCCCTCTCATATCTAGTATTTGGTTTCCTTTGTTATTGAGATGTGTGGTGTCCTCATGCCAAGATCTAGAGTTCTATAAGGCCTTCAGAAAAAATGCCCATGAGTCTGGCAAGGCATTTAAAAAGATCTCCAAATGGTTTGAAATACATAATTCCACTGCAAGGAAAAGAATCTATAAATGCAGCAGATTTTAAACTGGCCGTCCCAGCAAATTCAGCCCAAGAGCAGATCGTCTGATGCAAAAAGAAGTCTCCAAGAACCCCAAAATTTCATCACAGGATCTGTTAGTAAGTCTTGCAACTGTTGGTGTCAAAGTGCATGCTTCTACAATCAGAAAGAGATTGCACAAATTTGACCTGCATGGGAGGCATGCCAGAAAAAAGCCTTTGCAAGACTACAGTTTGCCAACGAGCATATAGGCAAAGACCAGACCTTTTGGAATAATGTGCTCTGGACAGACGAATCAAAGATAGTGTTGTTTAGAATTTATATATTTCTGTAAAGCTGCTTTGGGACAATGTCCATTGTTAAAAGCACTATACAAATAAAACTGAATTGTTTGGCCACAGTAACATTAGACATGTTTAGCGCAGACCAAAGACAGCTTTTCAGGAGAGGCACCTCATACCAACTGTGAAGCACGGTGGTGGAAATGTTAGGGTTTGGGGTTACTTCTCTGCCCCAGGGACTGGACAGCTTACATTCATTGATTCAACTATGAATTCTGCGTTGTATCAGAGTGCTTGAAGATAATGTGAGGCCATCCATCCAAATGATGAAGTTGAACCAAAAGTGGACCTTTCAACAGGATAATGATCCTAAGCACACTAGCAAATCCATCAAGGAATGGCTCAAAAAGAAGAATTGGAGTATTATGGAATGGCCTAGTCAAAGCCTGGATATGAATCACATTGAAATGTTAGGGGGATTTGAAATGGATCCGTACATTCAAGAAAACCCTCAAATATCTTGCAACTGAAAGGATATTGCATTGAAGAGTGGTCAAAAATTCCAGCAAGCCTGGTGGACAATTATGCAAAACGGCTACAAGAACTTATTTCTTCTACAGTAGGCAATACTAGCTTCTGAGGCCAAGGGTCTACTTACTTTTTCACAGACAAATATCATGTTTTGAATACCTTTCTGTTGAATAAATGATAGAAAAAACAAAATTTTCTTGTTGTTTTGCTCAAGTATATCAACTTCATTAATAGGCATTGTTTCAAAGATGACCAAATGTTTGCTTGTCCAAGTATGTCAACAAAAAAAAAAGGACAATAATTTTCATGGGGTGTACTTATTTTCTCACGACTGTATAGACATATTGAGTTCTATAATTTAGTATGTGTGTATTCACATTGAGGAATATCTAAATTCCATCCAGACAGAAAAAAGTGGTATTGATGATGAATTCTTCTGGCAAGGGACATTACAACCAGCATGGTGACACACTTGTGTGTGATTGAGAGTGCACATGGTGCCGTTCTATATAGACTCTGGATCCATCACCACGCTGACCAGAATAGGGATATTTAAAAATAAATACATAAATAAATTCAGTGATCCCTTGCCTGAAGTAGAAAGCCCTAACTCCATCATTGATGCTAACTCTGGAATCCTGTGACTGTTTGGCTTTCCTTTTTATGAAGAAAATGCTACGTCCATAAAGTAGGACACGTGCTACTGGAGCATCTGTAAGGATTGCTCTGTTTCACGAGTAGTGTCTTATAATGATGTCAATGTGCACGTGTGTGTGTGTGTGTGTGTGTAGAGTTCAGGTTTTAAGAAGTCATTTTGTGCTCCTTGCAGCACCAAGATTGAGAAGGAGAAAAAGGAGCACGCCCGACAGCACGGAATGATCCGGACGGAGATCAGCGGGGCTGAGATAGCAGAGGAGATGGAGAAGGAGCGGCGCTTCTTTCAGCTTCAGATGTGCGAGGTCAGTAGCTGCAAGAACATCGAGTGATACTGAGCAGAAGGAGAACGTGTACGTTCTTTTATTAAAGTCTCTGTAAAGGCTAAATGGCATGTTAAATTGTGCAACAGAGCATGCTTAGACAAGCTTAGGGAATCAGTTTATAACCTCAATTTCCTCAAAAGTAATTTTCCGCTCAGCTTTACTTCAAGATTACGGTTTTGTTATGTTCGTTCTGATATATTTGCTCGCTCTGACGGTTTTTGATTTCAGTACCTCCTCAAAGTGAATGAGATTAAGATCAAGAAGGGCGTGGATCTACTGCAGAACCTCATCAAGTATTTCCATGCACAATGCAAGTAAGTATCCATTTTTTAAGCTAAACATAATTCAGCTATGTCTCAATTGAAAGGCCAACATCAGTCTTTCTTTTGCAGCCATCAGTAAGAAGATAATGATCATAAATTAGCTTTTGGTTAATAAACAAGGGATACAAATAAAAACCTTGTGCAGTTAAGTCAGTTAAAATGTTCATAGCACCAGTTTTATAGACCAAATGTCAGCCCTTAAGTGTGTGATGATGATATTTTCATTGTTTATTCAGTGTGTAGTCACACCACGTTGTGTGTATGCAGATTCATTCTGCCCTGAAGTAATTTTAAAGCAAGCTTCAGTGAGAAAGGACGTCTCATGTGGCTTATTAGATATTCTGTTTGATTTAATAAGGTTTGGGCAATTAGCAATGGTCAGTTCTGAGCAGAATTTCCTCCCCCTTCCAAAACCAAGACTAAATTATCGGCACTGTAAGGAGCAGTGTTGCTAGATGTGTGGTTTTCCCACAGAATTGAATTAAAAAAAAAAAAAAAAAATTTATTATAATTATTATTATTATTCACAGATCGAGCTTGGGCGTTTTGCCGACGTGCCGTCAGTCTAAATATGTCTACAACCATGCTAACTAAGTGTGATTTCCTCACAACTCTCAACTCGACTCAACTCAATTTATTTATATAGCACATTTAAGAACAACAGAGTTGACCAATGTGCTTCACAAACAGAAAATCAAAGAACACCCACACAAAAATTACATATACAAAGTGCAATCAGTATCAGAACACACATCTCAAGTATTCAGGGTTCCCCCAATTCAAATGCCAAATTATAAAAATGTGTGTTCAGCTGAGACTTAAAAATCTCCACTGATGGGGTCAAGCGAATATAAAGGGGGAGATTATTCTGTAATTTAGGAGCAAGTACAGAGAATACCCGATCACCCTTTGACTTGTGCTTAGACCGAGGGGCAGCCTCAAACAACATTTGATATGTAGACCTCAAAGGCCTTGACAAAATATAAAGGCTTATGAGATCTGTGATATAATGTGGAGCCAAGCTATGTACTGCTTTAAAATCAAGTAATAGAATCTTAAAATCAATTGAACCGGCAGCCAGTGAGGAGATGATGATGACACAGAAGTAATATGCTCCCTCTTTATTTATTTATTTATTTATTTAGGCCAATCAGTAGCTTGGCTGCACCATTCTACACAAGCTGTAGGCGGGATAGTTTCCGCTACATGCAGAGTCCTGCATAAAGAGAGTTGCCACAGTCCAATCTAGATGTAATAAAAGCATGCCTAACCTAATTTTGCCCGTTCCAAACTGCTCTTGTCTATACTGATGGATTTATGTCGCTTGCATTATCGCTTCAAAAAGAAGCGCAACAAAAGATGAGGAAAGCGTGGATGCTGTTTAGTGAGGAAAGCACAGTCTGGCTGGTGAAACTACTCTTCACTTGGCTTTTACTACTCAAGCATGGCTTTTTACCCGTGCTCCCTGAACAGACTGCGCCAGTATTTCGGCGTTTCCCGAAGAGAACGCAGAGATGGAGCGGGCAGATAGAATATCGCTGTTTAAGGGATTTGGAGTTTTTGGCATCAACACCAACACAGTCGTCTAACTCTACTTTATACTACATAACCACTATTAAAACCACTGACAGGAGAAGTGCTGAAGATTGAATATCTTGTTACAATGGCACCTGTCAAGGGACGGGATATATTAGGCAGCAAGTGAACAGTCAGTTCTTGAAGTTGACATGTTGGAAGCAGGAAAAATGGTCAAGTGTAAGGATCTGAGCGTCTTTGACAAGGGCCAAATTGGGATATATAGACAACTGGGCAGGTTTCGTGGAATGTTCTCAGTATGCAGTGGTTAGTACCTACCAAAATTGGTCCAAGGAAGGATAACTGCTGAACCAGCGACAGGGTCATGGGCGCCCAAGGCGAGCACATTTTGTGCGTCAAATCCACTTTGCCAAGCTCCCTCTCTCTCACATACATACGTCAGACCCATTGGGAGAAAAGCTTGAAGTGAAAAGGTTCCTGGATCAATACTGTCCATTTGCGAAGATGCATGCCAAAAATATTCCTGTTATTCTCCACTAGTGTGACAGAAGACAGATATTTTCCACATTAAGACGTCCGACTTGGCCTCATCCTGTAGGTTTTGGCCAATTATTTTAGAAGTCAGGTGAAAAATGCTATTTGCAGAATAGAGATTTTTAGACCATTAGAATGAGTGTGTGTGTGTCTGTGTGTGAGATGGTTGGCAGGATGTTAGTGGAGGTTTAATGCTAATGTGACGTGGTATTTTTACACCTGATTGGACATCTTGTCTCACAGTTTCTTTCAGGACGGTCTAAAGGCTGTGGACAACCTGAAACCCTCTATAGAGAAACTGGCCACTGATCTGCATTCGGTGAGCAGAGCATGTGCATAGCTGTGTGTCAATGGTTCCTGGTCAAAGCATATAATTATGTGTTATTAATTAATTATTAACATGAGTAGTACTTTGGCCTCGTTGCTGATTTGGCCTTCTGTTTTAGATCAAGCAGGCTCAGGATGAGGAACGCCGGCAGCTCACACAGTTACGAGACGTGCTGAAGACAGAGCTTCAGGTGGAGCAGAAAGAGGTAAGGCCAGCTTCATTGTGCCCAATGTATAGTGAATGTAAGTTTTTATTTGGTTGTACATCATGCACACTGATTTTACATGACTTAAAGTCAGGCTTAAATTAATGTAGAATATTATTTAAGGTAAAATTATAACAAATACAAACAGAGTACTATCTGGAATAGCTCTTTTCCTCAAACAGCCAGCTTTAGTAGCTCTTGTAATCCTTAAACATTAAGAGATTACATGCTCTTAATTCAAATGTAAACAACCTTCTAACGCTGAGTGGCCACTGAGTAGCCAAGAGATTTAGAGTTTAGATAACTGCGCTGTGCGTTTGTCTTGTTTGTGTAATTGTTATTGTAAAACATGCTGTGTTTAAATTGTCTGATGGAAAGCTTTTTTCTTTTCTTTAATGCCTCCGTCCTTTGCCTACCGAAGTCTAGGAGAGTAAGTGCCCGATTGATGTCCATTTTTTGTGAAGAAAGGTGCAGGGGGTGGGAGACCACAAAGCTCTGACCTCCTGTACCTTTCTTTTTGTTGTTGTTGTTCATGTACAGAGGTGCCTACTGTTTAACTGTAGTGTTTTTGATTTTCTCAATAAGAAGGACAGAATCAAATTCAGCACAAATTCAGCACAAAAGCCAGTTGACCGAAGGGGAAAGGACGTGAGACGTCAAGCGTGTATTTGTCGTTACTTTCGCTTTGCACAAACTTTATTTTGATGGACTTTAATCTGTGAATTCGCAAAACCTTGGACTTGTAAACCAATAGAAAACCAAAGGGCGAATATTTTGCATTTCTTTGTCAATAAGCAGGTAATTCACTATGCAGTGCATCACCATTTGTATTGCATTTTTTCCCCCATGTATTGAACTATTTCTCGATCCTAACGGGCAGAAAAGATGTTTGCTGTTTTCTTTTCATGTCCCTAATAAAAGGTTAAAAGTTGTTTTGTTTAGGTTTTTCTCCCAAATTCTGCATACTTGAATATTATAATAAAGTAAATAATTTACACCAGTCATGGGCTGGACTTTTTTTTTTTTTTTTTTTTTTTTTTTTTTTTGGGTGAC
>JANDJT010000228.1:12519861-12533489 GCA_024331685.1 Stegophilus panzeri
GGAAGCCTCTTCTAAAGATGATGCACAAGAAAGCCTGCAAACAGTTTGCTGAAGACAAGCAGACTAAGGAGTGGGGTAACAGTTGTATAAATTAAGCTTAAGCACTCATCTGGTTCCTTATAAATCTAAACATTTCTGCAGATTGCAGTTAAATACACGTTCAAACAATACACATTTCATCATTTACGCTGTTAGCATGGGGCCACCCCATCCACTGACATGCGCTAGGGTTTTAATTGTAAGGTTTTGGTTTTTTTTCTACCTGCTAGGATTTTCTTGTTCGCTTGCAATGTTGGCACCTCTGCATGAAGTTTGAAAAATAGTCCCACTGTTTAATATCTGAAGCCTCATAAAGATTAAAGAAAGATTATGTATCCATGATGTGTGTTCAAGTGCAGAAATCAGACTTAGTTTCATTTGCTGTTTCTTTTCGACATATTCCTGCCCTAACTAATGACATTTCCTTGTTGTTTAAAGTGTTTTAAATGCATATCAAATAACCGTCTCTTTTAGTGATCTTGCACATATTTCATTCCATTAAAAAGCACTTTTGAAATCTTAGTCTGGTACTGCACTCTAAAGCTTTACTACTTTCCCTAAGTTTGTGAATGTGGTCACTTCTCTGGGGGTTCTGGGACATTCACTGTGGCAGTTTCCTCAAATGAAGTGACCGCATCAGTTTTTCCTTTCCTTTGACCCTGGGAATAACCACTTCCTGTCCTTTTTAAAAAAGAAAAAAAATGTACATCTGCATACATCTTTATTCTGCTTTGTAGGATTCCCAGGTGCGGCAGAGCACCACTTACAGTCTGCACCAGCCGCAGGGGAACAAGGAGCATGGCACAGAGCGCAGTGGGAACCTGTACAAGAAAAGCGATGGGTGAGTGGGTTAACTTTTGTCAAAATGTCACGCAGGACACGAGTGCATTATTCATCATCATCATCATCATGAAAGCCTTAAAACGTCATTTAACTGAAGTAATGGACTGATGGTCAGTGGCAGTGTGATGACTCTTCCTGTTTCCTGTCTCCAGTTTACGGAAAGTGTGGCAGAAGAGGAAGTGCACAGTGAAGAACGGCTACCTGACCATCTCCCACGGGACGGTAAGCCATCTAAGCGTTGATAAACTGCATATTTACTCTTTCTTTTTCCCCCTCACTTTATTTTTGTATCCCACTTTCACATCTTCCAAAAGCAGATGGTTTTCTCTCACTGTTTACTTTTTGTCTTGGAGACTGGAGCGTGTATTGAGTAATGCTGTAAGCTTCTTCTGTTTCTTTCTGCTTGGAATTTTCCCACTTTTCCCAGAAAAAGGAAAAGAAAGAAACAGAGCCGCACCTACTTTTAGAACATGCAGAAGCATGGCTTTTTGTAACTTCAGGATGCCGTCAAATCCTCGATAGAGAACTTACAGCAGTGTCTTCAAAAGGAATAAAAAGTTTCCTCACAAAAAGAGAATCATGAGAAACTGATATAGAAATTTACATACTGTATGCAAGTCTCCCTCATTATTAATTCTTTTTGCTGTCTCTCTCTCTCTCTCTCTCTCTCTCTCTCTTTTATTTGTGCTTACAGCCAAACAGACCACCAGCCAAGCTCAATCTCCTAACCTGCCAGGTCAAACACAACCCAGACGAGAAGAAAAGCTTTGACCTCATCTCACGTATGACGATCCCCTCACATACACACAGAAACACACTCAAACATGGGCTGAAATTTGTGGAAATAGACTTCCTTCCCTATCCTCCTTCAGCTGTGTAAACCTGCACAGTAGCTCATCTCCAAATCTTACATAGGCTCAGTTTTACATTTAACTCGGGTATACCGAGTCGTGTCTAAACCCAAATGGGTACGAGCTTGGATCAAAGGGATCTTCCACTAGCACTGTACCACTATAGCACAATGCCCTATCGCATTTTTCTTCTTTTTTTTTTTTTTTTTTTTTTTTTCCCACATTTGTCAAAATATTACATCTGTACAGGCATCAGAAAAGTCATGATGATCGGAGTTGGCAGTTTCAGAGCTGTAAGATAAATCACTGGTTTATACTGATGTGCTCATTCTAATATGTTATCATTACTATAGTGCCAACTTGCATGGGGACTAGTATGATGGATGCACCACATAAATGGATTTAACATTATATGTACACACTAGTCAGTCGTATCATTAAATCCACTGACAGATAACGTGAGTAACATTGATTATCTAATTACAGTGGCAGCTGTCAAAGGGTGGGATATACAGTTGCAATCAAAATTATTCAACCCGCATTGCAAATCAGGTTTATTGTCAAAATTTACAGACTTTCAGCTGTTTGCAATGAACAAATCAAACAAAAACAATTGAAATAGTTCAACACAACGAATGCTTCAAGTGATTTCCCCAAATTCAACTGAAAATGCAACTTATAATGTCGTCTCCAGTCTCAAAATTATTCAACCCCTTCATGGCAAGCATCTTTGGTACTTAATAGAGCACTGTTTTGTTGTTATGACCTGCTACAAACGAGATGCAGAGCTTCTGGCAACGTTCCTGAGGAATCTAAGCCCATTCCTCATGAGCAATGGTCTCCAGGTCAGTAATATTCTTGGGTTTGCGTGCTGCAGCCGCCTTCTTCAAATCCCACCAGAGATTTCAGAAATCAGGCGACTGTGATGGCCCTGTAGAATCTTCCAGGATGACTTCTGCAACCAAGCCTTGGTGGAATTTGAGGTATGCTTGGGATCATTGTCCTGTTGGAAGGCCCAATGACTCCCAAGCTTCAGCTTCCTCACAGACGGCATGACGTTTTCTCCTAGGATTTCCTGATACTTCAATGAATACATCTTGCCTTCCACATGCTACAGGTTTCCGGTGCCAGAGGATGCAAAGCAGCCCCAGAGCATCAGCGAGCCACCACCATGCTTGACTATGGACAGTGTTTTCTTTCTTCATTCTTCTTCCTCCAGACATACCGCTGATCCATCATGTCAAAAAGTTCCATTGATTAGTTGCATCAGGTGTGCTTGAGACAACACCTGTTTTGCATATCTGTGCTGTTGTGAGGGATTCTATTTAGAGAGTTGAATAATTTTGAAACTGGAGAATTCATTATAAGTCGCATTTTCAGCTGAATTTGGGGAAACCACTTGAAGCATTCATTGTGTTGAACTATTTCAATTGCTTTTGTTTGATTTGTTCATTGCAAACAACTGAAAGTCTGTAAATTTTGACAATAAACCTGATTTGCAATGGAGGTTGAATAATTTTGATTGTAACTGTTTTAGGCAGCAAGTGAACAGTCAGTTCTCAAAGTTGTTGTGTTGGAAGCAGGACAAATGGGAAAGTGTAAGAATCTGAGTGACTTTGATAAGGGCCAAATTGTGATGGCTAGACACTGGGTCAGAGAATCTCCAAAACAGCAGGTCTTGTGAGGTGTTCCCGGTGTGCAGCGTTTTAATACCTACCAAAAGTGGTCCATGGAAGGACAACCAGTGAACAGGGTCATGGGCGCCCAATGCTCATTGGTGTGCGTGGGGAGCGAAGGCTAGCTCGTCTGGTCCGATTCCACAAAAGAGATAATGTAGCACAAATATAGCTGTTATGGAGGGTAATGGTAATACGTCATTGTTGCATCATAAGCTGCCATGTCAACATGATCAATATGATACATGATTGTCAGTCTTGAGACACATGGTTTAAGGAATGTTATACAGTGATTTATAACAGTGCAAGCATAATGCTGAGGAATTCAGGTTAAGCGTTTCGTGCCTTTCTCATAGCCCTGCTGCTTTTTTTTTTTTAACCAAGAATTTTTTTTTTTTTTTTTTTTTTTTTTTTTTTTTAACATAACACTCAAGTAAAAACAGCTGTTATATATAATTAGGGACTTTTAGTTTTTTTATATATATATATATATATATATATATTAGTGTGTGTGTGTTTATGATGTGTGTGTGTGTGTGTGTGTGTGTGTGTGTGTGTGTGTGGGCACAGCATGACTATGTGAAATAAACAGTAATTTTATTTTATTATCACTTTCCTTCTTCTCACACTCGCTTTCCCTCCCTCTCTCCCCTCTTACTGTCCTTCTATCTCGCAGATGACCGAACGTATCACTTTCAGGCAGAGGATGAGCCCGAGTGCCAAATGTAAGCATGTGTGTGTTTTCTGCACCGAAAGTAAACCTTTCATAGTGCAGTGCCTTTTCCCGGCCTCCTAATTACATTCATCCAAATCCATTACTGTCTCGTTCCTCTCCACTCACGCTCTCTTCCTGCGTCTCTTCCTCTGCTTCATCTCTGTTTCAGCTGGATCTCAGTGCTGCAGAACAGTAAGGAGGAAGCGCTTAACAACGCCTTTAAGGGAGACCAGCACGTGGGCGAGAATAACATCGTTCAGGAGCTGACCAAAGCCATCCTGGGCGAGGTTAAACGCATGACCGGCAACGACGTCTGCTGTGACTGCGGTGCTCCCGGTGAGCAACTCGTAAACGGCTTGGAATTACTAGACAGAGGGGGAGATTTACAAGAGGAGATTCAGGAAGTCTGAATGAATCAGAGCAGGAACAACGGACAAGTATTGCAGAAGAATATAAGCTGAAATGACTTAGCTTGTTTAATGTGGGTGATGTAGATATATTTCTGATTGTATCCAGTAAACTCCCTCAGTGCCTTCAGCTGTTGTTGTAGGGCTTTTTAAAATGCTCTCAGTGGAGGCCAGAATGTTCACAACCTCTTTGAATAAACAGCAACTGATTTGCATACCACAGTGGTGCGGAACTGAAGATATTTTACTTAATCAACTACAGTGATGACTTACATAAGTATTCACCCTCTTGAACTTTTCCACATTTTGTATTACTACAACCTGGAAGTGAAATGGAATTATTTGGGATTGTCATGATTCTATACAAAATAGACCATAATAGTGAAGTGGGTGGAAAAATCAATATAATCAATACATCTATTTATAATTTGTAAGTGTTCTCCTCGGGCACAGATGCCTAGTGGTTAGCAGGTTTGCCTCGCACCTGCAGGGTTGAAGGTTCGAATCTCGCCTCTGCCCTGTGTGCGCGGAGTTTTCATGTTCTCCCCGTGCTTCGGGGGTTTCGGCCGGGTACTCCAGTTTCCCCCCCAGTCCAAAGACATGTGTTGTAGGCTGATTTGGCATTTCCAAATTGCCCGTCGTGTGTGAATGGGTGTGTGATTGTGCCCTGCGATGGGTCGGCACCCTGTCCAGGGTCTCCACTGCCTTGTGCCCCAAGTTCCTTGGGATAGGCTCTAGGCTCCCCTGTGACCCTGCGTAGGATAAGCTGTATGGAAAATGCAGGGATGCTTGGATGGAAGTGTTCTCCTCCTTTTACAGTGAAACCACTAAATAAATTCTGGTGCAAGCAGTTGTTATCAGACATCACATAATTGGTTGAATGCATGAAATAAAGGTTTTCTCAATCTCTGTATGGCTACACCTGTTCCTGGAAGGCCCCGGAGTTTGTTAGAGAACATACAGGAACTTTGCACATCCTGTGGAACACAATTACATCCATTATTAAAAAAATAGTATGAATATGGCACAACTGCAACTGTACCTAGAGGAGGCTGTCCATTAAAAGTCTGTGCCCAGGTAAAGATCAAGAGGAAGGTGAATACTTATGCAAAGCGTGGTACATCACAAAATCATGTGGTCATAGCCTCCTATTTTAAAAATTGTCCTCTTTTATTTTGTGAAACATTATGGACTGTGTTTTTTCTCCAGGGCCCACATGGCTGTCCACCAACCTGGGAATTCTGACCTGCATAGAATGCTCCGGGATCCACCGAGAGTTGGGTGTGCACTACTCCAGAATTCAGTCCCTCACGCTGGATGTCCTCAGCACATCAGAACTCTTGGTTGGTGGTTCATTTTTCCTTTTTTAAAAACATGTTTGTAAGTGTTCAAGCAGAGGTGTTTCACGTTGACCTTATGACTGATATGGAATCATTACATCAAACGAAAGAGATTAAAAGATGAATCAGATGATGGATCAGAATGTCAGATTTCATCTCTTGATATTTACATCTAGATGTGTTACCACCCAATTTTTAGGTGATGTTCGTATACCAGTGGTTTCTTTCTTTTTCAGGACATTCCTGACATTCTTGTATTGGCAATGCCAAATGCTTGTGCAGTGGCTCTGATCGATTTTCCCTCTTTTGTCACCTTCAAAATGGCTTGCTTTTCTCCCATAGACAGCTCTCTGGTCTTCATGTTGGTTTATCCTTTTTTTAAATAACAAGGGCAGTCTTCACAGGCAAAACCTAGGGCTCAAACCAAGAATAGACATTCAGAGCTGTTAATTCTTTAAACAGTCACTTTAACAAGAAACACCTGTCAGTTACATGGTCCAATATTTTTAATTGCTTGAAAAAATGGGTGGGTTCAAACAAAAGGTGCCATGTTTTAAGATGTTTAAAACATCTAGATGTAAATGTGAGGAAATGAAAGCTGTAATTCTGATATATCATCTCATATTCATCTTTTGATTACAAACCAAAATGTCTTCAATGTATAGCGAAAACAAAAGAATTGTCCTTGCTGTTCGAATACTTTTGGAGTGGTGGTATATTGAAAATTATTATTATATTTTATTCCCCCATAATTACATCTTGTTTGGTCTGAGATTAATAAAAGCTTTACTACAAAACCCCATAAACTATGGATAAGTAGATTGTGATGGAAAAGCACCACTGTGGTAGCCCTTTGTTTACTTGTTGTGTATATAAATGTGTGCATGTGTTGTGTGTGTATATATATGTGTGCGTGTGTCTCCTGCAGCTGGCCAAGAACGTGGGGAATGCTGGATTTAATGAGATCATGGAGGCGTGTCTGAGTGCGGAAGATATGGTCAAACCAAATCCTACCAGTGACATGTAAGTGATGCTCTCACTTTCTCTCTCCGTTTCTGTCTGTGCGTGTTTACAGCTGTCACTGTGGATGGATTATGTAGCCAGAATGTTATTGTGCAATATTTTCAGACTTTTGGACAGTACTTGGTCTCACATGGTATACACATTTGTATGCACATGTGATATAAATAGATTTTAATTTCACTCTGGAGTAGTAACTAGAATATTACCATAAGCTATCCCACATGGATTTTGAAGGAAAAATCATTGGGGGGGTGGGAACCCAGGGCAAAAATAAACAAAAGACAACATGTATCTGTATGTCAGTGCATTGTGTGCATGACTTTTCCATCACAGGGACTTTGTACCACTTCTGTAGCTGTTCATGTGGCACTTAACGAAGTATTCACGCGTTCTGTCTACAACCCCACAACCTTATGAGAAGCCATTTTCCTGCATTTTTTAAGGCAACTGCCTTTTTAGTTTTGGGAATGGGAAAATAAACAGTATTTGAAAATGTTGTCCAGCCTTTGTGTCGTTTATAGCAGTGTCAAAACACTAGTACTGTACAGTGTCAGAGGTCCAGAGCTTTGGCATTCGCTGGACCCTTTTATTTTTATTTTTTGCATTCACAAGTGTTTTCTGCATTCACAGTAGCCTCTGCTTCCCTCTGTCTCTCAGGCAGGCCAGGAAAGACTTCATCACAGCCAAATACACAGAGAAACGCTTTGCTCGTAAGAAAAGCCCAGACACTGCATCCAGACTGCACACTTTGTGTGATGCGGTGAAGGCCCGCGACATCTTCTCCCTCATCCAGGTCTACGCTGAGGGAGTGGAGCTAATGGAGCCCATTCCTCTTGCCAATGGGCATGTGAGTCTTCCCTGATGCTTTCTGATTGACTAAACAAGTTCCTGGTTTAGAAATAATTAGGGGGAAAGGAGGGGCACGGTGGCTCAGTGGTTAGCAAGTTTGCCTCGCACCTCCAAAGGGTTCTCCCCATGCTTCGGGGGTTTCCTTAGGGTACTCCGGTTTCCTCCCCCAGTCCAAAGACATATGTTGTAGCTAATTGGCATTTCCAGATTGTCCTTGTTATGTAAGTATGTGCGTGTTTATACCCTGTGATGGGTTGGCACCCTGTCCAGGGTGTTCCCCACCTTGTGCCTCGAGTTCCCTGGGATAGGCTCCAGCCTCGCCGCGACTCTGTGTAGAATAAGCATTACAGAATGGATGGATGGAGGGTCTTATATCTATAGAGTTCATATCACTCTAGAGTAGAGTCACTTTAGTAGGAGAATCCCATTAAGGAGAACCTGTCCAAGAGATTAGAAGTCAGATCAGATTGTTGGGTTAGATTTGAATTATCAGCTTGTTTTGATCCCCAAAAGTCCCAGATTAGTCATAAAGATTCATCATAAAGCATGTTATACAGTAATACTAATATGAAAGGTATACAGTGAGGAATTGCATGTACATGAGCTCAGAGACGCCCACGATTGGTTAGTGTTGATGTGATTGGCAGGGAAGGAATAGTATGCAATCCCTCCTACACAGAGAGCAATTTTGCTCTCTTGGTCTCCCAGCTACAAACAGCAGTGGAGTTAACAGGATTCGAACATGTGATCTCCCAATGAGACGTGGACGCTTTACACTCGGAAGCTGAACTGTGGCCATATTCTACATGGTTTTTTGTTGGTATACTTGTTCATGGAAGGTTGTTCATTTGAACTAATGCAAGCGTTCTCTCGCTCTGCTTCTATACTGCTTATATTACAGTAAAACATTTTTGTCTGAGTGTCAGTATTTTAATCACTCAGTAAGAGATCATTAGGAGTTGTATTTTTGCTTTTATTGTTTTTTGGCAGATGGGGGTGATGGGAACTGTTGTACATAATATTACTGAAAAATATCCTGGAAAAGTTGTTGAAAATAAAAAAAAAATAAAAAATCCAAAAGAGCCTGGGAACTCTGCAGGATATTAATGTTAAAAGTTTTATGAGGTTTTTTTTTTCTTCTTCTTTTTTTTTCTTGCAGGAACAAGGAGAGACAGCTCTGCATCTTGCAGTGAGGCTGGTAGACAGAACCTCGCTACATATAGTAGACTTCCTCACTCAAAATAGGTAATGGCCTGGAGACCCAGACCTGCTTCGTATTATTTTTCTATTTACAGATTAAATGCTGTATGTACCACACCTTCCTGTTGTTTTAGCCCATTTAACAGACCTAAAGAGTCCCCACATTGAAGATATTCTAAGAAGTAGTGCATTGAGTCGATTGACTGAACCTTGTTGTTTGCTCTCAAGTGTGAATCTGGATAAGCAGACAGCAAAGGGAAGCACGGCGCTGCATTACTGCTGTCTTACGGACAACAGCGAGTGTCTCAAACTGCTCCTAAGAGGCAAAGCTTCCATAGATATTGGTAAGAAACCATCGACTGATCCTGTAATTAGCACTACCTGCTTTTCCTTTCCCTCTTTTGTGCAGAATAGGAATGTTTCAAGTGTTTCTGTTAAAGTTGTGTTTTTATTTAGCTTCATTCTTTCACATTCTTCTGCTTGGGCTGTTTTGAAAGCTGGAGGTGGTGATAAGAGACGGGATTTGTGTTTGGCATTATCCCCAGTGTTGTCTGTGGGAATTGAGCTAATTAATGCTCTTCTAGTGAACAGCAAAAACAAAAGAGCTAGGCCAGAACCGATGGTGTGTGTGTTTTCTTTTTGGGGACCAAATGTCCTCTTTTTTCATCATGAAGACATACAAAGTGTCACGTGAGGACATTTTGTTGGTCTTCCTCAAGAAACTTTTATACTTTAGTAATCAGAAATATTTGATTTTATTTACTCTGATTAAGCTAAGTTACAATAATACAGTTTGGTGATAAAATATTGTGATACAAGTGTGTATGAGTTGTTCTTTCTGACTGTAGTTTTGAAAGACAAAAAGTGTGTGTGTGAGAGAGAGAGAGATTGAGATTGTGTGAAGAAATCCCCTTCCATTTCACTTCAGCCTGCCAATGTGGATATTTTAGTGCTACTAATGATACTTCCGAGTGTAAAACTATTGAATACTGTGTGCAGCTAACGAGGCGGGTGAGACCCCACTAGACATTGCCCGGCGACTCAAACATCTACAGTGTGAGGAGCTGGTGAGGCGCGATCACTGTGTTTAACACCGCATATGGCTTAATGTAGTACTGTGGTTTCTCAGCTGAACACTACAGAGGTTAACACTGTCTGTGTTCTGTGTGCAGCTGAACCAGGCACTCGCTGGCAAGTTTAACGCACATGTGCACGTCGAATATGAGTGGCGGCTACAGCACGAAGACCTAGACGAGAGTGATGAAGATTTGGATGAGAAGGTGCCCCTGTTTTCCCCTAGTCCAGGAGTTCTCTAATATTTTGCTTCCATGGACCTTTTTCAGTGGAAAAAAAAAAATTATTATAAATCTAGTCACTGCAGAGGTTCAATATATGAGTCAAATCTACCATAAGTCATATTATGCAAATGTCTACCAGTATTAATTAAATACTAGAGGCATTAAAGAGCTTTTTATTTTTTCCCCCCGTCTGAACCGTCTTTCTCTCATAGAAACCCAAGCTAGTGACACTGGGTTAAAAATATAGATTCATAACACCACTATAAAACGGTATATAACTGTAACTGCTTTGCTGTATATACTGCGCTGCTAATAATACGAATGTCTTTGTGACCTGCGACCTTTCTGTGTACAGTCCAGTCCCCTGAGGCGAGAGGAGAGGCCGGTCAGTTGCTACACGCCTGGCAGCTCAGTGCTGCAGCCCAGTACGGCCAGTATGTCCAAGGACAAACAACAGCGCTGCT
The DNA here is from genome assembly GCA_024331685.1 of Stegophilus panzeri. Lineage (NCBI taxonomy): Eukaryota > Metazoa > Chordata > Actinopteri > Siluriformes > Trichomycteridae > Stegophilus > Stegophilus panzeri. Next base: position 12,530,567 of record JANDJT010000228.1, read on the forward strand.
ACGTCCCAAACCTGGTCAACAATGAGACTTATGGGACCATCGTCAACACCAGCCCTTCCAGTGGGGTCCTATCCACCTCAGCTCCTCCACTGCCACCCAGAAATATCGGTACCTTCTATTGAACCTTTTACTGATCCAGTACTGATACTGGGGTTCTCTTATGGCGCTTTCACACCGTTTAGTCTGTTTGAAAATTGGACTCTATACGCTTTTGTTTTCAAGTCAGTCAAAATGTTCAAAAACACATGTTCACATTAGTGATACGTCAGCGTATCAGAACTGAAAACCCGTCGAATTAGCTTTGTAGTCCAGTGTTTCAGGTCAGAATGATCTCTTATCCCAGACTCTATATCAGATTGGAACGACTCACCTGTCTGCATCAATTGAACAAAATATTTAAACTGATCAGCCACAACATTAACACCACCTGCCTAATATTGTGTAGGTCCCCATTGTGCCGGCAAAACAGATCTGATCCATCGAGGCATGGACTCCTCAAGACCTCTGAAGGTGTGCTGTGGTATCTGGAACCAAGACGTTAGCACCAGATCCTGTAAGTTCCAAGGTGGGGCCTCTGTGGATTAGACTTGTTTGTCCAGAACATCCCACAGACGCTCGATCGGATTGAGATCTGGGAACTTTGGAGGTCTTTGAGCACTCTGACCGGCACAGCAAGCTGTGACGCACTGGGTATTCTGACACCTTTCTATCATAGCCAGCATTGATTTTTTCAGCAGTTTGTGCTACATTAGCACTTCTGTAGGATCGGACCAGACGAGCTAACCTTCGCTCCCCACGCGCATCAGTGAGCCTTGGACACCCATGACCCTTTCACCAGTTCATCGTTTGTCCTTCCTTCGACCACTTTTGCTAGGTACTAACCACTGCATACTGGGAACACCCCACAAGACCTGCTGTTTTGGAGATGTTCTGACCCAGTTCTCTAGCCATCACAATTTGGCCCTTTTCAAAGTCACTCAGATCCTTACACTTTCCAATTTTTCCCCGCTTTCAACACGTCAACTTCAAGAACTGACTGTTCACTTGCTGCCTAATATATCCCACTCCTTGACTGTCAGTGGTTTTAATATTACGGCTGATCAGTGATCATTTAAGCTACTTTACTTGATGTATGGTTACAGTAAAATGTGGCTGAAAGGTTAAAAGCCATGGCCGCATATTAGACAGCAGAGAAAGATGAATGACTCAGCACGAGCTATAAGTAGCCGACATCCATTTTAGCAGTGTCTCACATTATCAAGGCCAGTATATTAATAATTCCCATTTAAGCGAGACTGTTGATGTAGGATCAGGTTTTGCCTTCTATCTTATCCAAATTCATTGGCACACTTCACTGAAAGAATACTGAAAACTGTCACTGAACTTGTAGCTTTCAAGCTTTATCCTTGAGAGTCTTTTGTAGTGCTGTGTATGTGGGTTATTTATATTGCAGGACTGTTGCAGCATCATAAGCTATATACATTTGCATAATATAGTTTTCCAGCCTAGACTTTAGTTAGGCTTATCTCTTGTTGTTGGGTGCAGGACTGAGTCTCTTCGCTGTTCACATCGTGGCATTGTGGCATGTTCTCCAAGACTCTAACGTAATTAAGGCCTGGAGCCGAGCCACGGCCCAAAAACAGAATCAGCCCGGAACTTTTTCTTCCTCTCGAGAAACAAAAAGCAGCCTCTTCTTGGGTGTGGGGAAGCTGGGCAAACGTTCTGTCTGAGACTGAATGTCCAACATCTCTCTCGTTTTCTCTCTGATCTCGATAGGGCAGCTGACTGGTCACAGTGGAGGTCTCCAAGGTTCTCCAGCGTGGAAGCCTGGCTCCATAGATCTCTCAGGGAGGCAGAGATCCTCCTCAGATCCCCCTAACATGCATCCACCTGTTCCGCCCATGCGAGTCACTTCATCCTCCTGTGAGTCTGCATGGAGTAATACAAGATGAAATGATGCACAAGAAGAAACATATCGTTTCAAAATTCTCAGTGAAGACATCTTTTAGGCAGCATATCTTGCTTTTTGACCAATAGTTACACAGTCAGATTTCAGCTTGAGAGTAATTTACACTTGGATCAAAAATAAACCCTGATCTGTGTTATTGCTACATGTTGCTGGTGTGTTGCACCACTAATGCTGCGCTCTCTGCAGTCATAGCGCCGGCCGCTCCCCCTCCTCCTGTATCTAAACCAGCCAGTGTGATGGAGGCCATGACCATGCAGGGCAAAACCGGACAGGTGCCTCAGGGCCAGAGTATTAACAGGGGTTCCGCTACAAGGTCAGACTTGTAATACACACACACACACACACACACACACCCACCCACACACCCCACTGGAGATTTTCAGATACCGTTTCTATGAGAATTGGTCAAAACTACAAAAGCAGCTAATGAATTTGCCTTAAAGCCCGTGTCACGCAGTTTTACACTTAGCGTCTTACTCTTAACATGGAATAAGAACATTGGATTTCTTTTCAGTTAAATTAAATCTGAATGTAAATATGAATTTAAAGGTGCATCTCAAAAAAAATTATATTGTGGAAAAGTTAATTTTTTTCTGTAATTTAATTTTAAAAAGTGGAACTTTAATATATTCTAAATTCATTACACATAAAGTGAAATATTCCAAGCCATTTTTTTGTTTTAATCTTGATGATTACGGCTTACAGCTCATGGAAATGAAAAATCCAGTATCTCAAAATATTAGAATAAAGAATTTATAATACAGAAATGTCGACCTTCTGAAAAGTATATTAATTTATGAACTCAATACTTGGTCGGGGCTTTAATCCTTTTGCACGAATTACTGCATCAATGCGGCGTGGCATGGAGCCAATCATTCTGTGGCACTGCTGAGGTGTTATGGAAGCCCAGGTTGCTTTGATAGCGGCCTTCAGCTCATCTGTATTGTTGGGTCT
>JANDJT010000228.1:12533589-12548184 GCA_024331685.1 Stegophilus panzeri
GTTTTGAGTTAATTAGCTGATTAGAGCTCTTCTCAGGTCGACATTTCTGTATTATAAATTCTTTATTCTAATATTTTCAGATACTGGATTTTTGATTTCCATGAGCTGGAAGCCGTAATCATCAAGTAATCATCATTAAAACAATCATCATTAAAACAAAAATAAGGCTTGAAATATTTCACTTTATGTTTAATGAATCTTGAATTCATTAAATGAATCTTGAAAGTTCCACTTTTTTAATTAAATTACGAAAAAAAAGAGAACTTTTCCACGATATTCTAGTTTTCTGAGATGCACCTGTACATGTTATGCTGTTTTTTTTTTTTTTTTCTGGCTGATGCAAGTACTATATTTTGTATAGGTGAGATCAAGGCGAAAATTAGTAAATGCTTATTACTGATTGACCCATTTTTATATAATAACTGATCTTTAGTCTCACAAAGATTTCTTTTTTAAATCATGTTGCCAGAGAGTTGAAAACATTATTTGGCTACTTGTAAAACTGCTGCAACCGCTGTACAGCCCTGGATTTGAGAGAGCGTGCATTCAGAGTCCTTCAGATATGTTCACTATAAGGTTTTTGTACATTTGTCCTCTGGTTTCGTTTATTGCAGTTTACACAGCAATCAAGCTTAGTAATGTGTGATACCTTGTTGGTAAAAGTAGCTTTAAGTCAAAATAGTCCTTCTGGAGTCATCAAAATTTCCATTAAAAAATGTTTATCGCAATTACCATTCAGATTTGTGACTACATCAACGACATGTATTTGTAGATATGCATGTGTGTATATAACACCACTATACGCACATGCAAGGATTGACTCTAAATATTTGCAAAAACTGTTTATTCTATCAACATTAGCGTATCCCCTACTGCTCTTAATGACAGAATAAGGCTAAACCAGAATCACCGAGTTAGACATTGCCGTCAGCACTGAGGCTGTTTTTACAGGAAATGTCTTTATAGCCCACAGCGAACATCTCATCAGTGAACACAAGGGTCACTTTGCACATATATAATGCAAAGACCTACAGGGAACTGCAGCTTTGTTCAGGTTATTAACTCCTCTTCAAGGTCTTTTTCCAAGCAGAGAGGCAAATAAGTAAGCTACATAATGTGCTAAGTAGGGCTACAAAATAGTGATTAAAATAATGATCATCATTGTGATAATTCTGAATAAATCATCACTGTACAAATGGGTGACAGATTAAAGGTAAAAAAACAAAGCAGTGGCTTTGTTTTTGTTGCCATGGTTTAGGTGTGCTTATTGCCTTAGTGGTTAGTGTCGCTGCAAATCACTGATCCTATAATGAGACATTTCTATCCTGATGGGAGTGGTCTCTTCCATCCACAGTTCACAAGGGCTCACTAATATGTTTTGTTGAGGATGGAAAGGACATAAATTATATTCCATGGGCCCCACAGTAAGCAGATTTCAACCTAGTTGAACACCAGGGGCGATTTTGGAGTGAGGTCTTAGTTAGCACTCTCCAACATCATCATCAGTTGATGAGGAATAATGATGTTCATCTGTCCAATACAGTTCGAGAAACCTATGGTGCCTCATGGTGGACTACCAACTGATTAAAGTCACTCTAAGTTTTTTTTTGTTTTTTTTTTTGTTTTTTTTTTCTCCCCCCCTTTAATTTGTCACCCGTCTGTATACTATTCATGTTCTAATCAAATAAGGCTGTTTTTTTTTTTTTTTAGTTACCACTGTGATCCACTGTGTCAATAAATCAGTCAATAAATCTGCATCAACAATATGCAGTCAGTTATTGTAGAACTAGCCTTCCTTCTCTAGCCTTCTTTAGTTTTATGCACCAGTGTCAGTAAAAAAAAAAATTAAGCTAGGCTCATTAATATTTCAGTTGATTAGGTAGTTTTTTTTGAGTCTCATGTTTCCCCAATATAGTGTGAATGTTGACTATTTAGCTCACTTTATATCACTTAGTGAATGTAGGGAAAGCAATAGTTCAGAGGATCCCTGAAATAAAGTAAGGGGGCTGTTTTTAAATTTGTTGTTTGCAGCTCAGACAAAAGCTACAGCAAGGGGTCACCGGCACACTCGGACACCACAGAGAGACCAGGTAGATGTCAAAGAAACGGCTTAATCTGTGAGTTGTTGATGATCGAGTATGAAATCAGTTGTACTCATTCGGCTGTGTACAGTTTGAATAAAGGGTGTGGGAGACTTAAGAATTGAGTTGCTTGAAGTTTTTCCATGTTGGATGTGCCTTGTTTTCACTGCGCTATCATTTCCTGTCTTTTGATGAGCAGCAAAGGAAGTTCCTGGATGCCCTCAGAACACGAGTGGTCAGTCTCTGGCTCCTGGCCACATACCCAGGAAAACATACCCGGTAAGCTCCATCATATCAGGAGGAAATGCCTGAACCTGATGTGATTAAATTGTAAACAGATGATTCCATGTGTGCAATGCAGAACAGATGATGTATGTGTATTCTGCACATTTGTATATGTCCTGTGTTTGTGTATGTGTATGTATGTGTGTGTCAGAAACAGAGGCCAAAAAGGGTGAAGGCTATCTATAACTGCATGGCTGATAACCCCGATGAGCTGACGTTCACTGAGGGCGAGGTGATAATTGTAGACGGGGAAGAGGACCAGGAGTGGTGGGTGAGTCTGCGCGAGTGTGTGTGAGGAAGAGTTGACCTTTATAAGCAAGTAGGAAGGATGAAGGAGGTCAGGATTTGGAACAGAGAGTGCGAGAAATAGGGGAGGAGAGATAGAGACTTTATCAACTTCCAGTTGCCATGGTGGCCTGGACCTATGCAGTGACCTCATTCTTTCCTTCTGGTTGTGGGAATGCAGGCCAGCTGCTGTTTTCCTTTCTTCATATCTTTGTTCCACTGGCTGCTTTTTAATCTTAAGAACTCCACAGAGCCTCATCAACAGCACGTCCAGATCATCATCATCATCATCTCAGAACACTTCAGTTGTGTACAGATGTGCTTCAGAGAGTTTGGGGAATATATTACCATGCTGTGCTCATGTTTTTGTTTATCAGCAGTCGAGCTGTGCACATGTTTAGTACAGGAAGTGAACAAGAGGTCATTTGTTTCCAGTTGAAATGCCACAGAACTCTAAGCCTTGTTCTGTCTTAACGCATTACACTAAGGAAAGTTATGCATATTCAAAACCTAGTTTCCTCACACAGAATGACTGGAAACGTACTTAAACAGGGTCTTCAGTTCTTACAAAAAAAGTCATCATTCGTCTGAAATGACATTTTATGAATTCAAGGCCCTGTTGGCTATTATGTTGTGTTAGATTTACATTTTAACATCTTAAATTTAGGCTTTTTGGCAATGCTTAATATGGTGTTACATGTGAATCTATTTTGCAAATATTTGAGATCAAATTATGAATGCTGGTTAACACGGGGTCATTGACACACGACCATAAACTAAGGACAGCATGAACTTCCTGCTGTTGAGCTAGCATAGACAATATGGGCATAGTTAAATTCAACCAAAAGCTTTTAACGGATAAGACATGCTCTCGCTGGTTAAAATCTGTTCCTACTAAGAACTCCAAAACTCATTGCACACTCTGATTGTGGGAACCATGTGAAAGCTGTTGTTTTGTTGCTTGTTGTAAAACTATATTAATGTATTGTTACTGGCACTGCAAATTAGGTTTGGGCTGGAAAAAAAAAGAAAGTATCAAATTTAACGTTAGAATACACTTTAATAGGACCAATCGGCCAGTCATGTAACAGTAGCGCAATGCAAAAAGGCAACTACAAGATCCACTACAACTAGGTTTGGCATGTTGTGCATTCTGAGATGCTTTTCTGCTCGCCACATTTGTAAAGAGTGGTTAGTTGAGTTGCTGTCAGCTCGAATCAGTCTGGCCCTTCTCCTCTGACCTCTCTCCTCAACAAGGCTGCAGGTCTGCCGCTCTCTGGGTGTTTTTATGTACTTCGCACCATTCTGTGTAAAATCGAAAGTCTGTTGTGGCCAAAAATCGCAACGAGAAAAAAAGTCACTGAGATCACATGTATTACAGATGTATTTTCTCCCCGTTCTGCTGTTCGTTGCGGACATTAACTGAAGCTCTTGACCTGCATCTGCATAATGTTATGCACTGCACTGCGCTGCTGTTACATGATTGGCCAATTAGATGAATGAGCAGTAATCCATAGATCATGACCTATTTCTTCTTGTTGTTCTTCCAGCTGGGCCATATAGAAGGAGAACCAATGAGGAGAGGCGCCTTCCCTGTCACATTCGTACACTTCATGGCAGACTGACTCGAAGGTTTCCCATGATCTGATCTGATCTGATCTAATCTGATCATCCCCTAGCATGTTTCTGGCTCCACATACTTGGGCTTTACTAATAATTATCGTCATCCGCTTCACCTTCATCATGAAGCTTGTGTCTGTACTGACTCTTTCCAGACAATTAGCTTGCACCAGCGAGCAGTGGAGGTTTCTTTTTCCTGAATGTCTTAACACCTAGTCACTCCTGTATGTTTGAAAACTGTAAAATGTTGAAGTGTTGCGGCTCACTTTGTTTGTTGACCAGAAAGAAAGAAAAAAAAATAGTCAGTTGCGTTGATGCGGTAAACGCACATTTTTATGTGGTTCAAAAAGAAAAGCTTTATGGATCTCAACACTGAACTCTTCGCATCCTTCCAGCTTTTAGATGCAGATGAGCTGGCTCGTTCATCTGAGAATACGAGTGAAAATGCAGATCTCTTGCCTGCTTTAAGGAGATGGACAGAAGGAGAAATGGAAGTGGTTTACTTTTAAAAGCACTGCACTGGAGAAGAAAGGGACGTTTGCTGTTGCCTCCCCTTGGGATCCTCCACTGTCCCCATTTCCACACTCGCTGCCCCACATCAAAACTTATAAATAGATCCTCGCCTGCTCAAACCTGGGAGCTCTCCTGCCCTGGACTACACTACATATCTGTGAGAAACAGATCTACAGCATGCATTTTGGAATGAAAGAGACAACCAGAGTAATATAATGTGTGCGTGTGATATTAGCTACTATGATCTTGGACTGAATGAAAGCAGCAAATACTGAGAGTGGAGCCGAAGATTGGGACAAACCAGCACGGGGTCACGGAACGATCCACAGATCTGGGTGTAACTGTAAATGAAGCGAGTCTTCTGAGAGCCTAAGCAGTTTGCGATACCCCTGACCTTCTGTCATCCTTTTTTTCCTGTAGCTTTTTCGTGTGTTCACAATTTACCGCATTGTTTAAATTCACGTCTAGCCTAATAATGAGTTTATGCTAGCTTTATATTAATATGGCCTATGCTCATATTTATGTCTTCTAGGTCTCGTTGAGACTTTAATGCTTTTTAGAGTTGGGTAAGTAATGTCTGCCCAGGTTTTAGGATATGTAGGACCAACCCTCCTAATGTACCCTTTAGTGGGGAAAACCAAAACCATTCCTCAGTAACTGTGCATCTCCAGGACCCCGGCCCCTCTCTTCCCCCTCCCCACCACCGTTTGTTCCGAAGTGGAGATTGCACATGTGATATTGTACAGCAATATGTTTTATGTGATGAAGTTTTCATTTTGGTTGCAGAGCAACCCTTATAGAATGTTCTATGACATTTTAATTAAAATCTACATAGTCCCTGTTGAGCTTGAAACACAGTGACCTGTAACTTTAGCAATGAGAAGAGACTTGTAATTAACTTCCAGAATCTTCCTCTGCCTTTTAACTCACTGGAAATGAATAGGACCTGTCTTACGTGGTGCTGTAAATAACTGAAGAATTTATATGTGTATATTTAATTGTAAACATAAAAACTGAACTGATATAGCATTGATGTGTATCAATTCTAGGCTGGGTGTGTAGCCATCTAGACGTTTTCTAAATGAGGCAAAGAAAAACATTTCACTCTCATTTACTGTCATTCTGTTGACTCTAATATTGCATAAATAAATGGGAAAACTGGAAGTTAGATCAAACTCCAGCTTTCTGAACTACTTTTTTTTTTTTTTTTTTTAAATATATATAAAGGAAATGGTGGCTGAATTTGTGGGAAAAGAGGAAGGTGCAGAATATTTCAGTAGGGTCTACTTTTTGGTTTGTCCATAAACAATCACATTGACCAGCTTGTACAGTATGTTTATCCCATGTCTAAGAATATAACAAGATCACCACCTAGTGGAGGACAATGGTAGACACCAGTGGACTGTTAGACTTGAACGTATCAGTGCATTACACGAGGGAAAACACTCATGAGTGTCATTACAAAACGGTAGCAAATCCATCGTTATTTCTGAATTTATTTAGTGTAGTCCTGCTTTGGAAGCTGCTTTTTAAAACCTGCTTGCACCCAGTGCACCCTTACAGTTCGACCACTGCCCTTTAAAAAAAAAAAAAAAAAAAAAAAAAAAAAGCTCTGTAGAAAACAAAAAGTTTCACAATTCAGCAATATCGTGCATATACTGTGTCCATGGAAGCTGCAGTGACAAAGAAGTTCTCATAGTGAAGCTGACACTAATATATGAGCAGTTTGCTTCTTTAAGCTGAGCTTTGCAAGAGACGTAAAGCTCGTTTGTAGGTGTCGGGTGTCTTCTGTGAGGATCAAATAATCACCTGTTGGCTAGCGGTACTCTTGTTTGACTTCATTACAGCCAGAAGGAACGTGGAGACTATTCCAGTGATGTAAATTAGACAGCAGGAATAAAAACTAAGCTCTCAGGAAGCCAAAAAGTCCTACTGGTGCTCGTGGTTAGTCTGTAGACCGAACACAAAAACACATGGCTAGTTCCACAGCGTGTTTATAATGTCCGCTAACTTCCAAGCAGTGTTTCAGCAATATTTCACTGAAGGATTATTGCTATTCGCTTAATTCCAGCTCAAATCATTTACATGTGCTGTAGCTATAAATTATTTGTGTCAGAGTGTGTATGACTAATCTTTGTAATGACAAAAAAATGTATTAAAGGTCTGTCAGTGACTTTTTGAAACACTGAGACAAACACACACACAAGCATAGAGTGTGGGTTTAGTGGAAAAAAAAATCGTTTTTTTTTTTGCTTATTTCAGCACAACATTGCAAAAACAAACAAACAAACAAACAAAAACAACATTCAACAGGCCTATTTTCATTATTATACAGTATTACCATATGGCAACATGCCCCTAAAATTAAAAGATTATCTGTATTGAAATGGGCTTTCTTATTTATTATATAACTCCTGTTTCTTAAAATAACAATTCTGTTAGGGTTTTTTTTTTTTTTTTTTTTACTTTTTACATAGTATTACTTTAGTATTATCTTTCACTTCTATGAAAAAATTTCACCTCCACTGCTGAGACTGGATATTCCAGGATTTTATCAAAGACAAAGACAAAAAAAACTTCCAATAAATTTAAATCAATTAAAAAGTTTATTGTACCGTTTTTGAGGTTATAGTACCGTATGAACTGATCCAGTCCCATCTGGACCAGGATTTATGGGCCGGACAGGAGAGGGTGGGTCTGTTGCAAACAGCACTGAACATCAGACCTCCCTGACCTTCCACCCACAGGGCTACGTATAGCTGGAATTTACAGCATGTTTGATGAACAAGTCCTTGTGCTCCTCCGTACTCGCGTAATTACTGTACCACTGATCGTATTAATCCCACGAGAAGCTCAGTTACTGGATCACAGCCGAAACCGTATGCTGAGCTCAGTGTATATTTACATTAAATAAGATTAAATTAGGCTAAAGACTTGCCTGGAAGGCCTTTGGATGATGGAGGTTGGAATATCAGAAGCAGAGGATATAATGTACATGACTGATGTGTAAACACTGTTCCCTGCAGAGGGAGTGCTTATATACTGATCACGGAGCAGATTTACTTTATTTTAATCCTAAACTTAACCGCTACAAGAGGAGGAGCGAAAATGGCTTCAGTTCGGGACAAAAAGGGGTGACTTCTGCGGACTCTGTAAACATTATCCATGGAGCATGCCTTTATGCCACTTTGACACTCTGTTAAAGGCCAGGCCGTCGTAGGAGAGATGGACCTCAGGATTTCTCAGAGGCCAGAACACAGTCGAAGGAAGCTGAGAGCACTTTACAGATGGCTTGAGCTTGCTCCTGCCGTGGACAGAATAAAGAGTCAGTAGTACTACTGTAACTTTAGTGCGTCATAGTAATAAGATTTACAGCAGAACCGTAAACACGATTATTCTTAAGGAGTAAAAATCAGTTAGTTGTTTTTGTACAGTACAAGAAACTTTCATTCTGAGCTTTCAAGCACATTCGCATCAACAGAACAGGTGTTGCATGAGCAGGTGATCCATGTTCAAACATTTCCGGTTTACGTTCTGCTCCACACGTCTAATAGAATACATGTGTGTATTTGATATTTTGCCCTGATTAAGACAGGAGGATTAACTCTTCATTGTGAGAAGCCCACTTCTACACCCTATCTGGTGCAAACATCCTATGCCCGCCCCCCTTCAAAATTCTGTGAGCACAGCAAATACATCACATCAATCATTTTTAAATCAGCTGAAGCTATAAAAACAATATGACAGACTGTATGACAAGATAAAAATGGTATGGATACTGAATATGCCTAGAAAATCCGATCTCCGTTTCTCCTAAAAAAAAAAACAAACAAAAAAAAACAACCACCCCAAAACAAACGCATGGCACAGACCACATACAGTAAATTCTTTAAGAAATATTTCTGATTTAAAACATGATAATGTAAACACAGAGACTGTCGACGTGCTCAAATGGAAATTTAACCATAACAACTGCAGTCACAGTAAGATGTTAAGACCGTGGTTAAGATTTGAATTCCTGACTCAAACAGGAAAACACTTAAATATGAAGTATGCAGGCTATTTATTGATGTGGTGTATCTGCTTACCGCGTTGCTGCACTGGTAGACCCAGATGCTGCACTCCTGCTGCTTGGCATCGGTGGTGTTGAGTGCCAGGAGGTTTCTCCCAGCTCCAAGACCGTCTTCATAGCACAGCATGCGCACGATCAGGTAGAGAGGGTGCCGGTGTAACACGTCCTAATGGGAGGGTAAAGGACAGCAGGAGGGTTTTAGAGAAAAATGAAAGGGTGTATTCTGTAAATAATAAATAAATACATTTATTCCTGATTTTGGTGGTTCTTACACTATATGCGTAAACACTGTGGAAATCTGATCGCGGTACTTTTCATCAGTTCAGTTCACCTTTCCTTTTGTCCACATTTATTTAAATGTCATTTGATTTTGATCCGTTTGGTCAAACAACAGACAACTACCCAGCAAACTGATGCTAAACTTCATACTACTGTTCTAAGTAGAAAGCTAGTGCATTATATGAACTAACGACTGTTGTCGATCGTTGTTCTGTAATGTTGGATGAGACGCACAACTCTAGCTAATGTGAGTGATGGCACAAATTCAAAAGAATGAGTCCTGCTACAAAGTGATGAATAAATCACTTTTTTGTTTCTCAAAGTCAAAACTCTCCTTTATTGGAGACATTTGAATGATCTCAAGGTTTCATGAGAATGATAAAGACAATGACCATGCTTATGCGTGATGGCGATGCTTATTTATGCTTCGATTTTGAAATAGCAGCAGGTTACAGAAGTCTGATTTGAGAGAAGACATCCGCTTGTACTGATGTGCAAAATACTTCTGAATATTATACCACATCACTGTTGAATAATCGAATCAGACTGGTCAGAAGGTGTTGATTCATTTTCCATAACGGGACGGCTCTAATGATAGTGTTGACTGCGAGGCAAATCACAGGCTTTATATAAATGTTCTTGGTATTCTTGGACTTGTATGATGGACACTCCACATAATCGAAGGGATTTTAAAAAAATGTTCATATTTAACATAGTAAAATGTCTAATCATTAATATTGTAGAGTTTTTGATCTCAGGTGTCCTTGGTAACAGTTGATAAGTTTTCCACCATGGGAAAGTGTTCACTATAGAGGGCTTTATGCTTTTCTGATTTCTCTGGAACATCAAAAGCTGCATTTTTGTCACTGAATTCTATAGAAAAAAAAATGGGCCGATGAGGGAATGACAGTTGATAGCTACTATAAGGTAAATAATAACATGAACTTGCTTCATGGATGTTCCCTGAACATTAAACAGATAAAACATTAATTGTGGCATTCTTTATTTAATAAAAATTCCCATGTTGTGAAATTGCTGTGGAATAAAAGGAATAACGCACTTTGGGAACGTGCTAGTATAGGAAAATAATCAGCTTTGAATCAGACCACCCCGCCACTGATTATTTAACATCATACCCATCATGTTTTATTCTGTACTCGATGAACATGGGGTTCATGCTCAGGGAGAAGGCAATGAGGGCATGCTAGACAGAAAAAGCTCAATATTCAAAACATATAGCATACAGATACAACAAATGCCTTAGAATATAAAGATATAGGGCCTTTTACTGTTGCAAGAAAATAAATGGGCATACAGGTATATTCAACTACAAGACACACCACACCGCACAGCATGTGTGGACTACCTGAATGTTTTAAATCTAATTTTAATGGAACCAGGAATATATGGGGACGTTGCACTTCCCTTTCCGTGAACTGCCTTATCGTGCCTTTTTCTTTACAACAAATTTGAATATGGGCGTCAAGAGACTTACACACTGGTCCAAAGACGCCACTTTGACTCCATACTTGGACACTCCCAGGATCATCTCCTCTTCTCCAGGCACAAACGGCAGCTTTCCGTCTTGCTTTGAAGAGAATACAGAGGTTTCCAAGAATTAAACAGAGCCAGTGAATGAGACGATGGTAAAGATGTTAAAACTGGGAACCTGCCAGCTTCAAATAATAACAGTGGCAACAAGACATTCTGTGCATTCCTCTAAAAGAAGTATCTTTTTTTTTTCCAAAGAGCTATGTATATTTTCCAGAATGTTTCCCTTTCACATGAAGTTAACATCATTATCCAATCCATACAGGATTTCAGTGGCTTTTTTTTTTAAGTAATGATTGCGGCCAAAAATGCTTGATTTTCCTCCAGCGTTATCAAAATTTGCGATGCAATTTGCAGAGTTTTTTTGTGCATTTTCTTCTTCTTCAGAAAACTACTTGAATTGGTGAAATTGCAATTGCATGAAATGGTTTTGCACGGTCTTTTGCTGTGATGATGTTTGGTGAATGAGACCTTTTAGCTGTACTCATGTTCGATGCACGTGAATCGAAGAGTGCTTTGACAGGATGCGCATTGTGATGACATCACACACGTCTTGGCCCAAATCTGCTGTCATTTTGAAACGTTGCCAGCTCCTCTGAATAACGTGGAGTCTGCTTGATTTTTGCGTTCATTTCTGCGATTGCAATATCGCTAAATCCTGTAGGGACTGATTATCCCAATAATGCCATGCGTTTAGTAGATCGTACAAGTCTGTGATCATTACCTGAGCTGCATCAATATAGCTGATCAGATCTAATGGCTCCTGGAGAGCTTTGCTCATCTCAAAGTCCAGCTTCTCAACAGCTCCCAAATATTTAACTCTGAACTCAGCGCATGTCTCAGATGCACTGTTACCTGTAGGTACAATGTGAAGATTGTGTTATTTATTATGGATTACGTACAGATGAATGCTGCATTGTTTATATTAAATGTATAACAGCTAACCTGAGCTCTTGGTGGAGTCTGTATCAAGGCTGGCGACTGTGCTGGACCTGGACAGGCCTCCCAGACTGGACTCTACAGACTAGAGGAGGGGAGAACAGGTGTTAATGTCATGTCTAGAGTCGACTTGTGCGTTGCAGTTGAGATGGTTCAGACTACATAACTCACCTTGCTCTTGGTGCTGATCTCACTGCTTTGGGAGCTGCTGCTGCTGTGGCGCTTCTTGACCTTGCGGAACATTCTTCAGCATGACACTGCATTCTTCACCATGACGCCAGCACTCCAGGCCTCCTAACACCAGTCCTCTAAACACAATCCAACCAACACTTAGAAAAGGAGCAAAGAGCAGAGAGGTGGGCAGATCATTAATCAGTCTGCCTTTGTACATAAACAGTTGGGAGCGCTGCGTTCTCTACCCAATAAAGACACTCAGCTGACCTTTATATACATTTATATACTTTATATACAGCAGTGGCATTCAAGAATTTTATTAGAAATTTTATATGGCAAGAAATCGTGCAGTAAAAGTTATGAGTCTACTGCTTTGCTCAGAACTCTTTCGAAGGGCTGGATCTATTTCTAAGAGTTGGAATATTTTTGCCAAATATTTTTGAGATATCTAATCAACATAATGAAGAATAGCTAGAGGACAATTAAAGATTGGGGGGGGGGACTTTAATTAAAACTATAATGAATTCAGAAATGACTCTGATATTCATACTGATAAGCTGCTGTTCTTGTAAAATGTTCCTGTTAACACAACTACACTTTTTGACCATATAGTAAACGTAGTTATAGAGGAGAAATTATTTATAATCGCATTATCCGGTGTCACCCTGATGAGGATGGGTTTGTCCCCTTTGAGTCTTGCTCCTCTAAAGGTTTCTTTGATATCATCTCAGGGAGTTTTTCCTTGCCACTGTCGACTCTGACTCGTTCATTAAGAATAAATTCCAATCAACCATCCATTTTCTATACCGCTTATCCTTTAAGGCCACAGAGAGCCTATCCCAGGGAGCATCGGTCACAAGGCGGGGTACACCCTGGACAGGGTGCCAATCCATCGCAGGGCACAATCACATACACATTCATACACTACTTTGGACATGCCAATCATATTTTTGGACTGGGGGAGGAAACCGGCATACCCGGAACAGCACGGGGAGAACATGCAAACTCCACACACACAGGGCAGCGGCGGGAATCAACCCTGGCGGTGTGAGGCGAACGTGCTAACCACTAAACCACCGTGCATCCTTAGGAATAAATTAATAAATATAAATGTAGAATTGATACATTTCTGTAAAGCTGCTATGTGACAATGTCCATTGTTAAAAGCGCTATACAAATAAAATTTTAAATTTAAACTGAAATAATATCAGGTCTGCAGCAGTCCTATTGCGGTCCTGTTCCACATAAGAAATTGGCTACAGTCAGGAAATGTACCCCTACAAACTATATGGTTTCTCAGACACAATGGCAAGTGTGGTTATAAGGTAGTTTAACAGCTTCACAGCTCCAGGGTTCGATCCTTTTCTGTCTCTGTGGCATTTCTGTGCATGTTCCCACAGTGTCCGTGTGGGTTTCCTTCAGGTTCTCTGTTTTCCACCCGACTCAGTAAGTTTACTGGTTATAAATGAGTGTGTGAATGAATATGTGTGTGTGTGTGTGTGTGTGTGTGTGTGTAAGCATGGTGCCTTGCAATGGACTGGAGTCACATCTAGGGTGTATTCCCTCCTCCCCTCCAGTGTGATCCTGACAAGGATAAAATTACTACAGATGAAAGAATGAATTTTCTGTAACATGAATCCCATTTTCTGAGTTAAAAAATAAACAAGATCTTCTTATATATGAATAATCCCATTGTAGAATTGAAAAGACGGGCCAAAACCTAAACAGCAGCACACCAGGAATCAGTACTCACGCTAAGGATTGTAGAGTGTGTAAGGAGTGTGTAGAGTGTGTAGTGTGCGTAAGGAGAGTGTAAGGAGTGTGTAGTGTGCATAAGAAGAGTTTAAGGAGAGTGTAGAGTGCATAAAGAGTGAGTAAGGAGTGTATAGTGTGCGTAAGGAGAATGTAGTGTGCATAAGGAGTGCGTAAAGAGTACGAAGTGTGTAGTGTGCGTAAGGAGAGTGTAGTGTGTGCAAGGAGTGTGTAGTGTGCGTATGGAGAGTGTAGTGTGTGTAAGGAGAGTGTAAGGAGAGTGTAGTGTGCGTAAGGAGAGTGTAGTGTGTGTGTAAGGAGTGTGTAAGGAGAGTGTAGTGTGTGTAAGGAATGTGTAGAGTGTGTAAGTAGAGTGTAGTTTGTGTGTAAGGAGAGTGTAGTGTGTGTGTAAGGAGTGTGTAAGGAGTGTAGTGTGTGTGTAAGGAGTGTAGAGTGTGTAAGGAGAGTGTAGTGTGTGTGTAAGGAGTGTGTAAAGAGGGTGTAGTGTGTGTGTAAGGAGGGTGTAGAGTATGTAAGGAGAGTGTAGTGTGTTTGTAAGGAGGGTGTAGAGTATGTAAGGAGTGTGTAGTATGTAAGGAGAGTGTAGTGTGTGTAAGGAGAGTATAGTGTGTGTGTGTGTGTGTAAGGAGTGTGTAAGGAGGGTGAAGAGTGTGTAAGGATAGTATAGTGTGTGTGTAAGGAGAGTGTAGAGTGTGTGTAAGGAGAGTGTAGTGTGTGTAAGGAGTGTAGAGTGTGTAAGGAGAGTGTAGTGTGTGTGTAAGGAGGGTGTAGTGTGTGTGTGTAAGGAGTGTTTAAGGAGAGTGTAGTGTGTGTGTAAGGAGTGTGTAAGGAGGGTGTAGAGTGTGTAAGGAGAGTGTAGTGTGTGTGTAAGGATGTGTAGAGTATGTAAGGAGAGTGTAGTGTGTGTGTAAGGAGAGTATAGTGTGTGTGTGTGTGTGTAAGGAGTGTGTAGTGTGTGTGTAAGGAGTGTGTAAGGAGAGTGTAGTGTGTGTGTAAGGAGTGTGTAAGGAGAGTGTAGTGTGT
>JANDJT010000228.1:12548284-12575784 GCA_024331685.1 Stegophilus panzeri
TAGTGTGTGTGTAAGGAGAGTGTAAGGAGTGTATAAGGAGAGTGTAGTGTGTGTGTAAGGAGAGTGTAAGGAGTGTACAAGGAGATTGTAGAGTGTGTGTAAGGAGTGTGTAAGGAGAGTGGTAGTAGACTCCGAGCCACTCGTCCGCCTCTAACCGGCTTTGGTTTCTAACACGCGCTCGAGAGTCCTCGCGCGCTCTCGCGTGATTACACCGCGCTCGCGAGCGTTAAAATCTCCCATTGTGCGTTTCTCATTAATAAGATCACCGTGGAAGTAACGGAAGCCCGTTGCTAGGAGAAATCCCCCTCTCGCCCCACCCACACCCTACGACCTACTTTCGTAATTCTCTCGCTTAAAGCGTACTTTCTTTCAGCATACATGCGGACCGGGAGCGGGTATAATGGCGGTGCGGGTCTCACCTCTGCTACGGACTTGTAGTGGGCCAGTTTAAAAGCGTACCGAGGCCGAGGACCATCAAAGCACCGCGTCTCCGGCTCTTTCTGTTTTGGCGAGTCTGTCGGTGACACTTCACTTCCTCTGAGACTCCACCTAGCTGCACTTAAAGGCGCCGCAGCCCGTCTGAGGAACTTTTCACACTTCAGCTCAATAACATAAACAAGGGCGTACTGTTTTGTGGTCAAACATGGGCACAGTGAAAGCTTCAAACTTCCGTGCAACTTACTCAACAGGAAATAAACGTAATCATTAACGGAGCGGCATGACCATGCATGTAAATAAATAAATAAATAAATAAACAAACAAACAAAAACATGTGGCAAAAAAGGAGTTATTAGCGCCTCTTTTAACTGTATTCACCATATGTTACTAATCACGGCTTGGTTTGTTCTAAATTTAAAAGGGTAAATTATGAAATTTAAGATCAGCACCACACACAATTTTATTTAATAACATAGTCCATTGCAGTGGATACACTGCACGCTAGCTCTTATTTATTAGTTGTTTTTTTTTGTTGGTTTTTTTTTTTTTTTTTTACATGTATATATATAAAACAAGATGAACATGTTTAATCTACATAACAGATGAATGTTGCTTAGTAAAGATGAAGATGAAGAAAAAACTAATTCCTAAGATTAGTATTAAAGTCTGATTTTTAAAATAAATATCATTTTCAGTGTAAAGTGTCATATAAAATGCAGAATATTACTGTAGGCAAAAGCTTGTTATACAGAGAAAGTATGGCTGTTAAAATAGATATATTCTTCACATTTTTATGTCAGACCATTTCAGACTATCGGTGTATTTCAGAATATTCTTATATATATATTTTTTTTCCATCACTGTATTTTGAAACAGGTTACCATGAACTACTAACACTGTAAATACCTCAGTTAAGTAGGCAAAAGCGAGGAGTAAAACCATTGCTGCTGTTAATGTTGTGCACTTTTCACGGCCTCCTTTAGGGGGCGCAGGCGAGTAACTCCTGCATTAAACCACAGGCGAAGTGAAACAGGGAGAAAGAAGAAGAAGATATGTTCAGAACATATGTATGTTGTATTTTCATTTAGTACCATGTCGAAAATAAATAGCATTGTGTGGCCTCGGGTGGTTCTGTTTGGAGACTCGATTACACAGGTAGGTTAGGACAAGATGCACAAACAGGCAGGTGCATACTTTAATTCATCCATTAAGAGAAATTTCCTATCTTTCAGTTTTCTTTCCAAGAGAAAGGATGGGGCTCTGACTTAGCAAACAAGCTGGCGAGGTGAGTGTTTAACCCAGAGTCTTAATGTCTTCATCTTCCCTGTGTAAGTACACTACCTAGGCTGTTGTATAGACTCCCTGTGATGTAAACAAGGTGATTGATAGTCATGAAATGGATTGAGTGCATGATTTTATGATTATACCATACTTCTGCTCTGTGTATTGCTCTGTATATGTTTATTGTGCTGTTATGGTTATGAGTCTATTAGACTGGTCACTTGAATTATGATGGGTTTAATCCATCTCAGAAACACGTTGGACCTACCTGGTGTATTCTGATGGTGAAAATTGAGGAATGGAAAGCTCTGTGTCTCAAATAAATAGTCAGAATATGAATATGACTGGGCAAATGTAAATAATGCTTATGAAAGAAATCTGTGATGAGGGGATGTGTGTGGAATTTATTTGATAGTTTAATGGGTCCCTGGCTACAAATACTCAGCCAACAATTTTTTGGGTTCCCAGAACGGTCTGGAAAAGATAGTTTTTGGTTATAAAACTAAAACCTAAAAATAACCATTAGAGAACGTTCTGTATATATGTTCTCCTTAGGTTGTTACCAAAAAAGAACCTACAGAGATAATAATGTTCCTAGAACATTATTATTTGGTTCCCTAAAAAAAATAATCAATCAGGAACATCATAACCACTTGAGACAACACAACTATATAAGATCTACACATTTTTGCCCAACAGCATCAGCTTTTCAGTGTTAGGGCTTGAACCCCCAACCTTCTGATCAGTAACCCAGAGCCTGGCAGTGCTGGGGCAGGCTCTGGGTTCAAAGGGGTTCAAACCCCAGCACTGCAAAGCTGCCACTGTTAGGTCCATGAGCAAGGCACTTAACCCGCTCTGCTCTAGGGGCACTGCATCATGGCTGACCCTGCGCTCTGACCCCAACCTCCTAACATGCTGGGGTATGCGAAGAAAAGAATTTCACTGTGCATATGTGTATGTGTTCAATAAAGACTCATTATCATTATTTTCAAGTTCAAGTTCACTTTATTGTCATTTCAACCATATACAGCTGGTACAGTACACAGTGAAATGAAACAACGTTCCTCCAGGACCATGGTGCTACATAAAGCAACACAATAACCGCATGAGATGATACAGAACTAAATAAGATCTACACGTTTTTACATAAAGTGCGCGTGCAAACATGTGCTAACAACACAGGACAGTACAGTATTACTAAAACAGAACAATATGCTTGTGATAAGGTTAGGGGAATGTTCTGTGTTTGCTGGATAGTTTGGGAACCCTTGCTCTGTGTGTCCAGTATAGGGCTGCAACGGTCTCAGAAAATATCACAGTTTCACAGTATTATTATTATTATTATTAGTTACAATGACTCTTAAAGGAATGAAAACGTAAAGAAGTTTTTTTGGTTGAACAAACGGTTTATTATGATTGAAACTTGAAACCATTTTTTAAAATGGAAGTATGTCTAAAAAAGTTTCCCTGTTGAAAATAAATAAAATAAATAAAAAATCTCTCGTTTGAACAAAAGAAATTAGGAGGAAAAAAGTAGCAGGACCTTTAAAAAAAAATAGAGGAGTAAAGATGTGTATGTGCGGGTGAGATTCTCCATCCGGTTGCTTTTTTTCTTTCATTCAATACCAAAGATAAGCAAATGTACATGGTATGATAACTGTAAATGTTCATACCATGGTATACAGTGAAACCGGTATACCGCTGCATCCCTAGTCCAATAGCTTTTCTATACAGTATGTATTGTATCGTTTTGTCAGAAAGTGTGACGTGGTGAACAGAGGTTTGTCTGGATACAACACTCGATGGGCTAAATTGGTTCTTCCCCGGATCATCCCAAATCACAGTGCTTCTCATCGTTCTATCGCAGCAGTGACTGTGTTCTTCGGTGCAAACGACTCTGCCCTGGAAGGCAAGACAAGTTTAGCTTAGTACCCAATATATCCAAATTAACCTAGAGTTTTCTCAAAATGTGTCTACCATTTGAACGTTTCCTATCATTCGAATTTTCTCTCAGATAAAAACCCGCAGCAGCATGTTCCCCATGAGGAATACTCGGAGAATCTGAAGGACATAGTGAAATATCTGGCCTCAGCTGGCGTGCCTAAGGACAAGGTCATATTCATCAGTCCTCCACCAATTCAAGAGGAACTCTGGGAAAAAGAGTGCATACTAAAAGGTCGCTCGCCATTTTTATATGTTTGTTTGTTTGTATGTATTTGAAGATGAATCATAGAAAGTTTCCCCCCCTTTGTTCTCCAGGATGTTCTCTGAACCGTCTGAACTCTGTGGCTGGTCAGTATGCTCAGGTGTGTGTCCAGACGGCAGAACAGTGTGGAGTGGACGTGATCGACCTCTGGTCCCTCATGCAAAAAGATGGAGAGGTGCTACACTCCAACACACACGCTTACCACTGAATTAGCCATTTAACACAAATACAGTATACATGAATAATGTATTAGGGCTCCATGATATATTCGTAAATTGTTATTCCAGTATTGCAATCACACAGTATATGCATTCATCTTTGTATCTTTATCAGCAGAGGACAAACACTTTAACAATAAGCCCCAGAAACTGCACAAGGCACTTTTTTCAGAAATGTTACAGAACATTATGATTAAATGTGATTATAATTAAGATGACAGGGTTCTGGGGTTAAGGAGTCTCATTGTCCAGTGTCTCAAGCATCAAGCATATTTAGCAGTCACAAACATGTTTTACAATCAACCTCCATGTTTATTACTTATTTAAACATGATGTGTTATGCGAATATGCCTGGATTTAAAAAAAATCTTATTCCTTTTCATTCAGGACTTCTCAGTGTATCTCTCAGACGGCTTGCACCTCTCTGAGAAGGGCAACCGGTTTGTAGCCGAGCACGTGTGGAGACTGTTGGAGAGCAAAGTGGCTGATTTACCCTTTATCCTGCCTTACTGGGCTGATGTAGACTGTAAGAACCCTGAGAACAGCCTTCTGTGTGATTAGAGTCGACAGCCACACCGAAGCTCTATCTGATGCAGGTTTACTGTCACTGGTTCTGTCGTTTTGTGACTTTTTCTGGCCGATTTGCACTGAGGCTTTGTGTTTAAGGGAGGGATGAGAAAAAGGAAAACCAGGTGCTTCGTCATTGGCTGGAGCTCACGGGTAATGCTGATGACGAGTGACTCAAGTAACTGTGTTCACATCATGTTGGAATAACAAGATGGAGGCTCAGAGGTTCTGCTACGGGCTTTTTACATCTCCTCAGACACAGGAACAGAAAATTATCCTATTATTTGTCAATACTAGAAAATGAATGATAGACACGTATAGAGTTAAATACTGATTTTATACTTCTAACTACTTTAACTGTGGAAGCATGTAATCAATCCCTCCAGGATTTTGCGATCGCAGAAATTTTAACACAAAATCAAGGAAACGCCACAATATTCGGAAGAGCTTGCAATTTTTTTCAAAATTACCACAAATTTTCCAGAGATTCGGGCCAAGACGCGTCACGTGACATCTTCACAATGCATGCTCAGCCAACCCCTCTATTTCACGTGCTTCGAACGAGTACAGATGAAAGGTCTCATTTACCAAACATCAATGTGCAAAACAATTTCATTAAAAACTGCAATTTCACCAATTCAAGTAGTTTTCCACAAAAAAAAAAAAAAAACTCTACAAGGTGTATCGCAAATCTTAAAAAAATCTGCAGCAAATGCAAAAAAAAAAACCTCTGTGAACCCTGTACAGACTGATGTAATGACCAATAACTGTAACTCCAACATGATGTGAATATACAGTAATACATGGTATTATGCTGTTAACTCAGTGAATGCTTTCTTTTCTAATGTCCTTTCACAGGTCGTTTTTTTTGTTTTGCTGTCATATTAAATCAGTTTGAATGTCGATACAACAGCAGACAAACCTGGTGCAATGCAAGGAGGGTAACAGTAATCCGTACACCAAGCAGCTGACACTGATTTGTATTGACATTCTGATTAGCTTGATTGCGGTCACTTTTTTAACTGATGAAAGAGCAATTATTGCACTGTTTTATCAAATCCAAAACACTCATGAGGTACTAAATCATCTCTGCAGACAAAATGAGTTAATGTGTGTGTTTGTGTGCGTGTACAGGACTGTGCAAGGGCTTGGAAGTGTTCATCATTTATGATTAAGATCTTTAATCTTTAATACAGGTTAAGTTCATGTACTCAATTACTGGTTTCTTACTGCATTGATGGAAGGATATGACTTTGATTAAAATGGGTTGGGTTTCTATCCAGTGTGTTTGCAGTCATGTTCAGTACAAGAGCGTGTGTAGTGGTAGAGTTTATTCTTGTGGGTTCATACAGTGTAAGTAAATAAAAAGATATATACATCTAGAACACAAAATGCATTATATTAGTACTAAATACAGCCTGAAACATTTCAAGCGAAATATGACAGTTTCTGGTCTAGCAAAGAAAGGAATAGACATCATTATATAATTTTACACACCATAAAAGGAAAAAAGAAGTAGTAGTATTCCATGGGTTTATGGCACAGTAAAATCTTATGGGCATCACCAATCCATAAATTACAACACTTAAAGTAACAATTAGAGTGATATAAAGGGAGAATGAAATATGATAAAAATATGGTAACAAAAAAAAAAAAAAAAAAAAAAAAAAAAAGCACAAGCTAGATATTAGAACTGAAATATACACAGCACAGCATACTAGAATTTAAATTTAATGCAACAGATTCAACAATAAAATGACATTTATATAAATTCACATAAATAGTGTTTAATCATAAATTGATAGTTATCTTTTCTCTAAAACAGCTTTTGGGTAATTATGGACCACACACACACACACACACACACACACACAGAGAGACAGAGAAAGAGAACCAGCACCTAAAGTATACATTGGCTGAATATAAAAAACACACGTGTTAACACTTTTCCTTCTGATATGTTTATGTAGACTCACATTATGTGTGTTTAAATTAGAGTTCAGTGTATTCATATTTCATTGACTCATCCAGTTCAAACTTTCAGGCAGTTGATAGCGAATAGAAAACGATAAGCGTAGTAACTGGAACTGCTACAGCACAGTAGAGACAGGAATGGCCGAGTGTTAAGAGGAACACTTCATTCTTGATTCATAATCACATTCCAGTCTAAATCAATCATCGGTTTGACATGTTCATGAGCAGTAGTTAGAAGAACAAATACATACATAAACTGGTGACTTTCCTGCAAAAATCCTGCATTTGAAAGATCATGACTTTAGACAGAAGCGGACTGAACACACGCAGAGCCGAGTCCGGGTCTAGATCACCGCCAGTGATTAATCTTTAATGGAAAGGAATTGAATTTGTGTCTGTAAAGCCGACCTTTACTCAAATATAGTGTGTGATCATTTACAAAACGAAGGAAGAATACTTGTTCACATTTCCAAGTAGAGGTGTGTACCAAGAAATCCATACACACTGCTCACCAGGCATTTCAGTGACTAGTAAAAATATATAGCTCTTTCTGCGTTTTTCATTCCAGTGGGACTCTGCAGAAGCTGTTCTACAAGGCACGCTTTTTATTATTATTCTTTATATAATATCTGTAATTTAAAAAAAGGAGTTTGTAATGCTTAAAAGTATTTCTAGATCTGTAGTAAAACAGCTTCGTCATTTTAGGCTTCCACAGAATTTTTCTGGCCCTGAAATTAGCTCCACCCCTCAACTAAAGGAGCACTGCTCAGCTCAGCATTTTCCCTAAAAGGCAACCCATAAGTTTTAAACACAGAGGGCAGGAGGAAAAAGGAATCAGTGAACTGTGTTTGTCCTCACAGGCCACAGAGGGCCGCTTTAATATCCAGTCTTCTAAGGCTTCTAGACTGCAGCCTCTGGTATTTATACATTACTGTTCTGCTCTGCTCTTATCCTTTAAAAATACATTCATGAATTCACACAAAAATTTAAATGACTAACCAAAAATACTTAGCAGTCAGCACAATACACCTGCACTACAGTATACTGATGTTGGATCGTCTCCAAATTGATTCTTTACAAAGGCTCATGTTTGTCGTGTAGCAAAGTGCATACTTGCAGCGGAGAGAGTGTGGAAGTGTGAACTGTACGGAGCGTGCGTCTCTCAGCACTCGGTCTCTTTACTCTCGATGCGTGCTTGTCTCTGCAGTCGCCTGTTCTGACGGTTTAGTGGTGAATGTTCGGTGAGGTCCTCGAACGACTTGGCTGCCGCAGAGCTCGGGGAGAAGGCTGTCCCTGGTGGAGAGTCGCCGCTGGAGTCCTCCGCGATGGTGGCCATACGTGGAGGATCCGCTCTGGACTCGGAAGAGGAGGTTGTAGGCGAAGATGTGCTGCTGCCGCCGGGGTGTCCCTGCACGGGTCGCGCTGCTGAAACAGAAGAAGGAGGAGGAGGAAGAAAGGGGGCTTTGATGATGCGCATGGGAACCCCCTCCAGACTGCTCAGGATTTCCATATTCTGAGAGAGGGAGAGAAGTCTCAGTGTCATTATAAACAAAATTGGAAAACAAAAAGGTGAATTGTTTAAATAAAAAATAAATAAATAATCTTAAGGAGACAATGCCCCCAGTGACAGGTTAGTGTAATCAAACATAAAAGTTAATGTTCCTGCTGTTTTAGGAATATACTATTATATTATAAACTCAAGCTTAACAAAATGGTTTGACTATAACAGGAAATGTCTTAAACATGACGAACATGCCAGATTCCTTTCGCTACACTGACCGAGCTTCTTACACGCCCATGAGCTGCTCAGGCAATCATCCACATCTCGGGTTCCAAGTGCACCAAGCGATCTTGGGGTTTGTGCCATTTGTTTCAGAAAGCCATGCACTCATAACACTTCCACACTTCAGTAACATTGACATCAACACCGACTGCACAACACTTCAACCGTGCTCAGCATTCGACACACCTCAGAAAACAGCTAGCTAACAGATGCACAAACTCAACACACTACACTCTACACGGGCAAAGACCACGTGACACACTCACCTCAGGCTTTACTACACACTTCCACCATCATCTGCTGCAGTTCCATGAGGCTCAGAGCAAACAGTGGAGCCACAGGTCACATCTTCAGCCACACTCACTCATACGCTCATAATGTGTTTAGCCCCTCTGAAAAGGCCATGCTAACTGCACCGTACACACTTTCACTCACACACAGTTATGCTAGCTGTCTTTTTGTCCTACTTATTAAAAAGGTATGTAAATGATTCGCATCTCTGGAATAATGGTGCATTGATGAGGAAAAGGCACTTACGCTGGGGTATATTAGAGACTTGGAGTTCTCCTCATACTGTCTGTCCAGCTTCTTGTCCTGCAAAGCAAGCAAAATTATTATTTTTTTAACTTTATAGATCTCTCATGTTGTGACTTTTTAGACCAAAACTTTCTTACTGTTCTATACACTAATAATGATTACACCATGGCGCTGCTGAATTTTCAAATCTGTTGCACCATAAGAGGTTGATTAATTATCACACTGAAAGTAGTTCAGGCTCAGGTTTAGATCAAAGAACTCATTCTAATAAACTATCATCTCTATAGTAACAGTTCATTAACAGGGACTTGCATGGTGGCCAATCTACACTCACTGAGCACTTTATTAGGAACACTAATACTGGGCAGGGCCTCCGTTTGTTCTCAAAACAGCCGAAATGCTTTGTGGCATGGATTCCACGAGATGTTGGAAACATTCCTTTAAGATTCTGGTGACGTGATTGCATCATGCAATTCCTGCAGACTTTTCAGGTGCTGTGACTCTCCCGTTCTACCACGTCCCCATGATGTTCTATTGGATTCAGATCCAGTGACTGAAGGCTACTGAAGCACATTGAATTCATGGTCATGTTCATGAAACCAGTTCGAGACGACTTTTGCTTTGTGACACGGTGCATTTTCATGCTGGAAGTACTCATTAGAAGATGGTAAATTGTGGCCATGAAGGAATGTACATGGTCAATTCAAACAGGCTGTGAGATTCAAGCGATGATCGATTGGTATTAACGAGCCCAAAGTATGGCAAGAAAACATTCCCCACACCATTACACCACCTCCACCAGCCTGGACTACTGACACACGGCAGGTTGGGTCCATGGATTCATGCTGTTGGTGCCCAATTCAGCAAACTCAGCAGAATTCAAAATTCAACAGACCATGCTACGTTTTTCCAGTCTTCAATTGTCCAGTTTTGGTGAGCCTGTGCCCACTGCAGCTTCCACTTTCTGTTCTTGACTGACAGAAGTGGACGTGGTCTTCTGCTGTTGTAGCCCAACTGCCTCAAGGTTTAACGTTTTATGCATTCTAAGATGCTTTTCTGCTCACCACAATTAGTGGTGAGAATTTACTCACCGTAGAATTCTCTGTCAGTTTACTGTAGAATTTCTGTAAGCTCGAGTCTGTCCATTCTCCGTTCACCTCTCTCATCAACAAGGCATTTCCGTCTGCAGAACTGCCGCTCACTGGACGTTTTTTTCTTTATTGCACCATTCTGAGACTGTTGTGCTGTTACAGAAATACTCAAACCAGCTCGTCTGGCACCAATCGTTCCACGGTCAAAATAACTGATATTTTTCCACATCCAGATGGATGGATTGACGGATTCAATAATTTCATGAATGAGTAGGTATACAAGTGTTCATAATAAAGTGCTTGGTGAGTGTAAGCAATAACAGGAACTAACATTCCACAACATTAAATGTAACTATAAATGGATAAAAAGTGTTATTTATTAATAAATTGAAAAAATTGCGATAATTGTCAAAATCACTGCACTATAAGAGGAATAAAACACTTCAGAATGTGCTGTTATTAGAAAATAATCAGCTTCAGGATAGTAACTTTGCACTGGGCCATGATATACACAATATGGCCAAAAGTATGTGGACACCAGACCATCACACCTATATGTGGCGCGAACCCAAACTGTTGGGACAAAGTTTGAAGCACATAATTGCAATTGAATTTCCCCTTCACTGGAACTAAGGGGTTGGTTCCCCATCCAGGGTGTCCCCTTCCTTGAGTCCCGAGTTCCCTGGTGCACCAGGGAACTGGAAAACTGTCTGTACACCAGGCCGCCTCACCCCGACATCAGTGCCTGACTTCACTAATGCTCTTATATCTGAATGGCCACATTCCAAAATTTAATGGAAAGGTTTCCCAGAACAGTGGAGGCCATTATAACAGCAAAAGGGGGACTAAATCTGGAATGGGATGTTCAAAAAGCACATAAATCAGTGTGATTGGTCAGGCGTCCACAAACTTTTGCCATATAGTGCATCACCTGATTAATTTCCTATAAACAGCCCAGCCTGCTGTCTTTTATTCTTTAATAAAAATACATTAGAGGACACTCTTACCACACAGTGCACCAGAATGCTCAGAGGGATCCAGAAGATGAGGGAAAAGACCACCACAGAGCCCACTATATTATCAGCCAGGAACTTCCCTGAAGAGAGTAGACCGTTACATTCAGCCTCAGAATTACCGACACCCTTAGTAAAGGTGGGTTTAAAAAAAAAAAAAAAAAAAAAAAAAGTTATGAAAATATGTCTTTGTAGTTAATTAGCTTAATCTTACACTGAAACCATGAGAAATCCAGTCTCCTGATTGTATTAAACACATTCAAAGAAAATAAATAATATCTCTCATAAAGCTTGAGATTGGAGAATACAGAGTAAGGAGACACGTCTCAATATACAATATATCTAAACATCTTCCACGGTCCTAGATCCCCTTTTGTGGACTCTCCTCTTCAGCTCACACTACAAGCTACTACAGCTTTTCAGTGAATTTAGGTCAAGGGAAATGGCATCGTGTGCTGAAAAGCTTGATTCTATGATCATTATTGTGGGGATTTGGATACAAATTTTGGATCACTGTGCTGCTGGAGGATCCAACTATGGGACGTTTGTAGCTTCATGGAAACAGCGGCCAGATTTTAATTTAAGACCATTTAAAATCCCATAACGTCTTGTATCCTAAGAAGATTCCTACGGCCTTTAGATGGAAAACAGCTCTACTCCATCACAGAGCCTCCACCATACATAACTTGTTTTTATAAAATGCTTCTTTTTTTTTGGCCAAAAACCCACCTTGATTGTTAATTTACAGAAAGCTCTATGTTTATCTCCTGTTTGTCTCACAGAACCCAGTTTCTGTAGCTCCTAGTAAACTGCTTATGTTTGTGCTTAGATGAAGAAAAAAAAGAGACTTTCATTTGGCACGCTTTCTCATTAGTTTGCTGGCATCAAGGCAGCGTCTAATTGTAGACTGACTTAATGATCCCAAAATATGTCTCTGTAAATCTCCAACTGTGATGATTGGGGAAATTTTTGCCCCTCACTTCCTCCTTACTGGGCATACTGATAACATACACTTGTGTCCTTTTCCAGGCAGGTTCATCACAGCTCTGGTTCTTAATCATTGCCCTTGCATTGGATATGAGCATTTCCTTAAGTCTACCCATTTTAATAACCACTTCCTGTTTCATTTTCCTATTCTTCAAATCTTCTCCACACTGATGGCTAAAGAAACATGAACTCTGTATTACCTCATATTTACACTTGAGTGAAAAAAAGAAGTCAGAGCTGATCACTCAGGAGTTCCTAAACACTCTATTGAACTTTTCTAGTGAAAATAAAAACAGGAACAAGCTTTAGTTACATTCTGTTCACAGCTTTGGAGCTGACTGGAGCTTAAGTCAAACAAACACAGAGCATTTTGACAATTAATCAACTATCACCACTTACCAAATGAGTTGATGTCCAGCTTGTCAATAAAATCCCACAACCTCTCGACAACGTCTTGTACCTGCTTCATGCATTTACCCTAAAAGAGACAAAGACTCAGCATAACATTTTGTGTCAACAAATAAACACAACTGCCTTTTGTCTGAAACGCATCAGCACAAAAAAAAAAAAGAGGAAGAGAGAAATAAAGGCGCTCACATGGCCATCGCAGAAACCCACGGTGCAGGGCTTCCCCTTCCGCAGGTACAGATAATCTCCATTTGCAAATTTAAAAAGAGTGCACAGTCCACTTGAGTTCTTACAGCAGACTTTACATGAGCTGTCCGTATCTGTAAGAAAGCAAAGCAGTGACTTCATTATTCGTTAATCTTCAGTAAGATCTCTTCTACTTTTTATTAATATATCTTACACATTTCTGTAGAATAATGAAGACGGATTGTGAGTGCTACTAGTTTGAAATCTTACTGGGCATCATATTTATACAAGCGAAACTTACATTAAGAGTGCATGGGATATTTTAGTCTATAGTCTTTTGTCGGACAACGCTGAGAGACTGACACTCGTGGAACAACAGAAACCAATTAAATAGACAAAGATATGAGGAAACATTCGTTGAATATGGATTTAAGCATGATGGTAAATACCAAGGAGAAACCAAAATGCCTTATACGTGGCACAGTTTGGTACACGGCAAAAAACAGTACCTAGATATTTATTTGTGCGCACTG
This sequence comes from Stegophilus panzeri, assembly GCA_024331685.1. Lineage (NCBI taxonomy): Eukaryota > Metazoa > Chordata > Actinopteri > Siluriformes > Trichomycteridae > Stegophilus > Stegophilus panzeri. The sequence continues at coordinate 12,561,507 of JANDJT010000228.1, forward strand.
AAAGAGACAGTCCCCTTCAAACTCCTTGCTTGATGCGCCGTTCCAATACGCCTACTGACATCAAAAAGACGAGTAAAGAAATATAAACTCACCTATACCTATTAGATTGGTAAGTCAGTGCAAGGAATATTCCTTCAGTTTTTGCAGTCCATCCAGGATTTTGCGATCGCAGAATTAACGCAAAAATCAAGCAAACTCCACAATATTCGGAGGATCTTGCAATTTTTCAAAATTACTGCAGATTTGAGCCAAGACGTGTCATGTGACATCACAACAACATGCATTCAGCCAAAGCACTCTTCGATTCATGTGCATCGAACGTGAGTACAGCTAAAAGGTTTCACTTACCAACAAACGCTGTGAAAGACAATTTCCTGCACCTGTGATTTCAAATAGTTTTGCGCAAAAAAAAAAAAAAAAAAAAAAAAACCCAGCACAAAAATCTCCGCAAACCGCATCGCAAATTTTGCAAAATCCAGCATTTTTGGCCTCAACAAAAAAAATAAATAAAAAAAAAGGAGTCTTAAATTATAAATCTGAAATTCAAAAAAATAAAGTAATAAAACGTAGGGTGGTCAAGGCTCAGGGTCGCCGAAAATTCATGATGTCCATTTGGTGTCATTTGCATAAAAAGTTTGGGAACCCCAGCTCTACAGAGACAGTAACCCACCCCTAGTATACCAACCGTAATTTATGGAACTATAAACCCTCTTTACAGATGTAATAACACTAGGTTTAAAATACACCTGAAAACCTGTCTACGGTCTACTGAGTGACACTAGAATTTATAGAAGGCTATCAACACTTCCAATACTCCAGCACCACTGGAGACACTTAAATAACAATCTCACTGTGGTTGTGTCGGAGTGTCTGAGATACAGTACCAAATGAGACTAGTGTGAACTTTAATCTGCACTCACCATTGCACGCGCAGGAGCGAAGGTTCTGTGTGGCCTCACAAAAAGGAACACACTCGCCTCCCCGGCACCGGCCCCTATCCACACACTCTGTCGCATCAGGCAGATTTCCAGGAGACGGACACTCACTGCTGTTGCCTATAGAAAGAAAAAAAAGAAAAAAAAATCCCTGAAAGTCAGTGGTGTCCGTCCAGCATGCGAACAAACACACAAAATGCTGTAACACATGACCATGTTTATTTTTCATTTGGCTGTTTTGATTGGTGACCCAGAATTTCTCTACAACCACTATGAAAAACGTGATTTTGTGAATCAATTGCCATGCAAATATAATTCCTGCAAGGTTCAGTGAAGATGCTGTAATCCAATCGGAAAGTTATTACAGTGTTAAGAGCACTTTATCTAGGGAGCTAGACATCTCAGACGGCAAGTCTGAATCCCGATGATACAACCACTTGAGACTGGGAACCAGGGGAGCAAAACTGGCTGTGCTCTCTGAACACCGGTGAGGTTATTTATGCAAAACAGGGTAGACAGCACAGACAGACAGCTTGAGAAGCAATTCAAAAGGATCTGGCTTGCTAGCTTCATGTGTCTTGGAGGAAACCCGTGTTAGCCTTCACCCTCCCCAGCTAGCAGCCATCATATAATAGGGGAGAGCTGGGTGATGGGTGTGAACTGGCAGGTGAACAAATTGGGGAGAAAATGGAAATTGTGCCAACTATATAACATTTTATGTTCTGGCACTTTGCCTGTGTATCTTATACCTCTGCATAATGAGATTCTAACTCACCTGTGCATGATGAGCTAGCTTTACAGGTGGCGTTGATGGACTCCTGGCAGATCTTATTAACTTCTTGGAACATGCATTTGTAGCAGCATGGACTGTTCCTGTCACTGAGGTACAGGCAGAAAAACAAAAACAGGTTATCATGATTTCAACACTTTGAAGTTAAACCAAGCAAAGCCTGAAAATAAAGTACGAGTCAAACGTACAAGGAGAAGTGAAAGCTGTTGAACAAACTGGAAAATCACATGTCAACTATACGTGGAAGTGTTTCTTCAAACACTTCCATTTTACCAGATTTGTATGAATAGTTGTTTTCACATATCTGATCGTGCATCCTGAACTGATTTATGTTTGACGTGAATCTGCTTTGCCTCACAGCATACCTGCATTGCACACCCTTTTTCAGCTTACAGCTCGCTGTACAGCAGGGGTCATCGTTGCGATGGAGGAGCCCGGGGTCACACTCCTCTCCTTCTTCAACCCGAGAGTTGCCACACAAATTTCTGGTGCGTACCTTGAAGCACTGTGGAGCCTTGACCTTCAGAGTCCGGCTCACTGAGGCTTTACTGCAGTTGGAGAAACGCTGGAATAAACAGAGATGCAAGGACAAATTATGGTATGCCAGAACGCTGATTTATAAACTTTAACAAAGAAATGGCATTAAACCTTTGGGAATATTTAGTTAATACAGTTACGGGCAGGTGAAAGGATGGTGATGTGTGTATGCTCAATTGTCTATGATGCTAACTAGCTATTTATTCTGCTCATAGTTTCATGATTAAACCGGTCAGTATCAGATGGTATATAGTATGTGCCTGTAGTGGTATTAAATATAATAAACTCAAGTGAAATAGCTGTCGACACTGTAGACTGTACCTTGTTGTTCGAATGGTCGCCACTCACAGCGATGGGGTACATTACGAACTTGCCTCCTTGCTCATCACTTGGAGCACAGTAGGCAATGTTGTCTGGGTCGTGTTCTGCTCCGAAGTTGTGTCCAAGCTCGTGAGTGGTCACCAGGTCTGCCTCCTGCATGTTATTCAACAACACAATGAGTGCATATTTGAATGAATAAAAAAAAAAAAAAAAAAAAAACAGCCAAAAACAAAATCAGCTCCCTATGAACATGCGCACATAACTAGAATGTGCTTGCATCGTACATAAAGCATTTACACACAAACCTTGGTAAGAATGGTCTTGCCATAGTTCTTAGTGCTGGTTAAGCCAGTGTTCAGGTAGCTGGCTTTCTTCACTGAAGGGACTGGATAGTAAGCTGTAAGAGGAGAAAGAAAAGCCTTGGCTGTTAATCTCTGCCTGCTTTAGAGAAGGTATATTCTAGCTTGTGAATTAAAAAAAAAAAGCCATACGTTTTGAGCAGAGTCCTCCCAAGGCCTGGTCTCTGGAGGAGGCTACATATGCAAGTCCAAGAGTGCCTTCATCAAAGTCCTGATAGGTAAAGAGGTGAGCCAGGCACACGGCTGAGGCGTTATCCGCTATGTCCAAACTGAATTGCTGAAAATAGAGTAAGAAGCAACAGAAATTATTAAAAAAAAAAAAAAAAAGGAGGGGGTCTGTGTTTCTAGACCAGCTAGCATTTGTTATTCAACACTTATTATTTCAGGTAGGCCAACTATTTGGATTTTATAGCAATACAGTTGAAAACATTTTAAAATATATTCATTCATCTTCCATAGATGCTTTATTGTGTTAAGGGTCATGGTGGACCCGATGCCTATCTAGGGAACACGGAGCACGTAGTAGAAACACACACTGGAAAGGACACCAGCCCATCACAGAGAAGACCACACACACGTAGGTGTAATTTAGAGAGTCATTAATTCGCCTACCGCCATATCCTCAAGTATCAGCATCATAATCAATATTTATGCAAAAGACACTTGTGTGCATGTTAAAGAATCCTTCTGATGAGACAGGTGTGTGTGCGTGCACACAAGTAAGAGACAGAGAATGTGAAAGGGGCCAAAAGCTTTTTGCTTCATTTTCAACAACCTTGCCAACTCTATTTCTTTCTCATTGTTATTCCATCCATCCAATTTCTGCACCGCTTATCCTACACAGGGTCGTAGGGAGCCTGGAGCCTATCCCAGGGGACTCAGGGTACAAGGTTGGAGACACCCTGGACAGGGTGCCAAAACCCATCGCAGGGCACAATCACACACACGCTTACATACCCATTCATACACCACGGACAATTTAGAGATGCCAATCAGTCTACAGCGCATGTCTTTTGACTGGGGAGGAAACCGGAGTACCCAGAGAAAACCCTCGAAGCACGGGGAGAACATGCAACTCGGTGCATACCCTGGAGGTTTGAGGCAAACATGCTACCCACTAAGCCACCATGTACCCACATTGTTATTCGTTTGTTAAAAAATATCAAAGTATAATTCCTACAATATAGAGAACTATATCGGATCATATAATATGGGAATTAGAGAAATGGCCATGTTTAAGTAAACCAGAAGCTTTCAACTTCTCTTCACAATAATATTATGATGGTAAAGTTACCATATATTCACCAAACAAACAAACCACAAAAAAACAACAAAAAAAAAAACCCCCACACACAATTTTTAGATTTAGATGTTTAAGAATTTATTAGCACTCACTTCTAGAAGCTTCTTGACATCCCACACTTGCTTGTCTTTTCGTGGGCTTCCTTCCATATTATAGTGAATCTGTCCTGGAGACACTTTAGTTGGATACTTGTTTATGATGATCTGTAACATGGAACATGATTAAAGCTTAAGCATGAGTTATTAAATGGCACCACAGACACAGTGACCGTGCTGATGGATGATGTGTAGCAGAAACACTCACACATTAAACAGTCACTACACACAATGAAAAATCCAACCACATGATCACATCCTACAGAGGACATTGTGTTCTTTTGCATGAACGTCATAGGAGGAGTGACTCAGTGGAGAATGGCATTTCACCATTCCGGATAATTGGACAAATGATAAGTCAGCTAGAGCAAGAAGGGGAAAGGGCTGGGTCAAACGATACCATGAACATTACAGAGTTACTTTATCTGGGATAAGAGGTTTCTCTTGAACTGTATGGTACTGACCTGATGAATCTGTACACCATAGCCTTTAAACTCATCATCCCATGAAGTGTTCCTGTAGATGTCATCCACTCTGTCAATCAGCTCAATCTGAAAGAAACCAAAACACACAAATTCAGTACTAAATATTCATCATGAACATTTTAGGCAGGGTATTCCTATAGCATGTGTGTGGCAGGCTGTGAAACATCTTCACATGGTGAAATTTGGAGTTTCTATATTACGTTTTAAAAGTTACAGGCTTTCCTGTATTGAAATATGTGCCTGGTATATCAATCTTTATACCCACCTTTGTAGAAGAAGCCTTTATTTGTCACATTAAAAATTCTTTTTTTGCATATCCAGCTTGTTAGGAAGCTGGGGTCAGAGTGCAGGGTCAGCCGATTCGACTTTTCACTCACATTATTGCTGATAATGTAATACAAAGGCAAACATGAGTGCAATGTGTAGCCTTTGACTTAACCAAGAGAACAGAAAAGTAGTTGGTCTGGATTTAAAGACATTTAGCATATCTAATTTGTACTGGTATTTATTTAACCTTCTACATTTAAAACTATTAAGAGTTTTTGGCCTTTAAGCACATAAATGCACGGCATACACAGCATAACCTTATTGCTTAGAGGTCCTTTCCATATGTTGCTTTGCTAAAAACCTCAGCAGCTGAAGAGCAGTCGTGTCAAAACTGCTTGCATGTTTTCTGTAAGCAGAGTTTCCTTCTCTCTCAGTTTTGCTCAGCAGATTTAGCAGTTATTGTTTACCAGATAGTTCAGTGTGGTGCTCTCTTCTTCACGACCCATGTGCTTGTAGAAGCGGTAGTCTGCCACCAGTAGCAGCGTGCAGGTGTTCTTCTTGTGGTTGTGTGCCTGCCTCCGCACTCTCTGGCCTGTTTTTGTATAGATTCATCAGAAAACATGATCATGAATAATCAGTGATCAGTTGCAGGAGGTCAGACAGACTGGACAGGTACAGCTCCAAATAACAGGCTGCTATTGTACAAAACTCACTTCACACCGCTCCTTCTGTTCAAGCAAGTTTGCAGTGTACAGTGCAGAGGTTTGTTCACAATGACATGATTACAGATCATTTACAGATTTAACAATTTAAAGCACTTGAAATCATGGTAGATTTCGATACAATGAGCAAATTTTTCCACAGTTATTTACAAGGGGTTAAATATTTATGAGTCACTGTATACCCATATACAGTGCCCCCCACTAATATTGGCACCCTTGGTAAATATGCGCAAAGAAGGCAGTGAAAATTCTTCTTTATTGTTTAACCTTTTGAACTTTTATTAAAATAATACACAAAAATACTGCTCTCATGGATATCAAACAATTGGAAACAAAATACAGGTTTATCCAAAAAATAAATAAATAAAAATCTCTCTCTCCCTCTCTCTCATATTCACATACATACACACATATATAAAATATAGGTGTGCAACAATTATTGGCACCCCCATGAATTCATAGAAGTATATTCCTATAAAAAGACCTGGCTATAGTTACTAAAGAAAAGCTCATTTTATAAGAAATTCAAAAATAGAACATTTTTAATCCTGGAGAGTCTGTGTGGCCTGTTGTTGCGCTGTCTGTTTTTTCATCTTATCTTTGCACACTCTTACAAAGCTGCAAATAACCTTCAGCAAGTAGAGCATGACTTCATCTCCTTTTACTTTCACAGAACTCTCTTTATAGACCAAACATTTCTCAAAAGATGTAAATTTATCAACGAGGCATTGATCTCTCAGAGATGATTACCTCAGACAATTACACCTAAAAATTTAATTTAATAACCATTTAATACCCGCACGTATGCATAGTTATGTGCATAAACCGCACGTATGCATATTTCGATGCATGGGATGGGATTTATAAAGTTTTGCTTATGCGTGAGGATGTGCGTATATTTCCTCACACTCCTGACGCGTGGTATGTTGGAACCACTAGTGGTAAAAAGTATAGTATAATAGCAGGTAATCTGACTAAGTGGAATGGACACTCCTCATATTGTCAATCATATCAGTATAAATGAAAGAGTAATTATTGATTTTGGTGCTCACAAGGTGCAGACAGATGGACAGACAATGTAAAGTAAAAAATTATATACAAGGCATATTTAAAGATCAACTGGGATTATGCCTTGTTTGAAGCTTTGCGGAAGGAGGAGTGTTTCTAGGCACCACTGGAAACTATGCTGAGTGGCTGAGTTTGTTTGTCCAGTACAGTTTTAGTTGATCTCTATTCTAGGGCTTTTAACTTTCCGGTACATTTCAAACAGGAATTGGTATTTCCCAACCAGCTACGAGTTGAATAACACCACGTCTTTCCAAACCAGAAGTAAAAAAAAAAGAGCAAAAATTATGAATTTTCATTTATTGTAGTGTTTCAAAATTAATTAGAGGAATAGAATGTACATACAAGACTTTTTTTTTATTGTATATATTTATTAGACAAACTACTAAGTGCCAAATAAACCACTTTTTTTTTGCTTTACTTCACACAGCAGTATCTTTACTTGCTCCATGTCACAGTACTGAGAGCAAGCTCCTCTGCTTTTTAAAGAAAAGTTGTCTATCATATATGGCTATTTGAGGGCATTTCTTTATGCAAATGAGTGTCACCATGAACAAGCAAATCAATTTATAATATGGGATTTATCGGTGGCCATTGTATACAGCTGTGCGTACACATGTAAAATAAATACAGATTGTCTTGTGCAGGCGGCCGTTACGCACAAATTTAGAACTTGTTCTTCGCATGCTTTGATACCACAGATCTCACAGCTTATAGATACAAACTGAAGTCTGAAAAATGAGCCAGGCATGAGTAAATCATTTAAACTCCATTTGCAATTCGTAATTAATGACAGCAGCTTCTGTATCGGTCAGAATAGAGAAAACCGTGAGGCTCGACTTGGGCCGTCTAATGTAGATTGTGAGTGCGATGTGTGCAAAGTCTACATCATGTTCACTTTCACCGAATAAGTCTCTCTAATGACTGCATGACATCTTGAAAGACTTAAAGAACATAACCTGCATAACTACTGTAATCCACTGACAAAACATTAATAAGCTTCCAAGTCAAGATAAAACTTAAGGAAAAGCTCACTTAAGCCCTGCTGGTTTATAAATGATAAATACTGCTGATTCAGTTTCATTCCTTTTAATCTTTTCTTCCTTACAGGATCTCACAGACGCTGATGCTCACCTCCATCCTTCTGTGCCTCTGCTGCTGTTCTGGCCTCCTCCGGAAGCAACTGTGGAACCTGAGCGTTGATGTAGCCACATACTTTGGGTGAGGCCAGTCGGCTAATGTTCTTGATGTCCTCAGAGCGGTACACCAGCAGGCGACTGTCTGGGGCTTTCTCTGTGAACCTCCATAAAGGCTGAGAGAGAGAAAGAGAGAGAGAGAGAGAGAGAGAGAAAGAGAGAAGCTACACAAGCAAGACACTATACACAAGCCTTAAATATAACTGCCTTCTTAAAGTAAAATCCTCTGTAAAAATTATTTAAAAAAATTAATTAATTAACCAATTAATTAATAATAAGTAATAATAATAATAATAATAATAATAATTACATGGAAGCTCAGACAGGTACCTTGACAGACCTGATTTGAGCCATAAAACACTAGCAACAATCAAAATTGCTTGCCTGTTTCTCCCCAATCATAAGTATAGCACCAGGAGAAGAAGGGAATAAAAAAATAAAATAAAAAACCCCTCAGATCAAAATTTCACTTATGCTCCAAGGCAGAAAAGAACGAAGCCACATTGCACCAAGATTCCTGCCGTGCTTCATAATTACCTCCACATTGTACTCGGCTTCATCAGTGAGAATGTGCGCTGAAAATTCATCTCCGTCCATGTGGGCCTGCACCCGCGAATGCTCCTCACCTGAGGATATGGGAGTGAAAGTTCTCGAGTTATTTTCACATTATTCTTTTCTGCTTTTGTTTTTTGTATTCTTTTCCTGTTTATATCTTTTAGCTGTATGCCAAATGTGTTTATTCTTCATGTCCTGTTTTCAAACCAAGTTTTTAAAAATGTATGATGATTATTATAATTATTATCATCATCATCATTACTACTACAAATTTATATAATTATAATTATTACTATGTTTCCATTCCAGAGCAAACGTGCTCATACATGTTCAGTGATCCATCTCCAGGTCTCTCTCTCTTCCTAACTGTAAAACTCACCTACTACATGTCCTCTGAAGTAATTTTGCATTTCGACATCATAATTCTTCTCCCACCCTTTGTCATCTATGAACACAGCTTTGAAATGGTCAGTGAAAAGCTCAGTGTTGGTGGTCAGGTACAACTTGAAATGCCTTTAGAAAGAAAGACAGGAAGAAAATAAATCAAACAGAACAGTCTCAAATCTTCAGCTTTACATGATACATTTAGTCAAGAGAAGACTTTTGCTAGAAATATTTAGAATATGCTAATTGGAACATCATGCTAATAACAGTGTAGTACGGCATGGTACAGTTATTAATCTGAATTTCGTACCCTTATGGTATCTGTACTCTTTGTTAGCCTCCCAACATATAGACATCTGTGAATGCATGAGCTCTCTGCAGGTTCTGGTGGTGGTGACATAATTTAGGAGGAGCTTTAAGGACTGATTTATCTTACCTTATCACACCAATGTGAAGCAGCTGACCAAACAAATCAGACAATACTACAAATCAGTCCCTCCAAGATTTTTCAATCGCAGAAATTAATGCAAAAGCAAGTCAACTCTGAAATAGTCAGAAGAGCTTGTAATTTTTTAAAAATTACCACAGATTCGGGCCAAGACACGTCATGGGAGATCATCACAACGCACATTCGGAAAACGCCCTCTTCGATTCACGCGTGTTGAACATGAATAAGTCTAAAAGGTCTCATTTACCAGCGGACATCACTGAAAGACCGTGCAAAACAATTTCGTGCAATTGTGATTTTGCCAATTCAAGTAGTTTATCACAACAATCACAAAAAAACCCTGTGAAATCCTGTCCAGACTGTCTAAAGACTCCACACTTATATTGGGGAAACAAGTCACTAGTCTGGGCCCCATTTAAAAAATTTTATTTCCCAGAGTTGCCCAGCAGTCAAGCCTGTTCAGTCCATATTACTGTACATAATTAGCTGATCATAATTTGTTACATTATTTGTACTTTAGACAATATTAATTGAATATTCAGGTAAGCACAATGAGAGACTTGGCAAACACACTTAGCCCACCCGGCAAGTCGAAGCTCACTAATAGATTTATGATTTGTCCAGCCCTAAATATTTCCTTGTTCAGTACTCCTGGTACCTGGTAAGAAGGTACTCATGGTCAGTCTGGGTGACAATGCAAATGACAAACAGTGACTGTGACTAATTCAGTTCATGTCTATGAGCTTCTTGAGCATTCCAGGACAGGAAGGGTTTGCAAGACTTTACTTCTTCAGAGCTGTGAAGCTGACTAGACGTTCGACATGTGCCGGCGAGTCCACATCCCTCTTCCTTAAGGAGTGCTGCTGGAGACTGGAAGCAGGAAGCACCTCGAAGTCTGCCAGCATTGAGCTGAGGCTCTCTGTATCACAGAACAGCAGAGTGAGAGGGAACAGCAGAGATTTATTTGTAGAAAATAACAAAAGGAGAATTGTGCAGGATAATATAACCTAAACATCTAATCAGCTAGTTAAAAAGACAAGTGAATATTTCTTATTGATTATTAATATTATGTAGGAACTGCATAATACCACATGTGGCAAACCATCCCTTTTGGTGGAGTAGAATTTAATTCCAGTCTTGAACACCAGTCTGATTCAGCTAAAGCATTCAGTAGCAACTGAACACTGAATCTGGGGTAAGCCTACTGTTCATTTGCAAATGAGGATGTAGCTGAGAGAAGGACTATTCTAAAAGTATAAGGATTACAGGGAAATCACATAAAAATTTTAATTATTACATATTCACATCAGTTTAAAAAAATACCTTTAAAAAAAGAAAAAAAAAGAACCATTATTTATCAATCCAAAGCATTGGATAATTACACCCCTAGCTGCTATAATGTAAGTGATTACAGGAACTAATTTGTCTTATAGACGTTCCACAACATTGAACTGAACTACAAATATGGATAAAACATACGTTTTACTTTAACAAATAAAAATTGTTGATATTGGAAAGTTGTTGGACTGCATCACTGATTATTTCCCTATAACTGCATGTCATTTTATTCCTTAATTAATAAATTATAGGCTGAGGGCTAATTACATCTGTTTTTCTTCTTATGGTGAAACAACTGGCAAACCAAACCAGCTGGGTTCAGCAAATCATGACTCATCAAGCTACCCTGTACATTCCAGTGTCACTATTCTTATAAATCACTGACATTAATCAGTCTAATTGAGAGGGAAAACAAACAAAAAAACAAAACCAAACAACAACAACAAAAAAAGCCAGAAACCCAGTAACTGCTTTCGTGCGCATGGGACGTGTTGTACAGTCAAAAACAGCACCCCATAGTGTGCTGAAACAATTGGCCCTTTATGACTTATTTGAATGCGGTCATAGTAGTACAGCAGTATACAGTTTTAGACATCCATATCTTTTTTAGAAACCAAATCAACAAGGAAGTGACTGAATACTGTTTCATCTGTGAGGGAAATTATATGATTTAATTGAAATAACACCAAGGGGAAATATCCTTATTTCCAACATTACTTGGAAAACCTCACCCATACACAACACAAAAGATGTTCACTTTATGATCCAGTGGCAAGATTTTTTCTTGTAATTCATACTCATCATGGATATTACTGATGTGTGTGAGAGGAAGTCTTGTGAAGTTATACAGATCTTGCTGGCATTTTGGTGAAGTCAGCATGGGCGCTCTGACCGACCTGCGGTTACACAGCAAGCTGTGACGCACTGTGTGTTCTGACACCTTTCAATCATAGCCAGCACTGACTTTTACAGCAATTTCTGCTACAGAAGCTCTTCTGTGGGATCGGACCAGATGAGATAACCTTCGCTCCCGACCTGCATCAGTGAGACTTGTGCGCCCATGACCCTGGCACCACTTCAGCAGTTGTCCTTCCTTGGACCACTTTTGGTAGGTACTAACCACCGCATACTGGGAAGACCTGCCGTTTTGGAGATGCTCTGACCCAGTCGTCTATCCATCACAATCTGGCCCTTGTTAAAGTCGCTCAGATCCTTACGCGTGCCCATTTTTCCTGCTTCCAGCACATCAACTTTGACAACAGACTGTTCACTTCCTGCTTAATATATCCCACCCCTTGACAGGTGCCACTGTAATGAAATAGTCATTGTTATTCACGTCACCTGTCAGTGGTTTTAATGTTTTAGATGATTGGTGTATACAGTCAGGGCTGTATTCGTTCATTAACTTTTGTTAATGAATATACTTCCAGTGCACATATCCACTTCAGATTTACACACACAATAACTTTTGACTGTGTTTATAAATACGAGCAAAAAGTATGTATTCATGAGCATTTAAAAATAAGAAGTTTAAAAAGGAAAATTTATAGGAGGAGGGAAAAAAAAAAAAAAAAAAAAAAAAAAAATAATCAGACATCACAAAACAACAACATTAGCACTTTGTTGCAAAGCTGTTGTTGGCAATTACAGCTTCGAGACATGTCCAGAGAGAAATATTTAGCTTTTTGTAGCATCGTGGTACAGTTTTGGCCCATTCCTCTTGGCAAACCGTCTTCAGTTCTCCAAATTTACCACGGACTTACCAATTTCAAAATACTTCATAAATTTCCACTGTATACATCATAAAGTAGTATTAATAAGTGCAAAATGTGTCTTTCTCTGCTGAGTTTATATATACACACTGGAGATTGTCTCAGAAGTCCAATAATGTACACTTCAAGGCCTTGAGCTTAAGAAATAATAAATAAATAAATAAATAAATAAATAAAATGTATTACCCGTATCTCAACATCTCTTCACCCTGAGAGAACCTTATAACACTGAAGCCATGTAATACGATTTTGTTTTAGGAATGATGTGGACACTTCAAATGTGAAATATAAATAACACAAAAATATAGTTCCTGATATAATTTGACTGTGAATAAAATCTTGTATGTTGTGGTGTTTTATACCCAAGAGGACATTTTGTAGCTCTGCTCATTGTTATATTGAGATGGGTTACTGCATTACCTTAAGGCTAAGAAGAAGAAGAAGAAAAAAATAATTTTCTAAAACAATGTCAACACTAATGTCAGCTTCCAGCTCAAAACCAGGAAGAAACTAAACCGCAAAGAGTCAGACAGCTAACAGCTAATGTTAGATATGAGGTCACGTTGTTGTTATTGTTGTTGTTGTTGTTTTGAGGCCGAGCAGCACACGCCTCGTGTTTGTGATAAAAGGAAGGAACTGGAGCTAAAATGTCTGTTAGCTAAAAGCTACTCACCAAACACTTCCTCCTCTTCCTGATTTCTCAGCTCCTTCTCCGACGATCTGGGATTCAGTGCGCACTTCACCCAAAAAGGGGCTAACGTGAGGTTCAAAATGATCAGAAACTTCATCCTAGCGGCGTCGCATCTCACTGTCTGGAAACCAGCTCTCAAAAGATCACTTCCAGCTCGGGGTGCTTTTATTTCCACTCCAGCTAGGTTTTAAACCGCACCCATATTGATATTAACGGTCTACGCGTCTTTTAGTGTTTTCTCGTCAGAGAAAATAAAATATACACGTGAATAAATTAAAATATCCCACCATCTGCTCGAAACTGCGTCGACTGAACTTGAAGGTGTGCTTCCGGATCAGAAATATTTGCCAGGATACAGATCCTTTCCTTTTCGCTTAATTCCCCCCGTATTTCAACTTTTTATGCTAGTACCGGTTAGTGCGTCATTCTTACAATCAGGCAGATGATTGGACATCCCGCAAACCACGAGCCAATCCTGATAGAGAAGGCGGGATATCACGGGAAAGCGGCAAGATAAAGCGTTCCCAATTGAAGAGTCAAGACGAGAAAACACTGACCCCTGGGGCCGGTTTCGAGCATTACAACCGCATGAGTGAAGGAGAATGGAAGCAGTAATAAAAGGCTGAGTGGCCATAAGGGGTATTCGATGTCGTTTCTCACACTCAAAGATAAATGCAAGCTTTTAAACCCAGACACAGAGGTTTAAACCTCTTTTCTGTCCTCCGAGTTGTTTGTGGATCCTCTTATAAACCGCAATATGAGAATATTTAATACTTGATTGCTAACCTATTTAGGTCAAATGTATGCTTTAAATGCTGCTCTTTGAAAGTATGTGTACAGAATTGAGGAGGGATGAGTATTTTATATACATATATATAAAATACACACACACTCATACACACACACACATACATACACACACATACACATATACACATACACACACATACACACACACACACACATACACACACACACACACACACACACACACATACACACACACACACACACA
>JANDJT010000228.1:12578204-12612077 GCA_024331685.1 Stegophilus panzeri
TATATATATACACATATATATACATATATATACACATATATATACATATATATACACATATATACATATATATATATACACATATACATACATATATACATATACATATATACACACACATACATATACACACACATACATATGCAGTGGAATGCAGTGGTTAGTACCTACCAAAAGTGGTCGAAGGAAGAACAACCAGTGACAGGGTCATGGGCACCCAAGGCTCATTGATACGTTTGGGGAGTAAAGGTTAGCCCGTTTGGTCCGGTCCACAGTAGAGCTACTGTAGCACAAATTGCTGAAAAGGTTAATGCTGTCTATGATAGAAAGGTGTCAGAATACACAGTGCATCGCAGCTTGCTGCATATGGGGCTGTGTAGCCACAGACCGGTTAGAATACCCATGCTGACCCCTGTTCACCACCAAAAGCTCCTACCTGAACCATCTATCACCAGAACTGGACATTGGAACAATGCAAGAAGCTGGCCTGGTCTGATGAATCACATTTTCTTTTACATTATGTGGATGGCTGGGTGTGTGGCTTACCTGTGGAAGAGATGGCACCAGGATGCACTATGGGAAAAAGGCAAGCTGGCAGAGGAAGTGTGATGCTCTGGGCAATGTTTTTCTGGGAAACATTGGGTCCTGGCATTCATATGGATGTTACTTTGACACATACTACCTACCTAAACATTGTTACAGATCATGTACACCCCTTCATGGCAATGGTATTCTCTAATGCCAGTGGCCTCTTTCAGCAGGATAACGTGCCTTTATGCTGTTGAAGGTGTTGACATGACCTCCAAATTCCCCAGAGCTCAATCCGATCGCACATCTGTAGGATGTCCCGGACAAGTAAGGACTTAAAGGCTCAAAAGCTGCTAACAGCTTGGTGCCAGATACCACAGCACACCTGTCTTGTGGAGTCCATGCCTTGACGGGTCAGAGCTGTTTTGACAGCACAAGGGGGACCTACACAATATTAGACAGGTGGTTTTAACATTATGGCCAATTGGTAAATATTGTCGGTTTACCTGTAAATGAATAAATGGATGTAAGAAGTAGATAATAAACTGGCAACTAATTGTATAATTCCAGGGTTAATGGCACAGAATAATAAACACACCTTTTATGGGAGAAACTATAATTTCATTTTTTATGTAGAACT
The DNA here is from genome assembly GCA_024331685.1 of Stegophilus panzeri. Classification (NCBI taxonomy): domain Eukaryota; kingdom Metazoa; phylum Chordata; class Actinopteri; order Siluriformes; family Trichomycteridae; genus Stegophilus; species Stegophilus panzeri. Next base: position 12,579,373 of record JANDJT010000228.1, read on the forward strand.
TTACACACATGCAAATGTACAAGTTTACCATCCTGTGAAACAGGGTGTGCATTTTTTTTGTTGCTGCTGATATTCAGAAAATACAATTAATATTTATTTCTATGATGTATCAAAAATGAACAAAATTACACATTAAAGGTAATCTAATAGCAGTTTCTGAAGCAAGGTTACAACACTGCCAAAGCCATCCCAAATTACATAATGTTCATACATTCTCTCCTTATAAAGCAAGTGTACATGTGGAAAAAGATCTGGAATAGGTAAAGCTGGAGAGTTACAGACACAAAAATCTCACAAACTGTAGCTACAAAAAGAGCTATAGGCATGCAGTAAAAAGATAACCATAATTGTAAAACTGTACAAAATAAACTCTCTCCAAGCTATCAGAGAGATGTCACATTGCTGAAGAAATAAAATGATTTAACTCTTTTGTGTGTGTGTGTGTGTGTGTGTGTGTGTGTGTAAGAGCCATAACTGTTGTCTGTGTGGGAAAACTAGCTTATGGAATTTTGATAGATATTAAAGTGATGCTGAAGAAAAGATAAACATCTAAAACATTTAACCAACCTAATGTGGTCATTAGGGTAATGTTCCTCAGTGTAGTCAGTGAACTCAAACAAAATCCCTGAAGTGTATAAGATAAAATAAAAAAAAGTTCTGCAAAACAAGAAAAAAAAAAAAAAAAAAAAAAAAAAAAAAAAGACAACATTTTAGCAAGTGAAAATATCTTGAATATGGGCAAATTTAACTAATATGTCTTATCATGGGATTATTATAACTCAAATATAATATAATTCAGCCTGTTTTTAGATGCTTCTATGTATTTGAAGCTTTACATTTTCTTATTATAATGGCTTCTTTCTAGAAATAATTATTTCAAGTATGAAATGAGTAAAATTGTTTAGAAACAGATTTAATAAATCATATACCGTGCTTACTGTAATCTTATAACAGGAAATACTAGTCTCACTTGCTAAGATTGTCATTTTTGTAGTATGTGTCAATTAGTTAGCCAAGTGCAAATCCACAATAAAACAAAGATGCATTTGTATGAACCAACCATATGAAAAATTTGGATCGCAGAACATCAAGGGTGCCAAAATATACAAGCAAATATTTGTATCGCAAAAAATTCTCTTAGCATTTTAGAAAGTTGCTTGACGCAAATGGCATCCATGGATGACCCTGAAATCTTTTATCTAAATCTAAAATAAAAAATATCAGTGATAAACTGCTTCATTCAGGTAGACCTGAGAAGAAATGATAGAAAACAAAGCTACAAGAGTTAGGGAGTAAGTGAGGTACTCAGAACTTAAGGCTAAAACTGTCTTAATGCTGATAGCTACTGAAGAACGGCATTAACCAATTAACAATGTGGAACAGGTTCTAACATCATACAACTACTGAATGGATGTACAGTACAAAAAAAAAAAAGACAGATGCTTAATTATATTATTCCCCTAAAATGGTACCTTTACTAGGTGAACACAGGAAAAAAATCTACACAGCTCTAGTGAGCTACATACTGTACTATCCAGCTACATCAAAACATTCTCTTAAACTCGACATGATAAAGTCTGATTTATTTATTTAAAATAAATGATATGGCATAAGAGCGTGACTACATTTGGCCCCATTTAAGTGCATATCATGTCAAAAATGATTATAATAAGCTTCTAATAGGTACAGGCGTCTGAAGCATTTAATATGAAGGTGAGCCAGACACTTGTCTGTAATGTTAACATCTGCAATACATCTTCATGCCTCTTAGGAGGTGCTGTTTTGCCTGCAGGACAAACGGACCACACAAACCACATCTCCAGGTTGTCCAAACTTGCATAGATATAATGCTAGATTTAAATGAGGACAAATCAAAACAGTCTTGAAATCAGCCAGAGTTTATAATCCCTGCCACAATTACAGTGACTGCATTATTTTTGATGGAAATTTCCTGCATCAAGTCACATGCAAGTTTCCAACTATCTGACGCGAGATATACTGGGCTGTACAGTACCTTGTTGTTAGGTTAGCACTGTTTGATACACATACAGTGAGGAGTGTAAAAATAATTGTGGAACTGGTTGTGCTGCTCTTTTGCAGGGATGTGTGCAGGGATCTGTTTAAAAGTGGGCCAGAAGGTTCGAACATTGTTGATTTAAAAATAAATTGTTTTCGTGGTCATAATTTGGGCCGTTTTTACTAACATGCTTCAGTCAATTGGTAAAGTGCTTTGTGAATAATTTCACATGTTGTAAGAAAACCTAACTTGATCCTATGAGATATAAGAAATAAAATTGTTCTAGCAATAATTTTAGTAATGGTATGCAACATAATCTCAACAGAGAACCTCCTGCTAATAGCAGCAATGCTGATGTGAGAGGTTTGTGAGCTAACTCTTGCATTACTAAGAACAAGAAAACATGACAACGTGATAAAAAAACAAACAAAACAACAAACGTTAAAAGTAAACACCATACTGTACATACATTTGTTTAAAGACCCTACTCACACATCAGGCTGCAAAGTGAACAAAGAGCCCCTTGTGTGTCCAAGTTAGAGTGAGAAACCGGTAAAGTGTTGAGTGACCCAAGTGCTACTATACACACAGAGCTACATGAAGTGCAGTGTGAGTATGTATTTCATTAATGAGCCCTCCACAAGCAGATCCACTATATCCCAAAACCCCCAGCTAGAACAACAGGCATCAAGCTAAACAAGTAACGTCCCCTAAGAATCAGAACACCCAGAGAGTGCACGAATGGCGACTCCACCGCTCCCATGTACTGAGTTACATCCAGCACATGTGTAAGATCTTGCCTGGTGTCGTCATGCCAGCGTGCCCGCTATCTGCGACCTGTCTCCTGGAACCGAGCCAAGTTGCGGCGTGAGATGGGTCGCAGTGCGGCTACAAATGCGCTCCAAGAGCTCCAAGCCGGAGTGCGCGGGGGAGAGGAAAAAAAGAAAACAAAAGAAGATGGCAGTCTTGACGTCCGTTAAGTTGGTAATGGGTCATCATCCCCTTTGCTGCATTTACACTTGCAGCACAGCACGAAGGGTGTGGCCAGCAGCAGGAACGGAGAGGCTACCAGCAAGAGCAGGCCGAAACCAGCAAAGATACCAATGACCTGGAGACACACACACGAGAGGGTTAAGATAGTTTTCAGACAAAACACTTCTAACAAAACAAGCAGAACAGAAAACTTCAGTCCAAAGCTCTAACACAAAAGGTGTCAAACTCAAATTTTTTCCAGGTCACATCAACATTTTTGTGAGCCCATGAAGTACCATCAATGAAGGCTATTACTTTTATAACGGAGCCTATTATCTATTCTACAGAATCTATTGATTCGATATCTGTTTCCCAAATATTGAAAATCTAAAACATTAAGAAAATTATTTAAAAAGAACCGTCCTTAGTCTCCCATCTCTCTTATCTACATGCTCAATCAATGACTACATTTACATGCACATCAATTTTCTGTGTGTGTGTGTGTGTGTGTGTGTGTATGTAATATATATATATATATATATGATGTGTGCGTGCGTGCGTGTGCGTACGTGCATGTGCGCGCGCATCTATGTGCCTTTATATAACTGGGTTGTGTTGTGTGTTCACAGGTCACATTACCACCAAACTAAAGGCCATAAGAATCCGTTATCGGCAAGCAGTTGACTCTGGTCGGAAAAGTGGCCACGGACGTGTGGTCTTGCTGTTCTTTGAACTATGCGAGTCAATTTGGGGAGGGTCTCCGGCCACACCAGAGGTCCCGGTCTCGGAACAGACAGACACAGAGCTGTCCATTTCCAGTGGAGAAAGAGTCGAAGAGGTTTCTGTGTCTGCAGATATGGGAAATCGATGCCAGAGACTCGACACTACCCCGACTAAACACAGGAGAGAGAAGCTAAAGAGGAAACTCTCCTCTGATGCGATTGCACCGGAGGACCTGGAGATTAAAAGACGGCTTCTGCGACAACTGGAAACATCTGACAAAGAGCTTGTTCAGACAATGGGCCGGTGGTCATCCACGATGGACCATCTGAACTCAAACATTGAAATGCTGATGCAGCATATCATGGGTTCAGGGATCCGTGGTTACATGCCTCATCCGTCGCCACACCCCCCCTCACCAATACCAGCATTCTTCACTAGTTCACAGGCAGTTTGGCTTCAAATAACTGAACACAACTGTTCTCAGGAGGCCAGGATTCATAAACACAGCATGGGAAAATACATAAACTTGGTATTTCCTTTTATATACAACTTCACGTTCCCATCTCCTCTTAATTTAATCACAAATGACTTTCAATTCTCATTGATAGGTAAACAGTGGGTTCATATAAAAGAAATAAAGAGCATCAGTGAAATGTCCTGCAGCTCTGCTCACTGAAGATGGTGCAGTTGCAGTGCTGTAGAGAGGAATGTGGCAGTGCCAGTGTGGTCCAACGCTGTCTGGCTCACGGACTCCAAACTCCCTGTTGAGCAACAGATGGCTCTGCGCAAAGCGACTTCAGCCCGTCCCTTTAGATGTGTATGTAAACACTAAAGTTAATCTGGACTCTAGGTAGTGTTCAACACTGCATGTAGTTCAAGTTTAATTGTTAGTGTTACTGTGGTCTGTGAGACATTTAGACATTTATTTAATAGGGAACGTTACTCCGCATTTAAAGTACATTCTAGATAGTACTAATAGATTACAAGGTTGTTGCCCTTGCAATAAAACTTCCAGTTTTTAAAAAAAAAAAAAAAAAAACACACAACTATTTTTTCCAGACTTCATTTGTTCAGTTTTCTTTCAAAGTTTTCTTTCTTGCAAAGGGCATGTTATTATCATGAAAAGAAAAGAAAAACAAAAACATGAACTGACTTTTACTAGGAAGGCTATGTTTAGCACAGAATATAAGAGAATGTCTAAAGATATCAGGTTTAGGACCTGACACCAGAGACTCGTATCCAAAATAGACAGACTATTTTTAAAACCATTTTTCTTAATTTTTTGTACTTTTCCCAGTCTGTAACTTAGTGCCTTTAAATGTCATACTTTGCTTGACTTCTCAGAATTATGTAAGAAGTCTGGATAATATACAGAATATATAAGGAATAAAGCATGACCAGGTGTACAGTTATGGGAATTTAAGCTCTCTGCTCAAAAAATTGTACCATTTGTTATTTCTTTCCCAACACTTGGTAAAGCCTCTTTTTGCCTTAATAACAGCAGTAATGTAATTTCAGGTAATGATTTTAGCCTGGGGGGCACAGCGGCTTAGTGGTCGACACATTTGCCTCGCACCTCCAGGGTTAGGGGTTCGACTCCTGCCTCTGCCCTGTGTGCATGGCGTTGGCATGTTCTCCTTGTGCTTCGGGGGTTTCCTCCGGGTTCCTCCACCAGTCAAAATACATGCGTTGTAGGCTGACTGGCATTCCCAAATTGTCTGTAGTGTGTGTGAGAGTGTGCCCTGTGATTGGCTGGCACCCTGTTCAGGGTATCCCCTACCTTGTGCCTGGGATAGGCTCCAGGCTCCCCTGTGAGCCTATCTAGGGTAAGCAGTACAGAAAATGGATGGATGGTTGGATGGATTTTAGCCTACACTTCTACTAACACCGATACTACTGTCAGAGCAGTGTTGTTATAAAAATCAATATTTGACCATTAACAGAATCATGATTTCAACATTAAAGATGAAATAAAATTTCTATGCATCTATCTACCTACCCACCCATCCATCCATCCAACCACACCACACGTTTAAAGAAGTTCTTCTGTATTTCACAACTGTCTTGTTTTTAACAATAAAATACATCATGAAATATTTAGCTCACAAATGTTTTCTTTACCCAGTCTTCTTAAAAATCCTTTTAGTTGAACTGAACAGAATCCCCCCTTAGACATTTTAATAATCCTTTTATTATTTGTGATTTAGGAAAACCTGTCATACTGTGAGTGGTACCAAAAAAAACATGATTTAAACACAAATAACAGCTTATACTCTTACTAGCTGTACACTATAAACCAATAATCTAGAATCAGTGGATACATGGCTTTTCCTCAGTCGTGTACGAGTGCACGTGTACACTGCTCAGTCACACTCCTCTGCTCATGAAAGTAACAGAGCACAGGAAAGGAAAAATTAGAAGGGAGGAGGAGGAAAAAATATAGATGCCCACCTGCGTTCTGTGCCAAATCACGGAGGCTCTCGAGTGGCCCAGCTTGTTGCGGCAGGGTCCTTTATCATAATGGATCAGGAGGAAGTCATCCTGCCAAACACAGGAGAGGGCGCTATTTATCTTGGCGGGTGTGTGGGACAGTCACACAAAAGGCATGGCTGTGACCGCAGCATGGTACAAGTGATAGGCACATGGCCACCAAGCAGCAATATAAGCACACTGGACTACATTTGTTCTGGGAAGCACATGTGAGAGGATGCAGAAAGACAACATTTAAGAGAGGGAGTGCTACTTACGTCCAGAGATTCCAGGCAGTACCAGCAGAAAGCATGCTTGCAGTTCTTGCACATCATCTGGGCACAACCTTCATCTCGTTCAATGTACACTTTACATTTGGGACAGCGCTTGATGGGAGCATCATCGTCATCACTCTTAAAGAAAGAACTGTGACAGAAACAGACAGGTTGTCATCCAGAGAGTCCATTAGTACATGATGTAGGTAAAAGACTGAAACAATACAAATAAAAACATTTTTTATGATTATGATTATGATTTCCAGAGAGTAGATTTAAATACAGTGTTCCTATTTAACTGAGCTGACTCCACAGTGTAGAGCACTTTGTTCTCGAGCAAATGGTCAGTAGGGGCAGATAAAAGTTCTGCAGTAAATTTCATCTGTAAAAGGTTTGATGCAAAGATTTCAAATGACACTTAAAGTAACAGTAGACATTTCCATCTTGCTTATAACACATTCACAAGCCTAACTAAACGTAGCAAATGTAGTTCAGTTTTAGTTTAGTGACTCAATGGTGACAACAGTTACTTTTTATCCCTTTACTGCTTAACCATTAACAGGCTCAGACTGGCCATTGGGAAGTTTGGGAATTTTCCCTGTGGGCCGGTCTTGTGAGGGCCGGTATTTTTTCCCCCAACCACGGCATTATTTAAACACTTTTGACTGTTTTGCAATATTTTAAATAATTCTGATAATAAAAGCAGGCTATTAAGTCAAATTAGGTGTCAGGTGATCATTACATTAATTCAACCTTTAGTTTTTGCTGTCTGGTAGACAAACATGGGGAGGAAAACCTTTAGGAAAAAAAATAGTTTACATTTACGGCATTTGGCAGTCGCCCTTATCCACAGGGACTTACAGAAGTGCTTTGAAGTCTCCAACAAATATATCCCAATACTGGTTCACTAGGTCACGGACAGGAGCGTAACCTGGCCTGGGCATTCGTGGCTGTAGCCCCGAAGATGTTTTCCTTAGCCCCGAATAATTCTCCACTTGGAGCGGTTTGTCACTACGTAACTGAGGCAAGACCAATCAGACAGGGTTTACAGGAAAATACGTGGAAACACTTGTGTTTTATTGGCCGACAGCGCTCAATTCTTCAATTCTGCCAGACGCTAGCTCACACAGTCAGTGTGAGGGAAAAATGGATATACGCAGTTTTTTTTTTTTTTTTTTTTTTTAAACCAGTAAAGGGGTTGAAACTGAAACACTACCATCCTCTCATGCTGAGCAGGAAAACAAGGTGTGTAAATGTCTAGGAGTTCATGAATATGTATAAGTTACATGAATATGATATGAGCAGAGCATGACAGCTAATGTACTTTGCATGGCACTGTAGCAGCTAAACCCATACAATGATAGCTTAGTTGTACCTCCCGTTGGCTAGCAACACCAAACTAGCCTAGTCTCGTGTTAGACAGCCAAAACATTTTATATTTTATTGGTCTGGTAGTCCTGCAAACACTGATAACACCCGAGGAGAGTTTTATGATAAATCCTGTACTTTTTGTTTAATTTTCAAATTTTTTAAGCAATTGCCCTCACATGCAAGAAAAAAAAGAAGAGAAGAATCTGGGCTTAGCCCTGGATGATTAACAGTTCAGCTAACGCTCCTGGTCATGGACTAAGAATACCATCAGACTTATAAGTCTGTTGGGAGGTAATATAGCAAGAAAAACACACAGACAACACAATTTTTTTTTTAAATAAAAAGTGCTAATTTAAGTACTTTAGGAAGAGCTAGGTCTTTAGACGTCGTTTGAAGACCAACAGTGACTCAGCTATTTGGACATTTAGGGGAAGTTCATTCCACCACCTAGGTGCCAGAACAGAGAAGAGTATTTCGTTTTACATATTAGCTTAACACAAACAATACAAATTAACAGATAGTGTGTGTGTTTTAAAAAAATTAATGATTCGCTGATTGACATGTGCCAGTTTGAACTTGGTGTATCAAATAGGGGCAGCTTTACAGCAAATTCCCAGGCTGCTTTTTGTTGCTGGTCTGCCCCTGACCATTAATGATTAGTCCATGGCTATAAATAAGACATACCAATTTGTTGTGGTTATGTTTTAGTTAACATTTTAGTTCCACTTTTGAACTAAAATACTAAATACTATCATCAGATGAGACATCTACTCTGAACATAAAGCAATGAATAAATGCAACATATATAATAAACATTCTTGGTTGCGAGTTCTATTTTGCTGTTTGCGCAAGCCATGTCATTTCACTAAACAGATCAGAGAAGGTAAATTACATTTTTTTTTTTTTTAAATATATGAAAGTCTGTGAAAACACTTGAAAACTCATCTCTACGAGATGCCTTCAGGTAAATACTTGACACAAATGCACATGATTGGTTACAACAAGCTGCAACAAAAGATCTGCTACAGAAACCACAAAGTTTCATGTTGAAAAAATAGGAGTCACTGAAGTACCCCCTGTCCCCCCCCCCTCTCCCATACACTGAACAGCTCTGCTACATTACTTTTCAGTTCGGTGTGCTAAAATATATTTAGACTTAAGCCTGAAACTCCTAAAGCAACGGGCACAGGTCTGATCATTATCACAGCCACATTCAAATTGAATAGCAACACAATACCAAAAGCTGTTAATCTGGGGCTCACACAGGAACACCACATGCATTCAGATGCATGAATGAGGCTCAAGAAGTAGAGAGCAAGCGGTACCTGCTCTCGCCAGGCAGAAAGGCGGTGATGGGCGGGTTCTCCTGACACTCCTGGCCTGGGTGCCAGCTGGCCTTGCAGGCCGAGCAGAATTCCAGCGTGCAGTTACCACAGCGTACCAGCTGCGGCCGGGCCGAGTCCGCCTCCTTCAGCTGGCACACGGCCTGGCACGATGACGACGGGCACCATGTCCGGCACGGGTCCAACAGCACCTCTGTAGTGGGGAACAGAAGAGTAGTGTGCGTGTTTACCCATTCTGCCCAGCTGTTTACGATCACATCACCATGGTTACACTGAGGAGACTCAGAATAAGACTGTTCTCAATTAACCTGCCCTAAAAGAAACTGTCAGTATGGCTGCTTCTTCAGCTCTGATGTATTAGCTACAAGACGTCGGTATACTGAGGTGAGATTAAGGTAAGCCTTTAGCAACAAATCACATATGCGCTGACCTCCCACAGTTCTTATTTTCTTCCACGTGCAAGCTGGAGAGATTCCATGAGGCGTTACTGCAAAGACCAATGTTACTTCCACAATGCTCTGAATTCACCAGGCAATGTCTACTTTGTTCCTACAAGCAGTGCAAAATTGTTACGTCTTTCTGCTCTAGTGCTTGATAAAACTGTAATCCAATAATTGTAATTTTCTGTCTCTCGCAATCTCAGGTCTGATTCATTTACGAGCCAGTCACATGTGGGAACAAGGACTTTCTCAATGAGAAGAATGTGGGCAGAAGTGCCATACAAGTACATACAAGTCTTCTTCCATAGAAGAAAGAATAAGAACAGCCACCACTAACTCCAGACAGAAACACTACCTTACTTTGAACTGCATATTCATATCATCTGTTCAAACTGAATCCAATTCATACAACCACAGCTGCTGTACAATCAGATGCCTGACTGCCTCCTGACAAGAATTGGAACTGCCTCTGTAAATAAAAGCTGTAATAATAGATAAAAGCAGTATGTATTAATTAACCTTAGGATGTAGCTTTCACTGAAACCTGGTTTTCCTGTTCCTGATGAATGTCAGGTTAATTATAATTAAGCCTGACCAGCTCGCAATCACTAAATGTCCTACTGATAACAGTAGTTACTCCCTTTAGCGTCTGCAGCACTCCGGCACTATATGTACACCTTTCATCTCTAACTGAAACAGGAAGTATTCACCCCCTAGGGATTACTTTTCTTTTTAAATGCAGTCCAACATCAAATCTAAGTATATTAGAATCAGATTTTTTTTCTCAGCTCCCTTTAAAGTGGCTCCATACAGAAATAACATTAAATAAATTATTTAGTCTGTCCTGTTTAGTTCTACCCTTAGAATTATTAAATATATAAATCTAAACACTGTTTGATTGATAAGTATTCACGCCCTAAGTAAATATTTGGTGCACTGTCCTTTTGCAGCAATTACAGCTTTGCACATTTAAAATCCCCCCCCACATTTCTCCAGCTCTCCCAAATTAGATGGATAACATAACATTGCTAGACAGCAATTTTCAGGTCAAGCCACAGATTTTCAATTGGATTTAGAACACAAACTGTCTTCGCTTTGCTTTTAGATTAAAAGCTTCAAAATCATTTTACAAAAGCGCTCTGATTTTGAGGGGGAACAAAAATCCAGCCTTAGTCTCTCTCAGAAGTGGCTTCCTTCTGTTCACTCTCTCATAGAGGCCAGATTGTGAAAAGCTGATGACACTGAGGTCTACACAGGTTTAACCAGTGGGCTTTGTAACTCCTTCAGTGTTGTAGCTGGACTCACACTTCTCTTACAATTGCCCTTCTTGCCCAAGTGTTCAATCCTGGTAGTGTATGGGTTGTGATTTTATTTGATTTCTGTAGCGAGTCACTGCAAAAGGAGCAAAAAAACACCACCATTCTGATATACTTAAATGTGATGCTGCAACACAGCAAGAAGAGAAATAATCACGAGGGGGTGAATATAAACAAGGCTATACAACTTCTCATTAAACTATCATTTTAAACTCGCTCAGTTTCGTCAACAGTTCTTTTTTTGCAAGGTCATCTCCCTTCTTTTGCTGCTGTGGCTGTGTTAGATCTTGATAAACAGACAATAACTGCTTGTTCTGCTGGTAATAAATGCTGTGTGCTGTTCGTCTTAGCTACAAACTTATAAACATTATCAGTTTTCAGAGGACTTTCAAGGGTTGCCATGAACATGCAAGATTCAGTTGGCTAAATTTAATCAGGTAAATTGGGACCAACAAATCTGCATGTGAGAAATTTGTATTCGCAGGAAGCAAGATGAGCTTAGGGTTTTTGGTTTGCTTTGTTTTGTTTGTCCTTGTTCTGAAATGTACATGTAATCCAAAGAACTCCTGTGATTCAGGAATAATATAATAGCGTGAGCAAAGGGCCAACATATAGCTCTGGCTGACACTGATGAATGAAAGCAGGTGGTATGCAGGGTGCGTGTCTGTCTGTGCGTGTGTGTGTGCACGCACGCACGCACACCACGGGGACTCTCAGGTAAAAGAGTCTGCACTCAGGCAACGTGACCTCCACAGGATACACGTGTACTGACACCAGTCTACTGAATCACACTCCTGCTCCAACACACACACACACACACACACACACACTTGCTCATGGCTGTGTTTCCACACACAAAAAAAAAGAGAGAGAGAAATAATACAGGCAGAGAAAAAAGTGCAATGTGTTCATACACACCACGGTGACATGATTTCAATACAATCCTTTTTAAACCGACTCCTGACAAGATATTTTCGATCTGTAAAACAACAGAACCTAACCAGCTGAATATTGCAGTGCGTCCATAAATAATAAAAAAAAAAAAAGAAGGAAAAAGAAAGAAAAAAAAAGGCCTTAAATATTATCTGAACACATTTGAAAAGTGTACACATTTCACTTTATTTCAATAGTAAGTTCAATTAATTCATTCATGTTCTTTTTGAGACACTATATCCAGTGTAGCTGTTTAATTCAAAAGCATTATCTATGGAACCTAATGTCAGGTCATGCTGGAAGGACAACTAAGCACTGCTTCTCACATCGCATGTCACATTCTTCCCTTCAATCTATAATCAACTTCCTGCCATACCAATGCTTCTACCAGATTTGCTGCATATGTAAACACTGGACCTTATTCAGAGCTAACAACTTAAGTTCATAGGTTACATGAATATATATGGAAGGAAAGTTCATCATATTCAGAAACAGTGTATGCAGGCACTCAGGTTGATTTTCTGAGCTTCCAAATCAGATTATTTAAATTACATGTGTGTAGCTCACACCTAGACCGCTGCCTTCAGACACAAGCACTTGCATTTAGTCCCCCCCAAATATCAGAAAAACAAGAGGGTTATTCTTTAATTTTATTTGTTTACTTTTGCCCTCAACTGTAATATGATGTAACAAAAGAAAGAGCCAATTTAAAATGGAAAATAAAATAATAATTTGATGATACAATGTAGTGTAGTATATTGCCAAAATTCTGCTGCATTACAAACAGTCAAGTGAGTAACTGCAAATTTGTTTTAACTTAAAACTATGGCTTCCACCCTTATTATTCAGCAGTTTATAAAATAGCACTTGATCCAGCATCTTATTATTTTGCATATCATGCACAGTTCATTGTGCACACAACTTAATGTAAAACACTAGATATTAAATCAAGATCATGAAACCATATTGTCTGCATGGGATGTAGTCCATTTTATCAATATCTTTAATTTGTTATTTTGATTTGCCTAATTAATAGAATAAAGCCAAAGTTATGGGATGTATTCCGGTGTTGTACAAGATCAGTCAACACTGTGTATAGTGTCTTGTCAGACAGCAGTGGGTGTGTATAAAAAGAGACTGCCGGTGCTTTGCTTTAGTTTGGCTTTATGCTGACCTTGTTATCTGCAGATTCCAGCCTTATGCTGGCCTGGTGCTTTGTACACAGAACAAAGGTCGCAAGAACATAAGAATACAGTAATGAAGTGTATGTGGTTAACTCCTTTTCAACTAAAATGCTATAGAGAAGCTTATAATACCGAGGTCACAATATTTTTGCCAGTGCTTGTACATGGTAACTAGTACTTTGTACATACTACATTATTGCTAATACCTATTATGTTCTGCTAATCAGTAAGGGTGAGTTCCATTAATTCTGGGGTTATTACATTTTCTCTTGTCTTTGGTTGGGAAGGTAGTTAGGAAAAAAGGGTGCAGTATATTATACATTCGTATTGTATATTGCATTACTGTAGACAGTTTGGAATCTCAGCGACATTTTTGTTGATTATTTTAGTGTTCCTCACCTTGAAGAGATTTCCAGAACCAAATCATCCTGCCCAAACATTTTAATCCGATTTTTGGTCTCCATGTTTATGACATTCACTGCGCATTGACACATACAGCCAAGTTGTACCAGGTCAAAAAGCATCTCATTTTCCTTATGCACTTAAATGGCACTTAATGCATTTGACCGCATGCATGATTTTACACACTGATGGAATATCTTTTCCAGCAAACTTAATGGACAGAGGTGCTTCCCACTCACCTTTTTCAAACTGCAGCTTCCTGTATCTCTGCATTATCTCTGACGCCACCATGCACTCAATCTGTGTATGAGAGAGAGCATATGTGTGTGTGAGTGACAGAGAGAGAGAGAGAGAGAGAGGAGGAGAGGGGGAGAGACAGAGAGAGAGAGAAACAGCATAAAAGACCCTACAAACAGAGGCACACAGTGCTGGAAGAAATTAAAGCTCTTGGTCAGACAAAGCCTCAGTGACAAACTGTTGGGTTTGAACACAGGTTTGAACACACAGCAATCCACTGCAGGTGAACCAAGGATCACACACTTAACCCAAAGCACTTACCTCACTAAGCCTCATCCAGGGTGTGTCAAAAATCAACACAGAGGCTGAGATTTATTTTAAAAGCTATTGTCCATGACCAGTCTCTTCCCTTAATAGTACAATGCATATTGCAGCAGGAGTTGACCAGCATACACACACTGAAGATTATATGTAAGCAATCACTACTTAAAATGTCAATATTCAGATAAATAAAACCGCTTTAGTTATTGCTCTGAGGAGAGGTCATTTTTCATAAAGACAAGTGTAATTTGTTTTGCTTATTTCTTATGGACATGGCTGATGTAGAGTTTCTGAAACACGAGACTGCTGAGCTCAAAAATATCATTTTCATTTTGCAGTGGCAAACTTTCTGATGATGCATGTTTGATTCAGGGCAAAACATGAAGACATGTATAATTAACTAAGTAAGTAAGTAACTAAATAAAGAATTGATGTTTCAACATTCAAAGCAACAGAAAAGTCTGCACTGAAATTACCTCATTTTCTTGTAAATGTCCTCGTTTTGGACAGGCAGAATCCGGACAGCTAATAGCAGTTTCAAGGCCTTCTTTAATGAGAAGCTCCACATATTGCTTCAGGCACTGGAGGACAAAAAAAAAAAAAAAAAAAAAAAAAAAAAAAAAAAAAAAGGAAAATATTCCTCAGAAAGGACGGCTCTTAGCTCATCTGCTCAACATACAAGTCTAAACAAAAATACACTTGGTGGTAAGAATCCACAACAGATGCATAAATGTTCTGTATACATTTAAAATAATGCATGTAATTAAGGGTGTATAGAACTGTAATATACACTCACCGTCCACTATATTAGGAACGTCTGTACATTCATGCAGCTACCTAAACAGCCAATCAAGTGGCAGCAGTGCAATGCATAAAATCATGCAAATAAAGGTTAAGAGCTTCAGTTAATGGTCACATCAAACATCAGAATGGGGAAACAATGTGATCTCTGTGACTTTGCTCATTGTTGAACTGTTGCTCACTCAATGTTTTTTTTTTCTTTTTTCGCAGCATTCTGTGTAAACTCTAGAGACTGTGTGAAAATCCAAGGAGATCAGCAGTTTCTGAAATACTCAAACCAGCCCATCTGGTACCAACATCCATGCCATGATCAAAGTCACAGAAATCACACTTTTTCTTCACTCTGATGTTTGACGTGAACATAAAGCTCTTGACCTGTATCTGCATGATTCTATGCACTGCACTGCAGCCACATGATAGGCTGATTAGATAACTGCATGAATGTGAAGGTGTACAGGTGTTCCTAATAAAGTGGAGGGTAAATGAATTAAAAAAAATTTTTAATGAAGTGCTAATTAAAGTACTTTAGGAAGAAGTAGGTTGTTAGACTACCTCTTAAATCAACGATGGTTTTATGAAGCTGAAGTTGATTTTTTTTTCACCAATAATAGTGCTTTATTCCTCTTGTACCACAGCAGTTGGCCAAAAATGATAATGTTTAAATCATTAACAAAGTACACATCACAGCTTTAACCGTTTACAGTTTTACATTATATGCTGTGGAGCGTCTGCAAAATAAGTTAGCTCCTGTTATATCTATAGCTCGTTCTGACCAGCCTCTCTTTTATTCACTCAAAATTAATCACCTTATGGCCAATCAGATTTGAGAATTCAACTATAAAGAAAGGTGCATTAGGTAAGATTTCTCAGAATTTGGCAAGATTAGGTCTCTATTGGTTAACTAGCTGGAGCTGAATAAGATTTGAATGTTTGTTTTTTAAAAACTCTTTGAGCCTGCCCCTTTTTTCCCCCCACCCATGAACAACATCTGAAGAATTTACAAAAGTTTTTTTTAAAGTTTTATCTTCAATAAAAAATTGTTTAAAAATAAATAAATAAATAAATAAAATAAAAAATCTCAAACCAAATTTGGCCTCACTTCATTAAAAACCTTTTCATACAAATCAACCGAATAAAAAGAGTCCATGACAGTCCATTAAAATCTGCCTCAGAGATACTGGATTTTGGCATAAGGGGCCTAAAGGAGGATCTTCACTAGTTAACAAACTTGTGAGTGAGTCTGGAGTGGCCTATTTGGTAACGGGTGGAGATTATATGGTCCCAAGTAGAAACGAAGTTTCCTGTGAAGGAGTATGAGGGAAAGTCTATAAAATGACTGACAGGATATCCATGTAAACCCAAACATGCATTCTGGACCGTAACACAGTTTTCCAAAGGGGTTTTCTCGGCGCGTAATACTTTTCACCTGAGGTCGTGGCTTAAACTATCATTTTTTATAATGTTCTACATATTTTTCCAGCTTATTTGTGTTATTGGTAAGAAAAATTAGACTGACACCTTAAAGCACTGCTTTACTACGTTGTGACAGTTCTCACTAGCAGACAAGGCTCGCTGGTGTTTGAGTGAACCTTACCACACCTAGGCAAAACCTTTTCCTCTTCCTTTAGCATCACAAGTGGAATAATGAACCTGGCCTCAGATCAGTGTAAAGGGGCAGCTTGTACCAGCACAGCGCGCCACCATAGGGGGCATGAGAGAACAAGAGCTGCTTCCAATGTTATTCCTGGAACTGAATCACACTTAGCCATGTGGGCATAACAACTTGGCCTCTAACTGTTGTTTTTTTCAGTGATAGAGTGCACTGTTAAAACCTATGAACACTCCCCTTTAAATTCCAGCTGTATAAAAATGTTTAAAATCCAATTTTCTAAACATTTTCAACAATGTATGTAATAATCCGTTTTAAATAGCGATAAATTCAACTGATTTACTTCTACCTTAGTTTTACACTTCATATTAAACGTAACTGAATTCATGTTACAGACATTTATTTAATTGACGTTTGTGGCTGTCATGTTGGATTTATTTGCACATGCTGTAAATCAGTTTGAGCTGTATTTTAAAATAAGGCAGGTGCTATATGAACAAAGTGAATGATGACAGTGATGCCAAAGACAGTGGTAGAAAAGCCAATACACACAGACCAAAATGGAATAATATAACTAGAATTGATTTGGGCTCCAAGAGTAGAAAGCAAAGGGCAGAGAAAGAAAATTCAGTGTGTAAACAGTAAACGTTAACAGCCGAGTCTACCAAAAAACCCAGCCACACAAAAACACAGAGAAAAGCACCAATACTTCACTTTCCATCCATCACAAGCTAATCTAAAATCATCAAATGATTAATTTCATACACTGTTAGCTACCCAGGAATGCATGCATGCTTAAACTCATCTCTGTTTCTCTGGGTACAGCAGCCCTGGTGGTTGGTTATCTGAGAAAACGATATTGGATGAACGGACTTGTACTCACTAGCGTGCAGAACACACACTGACACTGTGTTATGGTGGTCATCTGCTCCAGGGGGAACTCTCCTAGACACAGCTTACAGGATACCAGCGGGTCCAGAGCCAGGTCCCAGGTGGGCCTATAGCGAGCCGTCGTCATGGTTCCTGACAGCACAACTGCAAAGACATAAGTCTTTCTCTTACAAAGTAATACAAATAAAAAAAGATAGCTGCAAGCTGTGATCTGAGGGGTCCAAGCAACCTTTGCAAACGGTGCCGTCAGTGGCCAGTTCCTGACAAGTTACAAAGGACCCTAAAGAGACCATAGATGAACATGCTGTGCTTGGTCCCCTAATAAAGGAATGAATAATATTCAGTGCCTTTCTCAGAGTTAAGATCAGAGTGATGAAGGTTATGAGGAAGACAGGAGATAAAAATCTGTTACAGTGAGTTTGTGAAATGGTGCTCAGTAATTCATGAACCTGAGGGCCCTAAAACTAAACGATCTGCCCTCCAGTGCCCTTTTTCCTCAACAGCCGTTTACATAGCTCAACTGATGGCAATCTTTACAGACAGCTGTAACACTAAGTGCTTTCATAATTCACAGTGCTAACAACACTAACAAAGTGACCAACACTAGATGTATTTTAAGGTATGACTGCATGTGGAAAGGTCCAACGGATTCCACTGAGAAAAGGTCAGATGCGTTCGGCATGAGCTTGTGGAAGTGCTTCCTGAATAACTTTGCAGAGTGGAACTTTAATCGAATACGATTTGAGTTGAGCCTAAAATGCTCCGTCACACAAGCCCACACAACAGACTGAGAGGCGGAGAGGAAACGGCCCTCTTTTCAGGCTTCTTTTGTTGGAACCCCACTCTGGCTCTAAAAAAAGGTGCAGAAATCTCACTTGCTTGTGCCTCCAGTCCTCCCTCTGCAGACCGAGGGAGGAGGATTATTTTTGGCAGGCATCTCTCTCTGCGCCTTCCTGTTTCTCATTGTGAGCCGAGCTCCGCCACACAGACCGGTTTGTGTCTGAAGTGTTTACAGGAAACGCTTATGTGAAAGTCAACGTCAAGTGCTGTCAAAGGGCTTCTGTGGTTAGTGAAGGAGCACCTGTGACAGAATCTCACACAGCTGGAGAGAGAAAGAGAATATCCGAGTTCCCAAGCTTGAGTGCATCTCTGAGGCTGGCACCCGAACTATTGACAAGTGGACAGGGCAATGCTTCTGACCAGTCAGAACCTTTTAAATGTTTCTGGTGGGAAGCCTGTTGAAACCATTAAAAACTACTTTAGGTCAATCAGAGCGTGGAACAATAGCATTAGATACTGAAAGGCGGCCATGGTGGGAGACAAACACTACTCAGAACTTCATTTATGAGCATTTGCTCATATACTCTTCCAATGGAAAAAAACAAAACAAAAGCTGCTAGCACTACAAGCACTGAAGGGTGGAGATATCTATGCAGCTTCAATCAATAAGTTAAGAAAGTGTGTAACTGTGCATGGACAGATGCTCACTAACTCAGAATTAAAACTGCAATTAAGATCAGCTGCAAATTATGCAACAGATATTTCAATTTTAGCAAATACCCATATAGACATTACTATTATTGACCTGTTTATTTTTTCGTGTCAGCTCATGTGTGTGGCAACATGGGAAGCCCTTCTCATGATGAAATTGTAACATTTTCGTTTACGGTTACTGAAAAACTATAGACATTCCTGAACTGAAGTATGCTTCTCTTTTGTATGTTCACTGTATGGCCAAAAGTATGTCTACACCTGACTATCCCACCCGTGTCCATTCCAAAACCATGGGCATTAATACAGGTTTGGTGTTATAACATCCTCCAGTCTTCTGTGAAGGCTTGCCACTAGATTCTGGAATGTGGCTGTGGGAATTTCTGCCCATTTAGGGACGAGGAGGCCTGGGACGCAGTCGTCATTCCAGTTCATCCCAAAGGTGTTCAGTGGGGTTGAGGTCAAGGTTTGGGCCACTCGAGTTCTTCCACAGCAACCCTGGCAAACCATGTCTATGATGGACCTCGCTTTGTGCACAAAGGCATCGTCATGACAAAACATGTTTGAGCCCTTTAGTTAAAGTGAAGGGAAATCGTAACGCTACAGCATACAAAAGACACTCTCGCCAATTGTGTGCTTCCATCTTTGTGGCAACACTTTGGGGATGGCTCAAATATTGGTCACTTGTCCACACACTTTTGGCCATAAAGTGGATCTCAACTGCCACAATTAAAGTTAAAGCATTTTAAAGGCTAGTTACCCCAAATAGTGAACAAGGACTATGTTCATATAAATAGAACACAACTATCAAAATTAAAGCCTGGCTTTCACCACCATCTTTTGGCAGACAGACTGTTTCTATCGCAACATTCGTTACCCAGTCTTATCTCTGCAGGAAATTAGCCTAAGTAAGATTATAAGTAAATTAAAAACATTCCCACATTGTCTTTGGTGAAATATATTTATAAATTAGACCTTATATCTTTCCTGCTGGAAAAAAAAAAAAAATATATATATATATATATGACAGAAACGAGTCTCTTTCTTTATAGCAGAGATTCTCCCCTATTGGTGAAACAGTTTAGTTCACTGGCTAAACCAGCCCACTGTTTTTTAACCCGAAAATTAATCTGTTTATCGAAATTCATTTTGTGCACGGTTTAGTTTAATCTCCACAGAACCAGTTCTGGGTGGAACATACTGTGAAAGTAGCTGAGATTAAGTTATGTTTTGATAATATTTAATGCCACAGAGAAAATTCACAATCTTATACAAAATAAGTATAAGAAAAAAAGTGACCATATGAATGAATTTTCAACGCTAATGTATATGCAGTGCATCCGACGAGCTGTAGTAAATCTTATTTTCAAAGACAACATGAATCGGCACTGCAGCAAATATTACATTTTATATTTTTATGATAATTATTTTTATCATCACATTTGATAAGATGGAATGAATAACGTTCTCTGGAAAAAGTAGGTCATCCTGTAAAAATCTTGCAACCATCACTATTTCAGATTTATAATACTATACCATCACACTGGTTGTAGCCTAAGCAGCATTAGGCTGACCGCTCATGTGATATTCCCTAAGTCATTTCTTTGATTAATTTGTTTCAGTCGACCAGCGAGACTGTTGCCTTAAACCACAGAAGGTCAGACATTTTTTTCTTCATGACCAAGACAAGGTTTCTGCTATTCAGAGCCAGCAAGGTGATTTGTGGATCCTTTATGGCACGAACATGATTTTTATTTATGAAAAAAAAAAAAAAAAAAAAAAAAAAAAAAACCATCACATACTGTAATTCCATCATCCTCAAAAGTCCTGTGTTGAGCAGCATAGCACCTAATCTCAAGTTAAGAAGCCAATTTAGCTAATTCTGTATGCACAGTTCAGGCTTACATCATCCCTCAGCCTCTCCTCATTCTGCCATGTCCTGCTGCTCTGTATTCCACATCCATCCATCGCTGCCACATTCCCTATCCACCTCTGTTAGCAGTCTTATTATTCTTCAGCACTGCATAACACACTGCAAATGTGCACCGACCTCAGCCAAGCAGCAGTGGATATTAAATGTTCCAAAAAACATTTTATCTTATTGTGATCTCAAGATATTTAACAATGAGTGATGCCAATCAAACAAAGCAGGCTGCAAACTGTGCTTTGTGAAAATATCAAGAGGAGGAACTTCAGCATCATTCTACAATACAAGTGACCTAATAAAACATCTCATGGAGTTGAAACAAGTATGTTTAATAGAGAGGGCGAGAACGGCGAATCTAAGCATGCAAAGTAATATCAGCAAGAGTGGTCATGAAAAATGAGCACAAGATTTGCAGACTAAAGCAGTGTGTGCAGGATTCACAGTTCTTTTGTGATTGTTGCAGCGAAAAATGTTTGCTTTTGCTGTGGCTTTTTGCGACATTTGTGATGCAAAATTGTGTGTGCTTTTTTTGTGGAAAAGAACTTGAATTGGTAAAACTGCAATTGCAGGAAATAGTTCTGCATGGACTTTCACAGTGATGATTGTTGGTAAATATGACCTTTTAGCTGTATTCATGTTCGACGCACATGAATCGAAGAGATCTTTGGCTGAATGAGCATTGTGATGCCATCACATGACGCACCTTGGCCCAAATATGCAGTGATTTTGAAAAATTGCAAACTCCTCTGAATATTGCGCCGTTTGCTCGCTTTTGCATTAATTTCTACGATCGCCCTCCAGGATAAATCCTGGAGGGACTGCAAAAGTAGTCTCAAGCATGGAGCAGTGTAGTGAGCAATGCAGACTGTTGCACATAGGAGCACTTCCATTCTGCGAGCACTGGGCCAAGCGTACCTTGTCTCTACACTCTGCTCAATTTTAATGACCATGCTTACTGATACGGCTCTGAACGCTCAGATCTGTTCTCATACTTTCTAAAGATACTGTTTAAAGTCAATGACATGTTAAATATCTCGCACAAGGAGTTCATCGCTAGAAGCAAATGGCAGCAAAAAACAAACAGAGCTAAATAAAATATTCCACGCTGTCCCGAATTGCTTAATATTAAATAGATTATCTGTAGCAACAAGTAGTGGGGGGGTTTGGGTGATTGGTATTGATGCACCACTAGTTTTGCAGCATTTAGGTTTCATCATAAAACTGTTTTATAATAAATATGTACATTTTATTAATACATTGACATGAACTACAACATAGAAATGATATATAGATGCCATAACATCAGTAGATTCAGTAGGATTAAGAACAACAGGAACATGCACCCACTGTCTTTTCATCCCAGTCATAAACGGATCAGCATGAAAACATGGTAACAAATATATGCTAAAAAAAAATCCTGCTCTTGCATAATTTACCACATGCTCGTTATTTCGCTGCAAGTCATCGGCAACAACAAAGCTTCCAAATTGTTGAGTTTTTCTACATTAAAATTCTACTGCTGTAGCAAGTCACCATGAAAGGAGAAAACAGTAATTTTATCTGCTCACATAGCTATTAAATGAACTTCCCTGTTTAGACTCACAACAAAATTAAGCACCTTGCAGGAAAGCAGCGCTTGTTCGGTGTTCTGTCTTACAGCAAGCGTGTAGCATCTGTTCTCGATTCCACCCTGCTGGGACACAAATTGCTTTGTGCTTTGTTTCTGGACAAAACTCTGAAGTTAATTTGCACATAATCGTCTATATAAAGAGTTTGTCTTCCTAAAACTTTTTTAAAAAATTTATTTGGTAGATACGTTTCTTGGAGAAAGTAGGACATTTTACATGCTGACATCACTTCCTCCTTAAATTACATTAACGTGATCAGAGTTAGCGTCACAAGAAAAACATGCATAGAAATGACAAAAGGGAACTAGATGGAATTTATTTTGTACAAATACAAACTTTAAAAAAAAAAAAATCCTCAGTCTTGCAAATACACTGCTTTCCTGAAAAATACAAAGCTACTGAATTTAAGGGGTTAACGCTTTATTTAATTTGTTTCATCACTCCAGCTTTATCGAATCTGTCCTAGTATCTACATTTCTTCACAATCAATGAGGTTCTCTTTATGAGCTCAGTGTAACATCAGCACATACATACATACATACTAACTAATGTATTCAAAGCAAGCAGATAGACATACCTGCACTGGTCTTGAAATGTGTAACAGCAGAATCGTCTTCACCATATGAGAGCTGTGATTCAGTAATGTTCCCCTCATTAATCCTAACCAGCAGTTAGAGTGTGTTAAGGGATATCTGGTTGATGCATATTAATTTTATATCAGTGTCAAAGATTGCTTAAATTCCATGTCATGAACTACCTATAGTTGCTAAAGCTACACACATTCACAGCAGGGCTATAAGACTGGTTTTCGCTTGTTACCAGAGCAACCATTCAGTCTCTGCTTCCAAACATAGCAACAGCTTTGATGCACTATGATACTAAACTCGTCTATGCATGTTTCTTGGAAAAACATAAAAAGATGCATAGTGCAACCTCGAAGCCCTGAAACTTCAATAGAAGAAAAACAGACCGTCTTCCTATTCTCACCCTCATTCTATAAATAGGGCCGAGAAGTCCAATTAGAGCAGTTTTATGTGCAACTGTAATCACCTCTCTGATTATCTGACTGCCTCCAGTTTAGCCTAAATTCTTTCACTCCAGTGCAATGACCGTCTATAATCGCATACTCCACACACAAAGAACAAAAACAGCCCTAACTCTGACAGCTAGGCAACACTTACCTTTCACAAGACTTTAGGTTCTAAAGTATCAAATCGAACTACTCAAAAAGAAAAAGAAAGAAAGAAAGAAAGAAAAAAATTGCAACCATATGAAGAACGAGACTTCATTATGGGGTGGGAAGAAAAAGATATGAAAGGCTACATCTTTGTCAATTTTTTTTCTGGTAAAACAAAACAACAACAACCCCCCACAAAGTCATATGACAAGAGAGAAGAAACCACAGTACCCAGAGCACATATATATACACACACACACACACACACACACACACACACACACACATCGAGAACCAGTGAAACCCCACACAGAGGACAGAAACCCAGAGCCTGGAGCTGTAAGACAGCAACGCTACCCAATGCAGACCCTGCTTTGATCACTGGGCTTTAATTAGAGGCCAACTGATAGTGGATTTTACTGATACCAATAACCAGGTTGGGCAGTACCTGCTGATAACTGATTAATCAACTGATTATTCTATAAAATTGATAGAATGAAAACATAACGCTCAAAGTAAAATATTGTTGAACGTTATTACAAAAATAAACAGTACTGACAGTATCATCTCTGCTCTCATGGATATCAAAACAATTAGAAAAAAAATCTCTATATTAAAACCAGGTTACACTAATCTAAAATGTCTTCCTCCTGATGTTCCTTATGACACAGACTACATTTTCTGCTGAAATGAAATTGAAACCACAATGTCAGTTACTGTTACTGATATTATAAAAATCAATAAATCACATTAACACCTGAAGGCATTTCTATAATACATATTATGAATCACAACATACACCCATTTTAATAGGAATACCTGGAACACCTGCTCATACATGCAATTATCCAGTCAGTCAATCACAGCAGCGCAGTGCATAAAATCACAACGTCAACCAAACAACACTAGGCAATGCTTTTCCAATCTATAAGTGTTCCAGTTTTGGTGAGTCTGCACCCATTATATCCCCAGATTACTGTTCTTGGCTGACAGGCGTGGAACCAGTGAGGTCTTCTGCTGTTGTAGCCCATCCGCCTCAAGGTTTAATGTGTTTTCTATTCTGAGAAGCTTTTCTGTTCACCACTGATGTAAAGAGTGGTTATTTATACAAGTTATCGAAGAAATACTCGAAATTCCAACCAGTCTCATCATTCTCCTCTGACTGCTCTCAACAAGGCATTTCCACATTTGCAGAACTGAGGCTGGATGTTTGTGTGCACCATTGTGTGTGAATTCTAGCGACTGCCGTTAGTGAAAATCCCAGGATTCAGCAGTTCCCAAAATATTCAAATCAACCTGCCTGCCACCAACAATACTATGCTCAAAGTCACCGAAATCACAGTTTTCCCCCATTCCGATCTTTCATGTGAACATTAACTGAAGCTCTTGGTCTGTATCTGTATGATTTCCTGCGTTGCACTGCTGCACCATAATTGGCTGATTGGATAAGTGCTCAGGGGGTGTATACACCGGAACACGGCCCCTCGGCCGGACCAAGTGGCAAAACATCCAGCAAAATGGCTGGTTTTAATAGCTGTTTAAACGCTAGTATAACTAACGATTATCAGCTTAAATTAAAGACCGTTGGACTCGACAGTGACCCTCACAACTTGCCCAAGAACCTGTGGTCCATGGACGTTGGCATGTGGCCAGAAATCTGTTTCCCCAACATTTATATGTACCTGAAGCCTGAAGGCAATGTTTGGTCCTACTTCAAGGCGGGGTTTGTTGGAGAAATTAAAGTGACAAGAACACAAACATTCTGGTTGTAGGTAAAAATGTTTTTTTTTTTAAATTTTATTATATAATTTTATCTAATAACCCATAAGCTAGCTAGACCTAGTTTGTTTGTAGAGAACACTGCTTCTACTTACTAACATTAGATATTTGTGAAGGTAAAACACAGAACGAACGAGCCCCCGTTATTCATTAATGGAAATAGGCAGCGTTTAAAAAGAAATATGTAGCAAATAATTCACTAATGTTGCCACTCAGTATTTTTGCCATTCAGGGGGCGTGACCGCGGCGGGTTCCGGCTACCGTGACGTCACATGCATACCCTCTATATACTGTAGGCTTGTTAGCACTATCTGCAGTACATAAGTCATGCCACACTTTCAAAAACCTTTAAAAATCATTTAAAACATTAACATCTAATCAGGTATTTCCAGTGTTTATAATTATTATTTAAAAACATTTTTAAAAGTTCTAAGCATATCACAATATCCTTGATATCTCAGAAACCTGTGAAGTCATCACAATACAGATATTATATCATCATATCGCCTAGGCTTGGTTGTGTCCAAGTTCACTCCATGCTTATCACTTATTTCTTCACAGATTCAACCACAGAATCACAACCTAGTGATCTGGAAGACTCAGTACATTACCCAATTACTGTGGGTTTCTGTGCAAGTAAATACATGGGCTGATACAATGAACCATGTTTTTGCCATCTTAACCTTAAGCAACCCTTTGCAAATTATTT
Source organism: Stegophilus panzeri (assembly GCA_024331685.1). NCBI lineage: Eukaryota > Metazoa > Chordata > Actinopteri > Siluriformes > Trichomycteridae > Stegophilus > Stegophilus panzeri. The sequence continues at coordinate 12,605,388 of JANDJT010000228.1, forward strand.
CGCATGAGGATGGATGAGAAATGGTTTTATGTAAAACAAGCATTGAAAATGGTTTCATGCAAATTATAATTTGCTCTTGCACTTCCAAACTATTCTTATTTTCTTTCTTTAGCTATAAGACTGCTGCAGAGTTTAGGAAGAATCTCTATTCCACAAACCTGTTAACTAGCTGAACGAGACAGAATTCAACAACGTAGGTATATGCAATAATTCGGCAATTTTCGGATAAGACAATTTAGAGAAGAAGAATGTTTCTGCAAAGCCTTCGTGACCTCTCTGACTGTCTTAAATTCATCGCATAATCTTTATTTTATTTCTGGCTCTAGAATAAACCTCAGTGTTTCAGAGGTAGCACCATCCCTAAGCGCCAACAAGTATGTTCTGTTCCTTCTGTCCATAACACCATGCAATGATTATGCTGCCATCATTAAAAGGTGTAGTTTCTATTAAAAGCAGTCATTTCATAATTGTTCTGTAACCCTCCTTCTGCTTTCGCACTCCTCAAAGATGGCTCTGCGAGATTTAAATATTCAACTCTATTTAAAATATCCAAAAATGAATGATGTTGATTGATATACAGCAGGAAGATCAGCTAACAAGGTTCAGGTCAGAAACACTAACACTGTTAGCTTCTCAATGATCAAGATAAGTAAGCAAACTGCATGCATTCCGCATGATAAGATCACCGGCGCCAGCTTCCCAAAGGGAATTTTCCTTTCCTGATGGGAGAAACACCTCAGGGAAATGATGAAACCTGCGGTAAGCAAATGATTAATAGGAAGGAACTGAAATGACTAATTAAAGAGTGTAGCATTTCTCATCTCTCTGTGGTCAGATAACCATTATAGTAATGGTCATGAATGTTCCAAACAGGTTAAATCAAGTCTTCACCCATGAATCAACATTCCACTGCCTTGTTTAAAAAAAAAAAAAAAAAAAAAAAAAAAAAAAAGGCAGTGCCTTCCTTGCCTGGAGAAATTAGCAGCAGTTAACTCGGCACTTAAAGAGGTTAATGCAGCACACCAGTTGTACTTTCCTGTTTCCTAAAAGCACGCAAGAATGTGCTAATATTCTACTGAATAACTTAACAGCTCGTAAATCATATGGAAAAAAAAATTGTTTGAAGTAAACTTCAGGGTAAACTCATATGAAACATACAAATCTAAAACATTAAAATCGAGTATGAGGGTGCTACAAATGGCAGCTAAAATACGAATCAGGAAAGAAAATAAAATCCGAATTCACAGATCCTGTCCTTTCTCTGAGGGGTCTGAAACACGATAAATGTTTCATTACATAAATCTAAACATCAGTGGCACTCATTTAAATGCCAGATTCCAAATATTTAATTATAGCATATACCAACAACTATTAAAGGACTGTTTTACAGATAGTAAAGATGTTTTACAGATAGAAAAAAAAAAACCCCAAAAAACAACAAGCAAACAAACAAACAAACAAACAAAAAACACTGTATGTGATCATTTTGTTGACAGCACCCAACCCCATGTGTAAACCTGTTTACAGCTGGTTTGTCATGGAAACTTGTTTCTCATTGATCATGCTGGTTTCATAAAACCATGCTGGTTTAAAAAAACAAAACAAAAAAAACTATGGTTAAGAAACTAGATACTTAGTAGAACCATAGTAATATACATCAGTCTTGGCAGATATCAACAAATGTCTGGTGACGGTTTCTTAAAAATGAAGTAATAATACACAGACCATCTACATTCATGGAGCTCATTATTAGGAACACTATACTAATACTAAAGCCTCCATTTGCTCTCAAAACAGCCTCATTTGTTCATGGCATGAATTCCACAAGATGCTGGAAACATTCCTTTGAGATTTGGCCCATGTTGACATAATTGTATCACACAATTCCTGTAGATTTTTTTTACGTGCACTTTCATGCTGTGACTCTCCCATTTTACCACATGCCTAAGGTGTTCTATTAGATTCAGATCTGGTGACAAGGCCACTGAAGAACACTGAACTCATTGTCATGTTCATGAAACCAGTTTGAGATGACATTTATTTTGTGACATTGAAGTAACCATTAGAAGATGGTAAATTGTGGCCATGAAGAGATGCACATGATCAGCACAATACTCAAATATTGATGATGATTGATTGGTATTAACAGGCCCAAAGAGTGCCAAGAAAACATTCCCCACACCATTACACCACCTCCACCAGCCTGGACTGTTGACACAACGCAGGTTGGGTCCATGGATTCATGCTGTTGGCACCAAATTCTGACCCTACCATATGTGTGCCTCAGCAGAAATCAAGATCAATCAGAACAGGCAATGTTTTTCCAGTGTTCAGCTGTCCTGTTTTGGTGAGTCTGTGACCACTGCAGCATCAGCTTTCTGTTCTTGGCTGACAGAAGTGAAAATCGACGTGGTTGTCTGCTGTTGTAGCTCAACCGCCTCAAGGTTCAACATGCTGTACATTCTGACATGCTTTTCTACTCACCACAATTGTACAGAGTGGTTATCTGAGTTACTGTAGAATTTCTGTCGTCAGCTCGAACCAGTCTGGCTATTCTCCGTTGTCACATTTTTTCCCCCCATTCTGGTGGTTGATGTGAACATTACCTGAAGCTGCTGGCCATATCTGCATGATTTTATGCATTTCACTGCTGCCACATGGTTGGCTGATTGGATAATTGCATGTGTAGAGGAGTTCCTAGCAAAGTGCTCGCGGAGTGTGTAAATCATCTATCAGTTTGCCTATAGCTAATCTAAACTTAAATAAGGAAGTAGACCTTGAATGGAGCGAAAGAAAAAGTATCAATGTTCACCATTTCAGGCTGAAACAACAGCATTATAAATGACTTCATCTTCTCCAGAGCCCCTGTGGCATATCATCTCGATCTACAAAATTAAAAGGATATGACAGCCATTATCTTCACTGCTTATTTCTATTGACAAGTGCAGACAGCAAGAGTGTGAGGTCAGCCACAGATGCAATCTGTCGTCGCTCGTGGTTCTGCTTTCCATAAATTACATAAAAAACAAAAACCAACCCTGAGCTGCAATAGTGAAAACAGACATGTGACTTCGGCCACAAGGTTAAAGGGAGTGGCTGACTATGGTAGAAAGACACATATTGTGTCCAGCATTACAATTTCCCTCCACTGGAACCAAGAGGCCCAAATATGTTCCAGCATGACAATGCCACTTTGCACTGTCCATGAAGACATGGTGTGCCAAGATTGGTTTGAAGACACTTGAGTTACCTGCACAGAAGCCGGACCTCAACCACATGAATTGGAATGCCGAATTCGCCCCAGGCTTCCTCACCCTGACATCAGTGCCTAACCTCACTAATACTCTTGCGGGTGAAAGGGCAAATTCCCATAGCCATTCTCTGTTTCTAATGGAAAGCCTTCTCATTCAGAAAATGAAGCCTTGAATAATTTTTTTTTTTTTTTTTAATTATTATTATTATTATTTTTTTTTTACATGTGATGTGAGGACAGAAAGCCAGAGTTCATAGCTTTAGCCAATGACTTACTGGGTTTTTGTCAAGCTATGAAACACGATGTGCTAGATTATAAATTTTGGCAACAGGATAATGATCATATACTAGTTTCCTTAGTCTGAAATTAATGTGCTTACCTAGCCAACTACCTCCCATTATATTAATCAACACTTTGTAGCCTACACTAGCCTTCCACATTCCAGGAAACCAAATCATGGGACTGGGCATCACACTGAAGCTTTTACTCACTCCTAGCTATTACATTAATAATTTGTCCACCCCTCAGATACATACTGTGCATGACTGAAAATAGATACAGCTTCAAATGCACATGTGGTTCCAGTACCAGCACAATAAATAACTTAAAGGGATAGTTCAACAAAAAATTTAAATTGTGTCATCAATTACTCACCCTCATGTTGTTTCAAACCCACAAGACTTTTGTTCATCTTCAGAACACAAATTAAGACATTTTTAATAAAACCTGGGAGATTTCTGTCTCTCCATTTACAGTCCAAGTAACCAAAACTCTCAACACTCTCGTGAACACGCGTGAGAGACCTATGTGGAAGTGAAGATATTTTGTGAATAAAGACTTCTTTTTGCACCCTTTTTGCACACACAAAGCGTTTCTATCACTTCACAAAATTGGAATTAAACCACTGGAGTCACATGGATTACTTTTACGATGCCTTTATGAACTTTTTACATGTGATGGTGTGGTGCACAGAGAATAATCTGACTCAAAACTTGAAGAAAACAAAAGAACTCCTCATTGATTTCAGGAAGAAGCGGGATGTTCTCACACACCACTGCATATCAACAAGGAGATAGTGGAGAGTGTGTCCAGCTTTAAATTTCTGGGCAAAGACATCTCAGAGGACCTCTCATGGACGATAAACATCACAGCGCTAGTCAATAAAACACTAAAGCAGCTGTACTTCTTAAGAATGCTCAGGAAGGTAAACCCATCACAACAGGTGTCATTCTCTTGGTGTCATTCTACTGCAATAACATTATGAGCACTTTATTTCATTTATGTTGTATATGGCCTTTGTTTATAATATGCACCTAATTATTCTCTAACTGTATACATTGGCAATTCCATAATTTAGTTGTATGTGTGTACAATGACAACCAAGAAATCAAATCAAATCTAATCAAATTTTTGGAACATGAAAGTTCTGGGTACTTGGACTGTAAATGGAGGGACAGAAATCTCCCAGGTTTAATTAAAATGTCTTCATTCGTGTTCCGAAGATGAAGGAAAGTCTTATGGGTTTGGAACGACATGAGGGTGAGCAATCGATGACAGAAATTTCATTTTTGGGTAAACTATCCTTTTAATAACTCTCGCCTTAATCAAAATCAGATGTTAATTAAGCACTATCTAATACAGTCTATGAAGTGAGCACAGTGGCCAGGTTTAAACACAGTGCAGAGTGGCTACTCCTCAAAGTGCAACACTCTGGTGCTCTGCGTACAAGAGATACACTTGAACAGAAAACACAGTCACATGACTCGGCCAGTGCCTCAAGACTCACTGTCCTCAGCTTCACTCAGGTTTTCAACACATTCTCTGTCTCACACTGACAAATGCAGATGTCTCGATGCACAACAGAGGCTGCATTAATACTGACAAACTACCAATCCCAGTGCAAAACACATTTCAGAAAAATAACACCATTTCTTGTATATTGCTCGCTGACATTCATGGATTTTCTTTCTTTTTTTTTTTTTTAATCTTCCAGTGCAGTTTAAAATAGATACAAGCACAGTGAGAATTTAGTTCAGTGAGTGTGAGAATCATCATTACTGTCTCTTAACAATGACGGACACAGAGACAGACACCGACCTCAGAATAGAGAGGACACGGAACATTGCTTTCTTAAATGACAGCACACTGTGCAATTTTTGGAGATTTTTGAAATCTACAGTAATTAGTGTCTTGCAGTACATTTTCAAGCTTTTACTCTCAAATGAGACCAATTACATGATGGTGACTGACCATCATGTGACAAATGTCACAGTTAAACAGGGGAGAAATTACTGCTGTATTCACTGTCCTCACAGTACAGCATAATGACTTAACGATCCATTATCACAAGATGATGCATTGCTAATTATTTAGCAAGACGCAGTTCTCAGTATTACATGAGTCATGTGCAAAGAAAGTGGAAAGACATTTCATTAAAAAAATAATAATAAAAAAAAAATAAAATAAAAAAAGCAACAACAAAAAAACCAAAAAAAACCCAAACAAAACATTACATCCATTACAGCATGTTCCCTCCTCTTTTAATAGCCCAAAATTGAATTTGCTGCCATTCCTCTCTCACCCCTGAGATAACATCTTACACAGCACTCTAGCCAGTATGGGAGCTAAGTTGAGTTTTTCTCCCAGAAATAAACACTTCCCTAACATGATGAGCCAGCACCTTCCAGCCTTTTCCCTACATTTCACCCACGTCATTTTCACCACATCAGTTTCTTCCTAACCACAGATGCTGACTAACCAAAGCTGTGAAGTGAATACAGAAGATCCAGGAGTTGCCCAATGAACACAACAAAGGAGATGTGAAACAATGTGACTCAAAGAGAAGATGCTCAGTCACTGACATGACTGCTGGGAATGAAAGGTCTCATCTAAACACTGCATGCCTTCAGCAAGTGCTCTACAGTCGGGCTGGCATCTAGGACTGCACGATTCATGATGAAATCACAATTTTATGGCTTACAGTCAAGATCAGTATTCTTTGTCCAATTACATATGGAACCATTGGGGTAGGCGATATTACAGAAAATATCATAAATTAAAATATCACAAACTAACATCAAAATAAAATCTTAAATCCCACTGCAATTCATTAAGGCAGACACTTATGGACTTTAAGCCAGTAATGATTGGACTAGAACGCTGCTTTTTAGAAGTTTATACATGGCTATAGAAAAGCTTAAAAATACAGGAGACCTGAGGGAAAGAAATCAATAATAACTAGACGTCGACCAGTAGTGGATTTTACCAATACCGATAACCAAGTTGTGCAGTACCTGCCTATAACTGACAAATCAACCGAATTATATGAATGAAAAACACTGAAAGTAAAATATTGCTGAACTTTATTACAAAAATAAACAGTACTGACTGTACCATGAAAATGTATTGTACTTTATTAAATGAAAATTTTTTATATA
>JANDJT010000228.1:12661364-12687453 GCA_024331685.1 Stegophilus panzeri
CTGAGTGGTCCTTGGCTCTTGGGCTACTCTTCTGACTATTCTTCTGACTCCCTGGTCAGAAATCTTGCGAGGAACTCCTGTGCGTGGCCGGTTGATGATGGAGTGATGTTGCTTGCACTTGCAGATAATGGCCCCAAAGGTGCTTACTGGAGGATTCAGAAGTTTTGAAATACATCTGTATGTGATTCCATCAATACGTTTTGCAGCAATAAGGTTCCGAAGGTCTTGGGAAAGCTCTTTGCGTTTACCCATCATGTGATGTTTCTTGTATGACACCTTGGTAACGAAAAGCCTTTTTATAGACCATCAATTTATTAACCCAGCTAATATTAACTTGCACAGATAGGAGGTATAATTACTTTCTAACTACTTATGGATTTCAGCTGGTTCCTTGTCTTATCTTGCCTTGGAGAACTGCTTTTTCTTAGCATGTTCAATACTTTTTTTTTCCCTGTGTCATTCCACTTTATTACACAAAACTTTATTTATGGACTTTAATGTTGTGAATTCTTTATATTTCCTGATTTCTTGAGTTAATACTGATGTCTGGTGAAAATTTCATGTGAATAACCTGACTGGAAATATATTTACTGAAAAAAGGTGACGTCTCCAATACATATTTCCCCCACTGTATGTAGTTGTGTTATTGCTGATTCCTGTTACTGAATTTAAAAAATAACTAGTCTTATTTATTATTTTTAGGCTATATTTATAGTTACTGAGTCTTATATTAAGTCTAGGTAGATCTAAAATCAATGGCAGGAAAACACTTACACTACATTAACCTACATCCCACAGTTTTGCTCAAGTTTCCAGAAGTTTCTCTCAATCAAATTATGGTCAATGCAGGTACATTTACACTTACATCACCTGCTATAAGCAGAAATCTGACTTCAAGCAATCCACAGACTCATGCCTCTCTTAATGTGGCAGGGGCACTGACGTATGAAAGTAGTTCAGAACAGTGGCATCTGACTTTCTTATATATATGGCAGGTACCACCTGTTGCCCTAAATTTCCACCCTCAACACTCTCATTCACACCTACAGTATGGTTGTCACATATACAGTAACCTGAGCTCAGGATCCAGTCTGGGACCCTGGAGCTATGAGACAGCAATGCTGCCTGCTGTGCCACCGTGCTGTCCAAATTAATGTTTCAGTTGGAATTTTATTTTATACAGTATTGTCTATATTGGTATTCATTTTTCAAATTATTATATATTTATTATTTATCAATATCAATCTAATAACATACGTGTAGCTTCTTATGTTCTGCTTGAATGTTGGTTGTTGTATTTCAGCAGGTTATGCAGTAGTGTTTTAAATCTACCCTTCTATGGGTCTCTGCAGAGCGGTGATAGAGTTATGTTACTTTTTTCTTCATAGGTATGTCAGAATTGCCAGTTTATTACATCTCCCACCTTCACACAATTTGTTCATTCCAACAAGTCATACATCTCTTTTACTGCAGTGTGTGTGACATAAATCAGGCAGAACAGCTCTTCTAGCATCAGTTAGTGTTCAACTGAGCAGTGAAATGGGCAAAAATAAGTGGCCTTAGTCACTGACATGATGGTTGGTGCTAGGCTTACCAGTGCCAATATCTTCCTGCTGCCCTGAGCTTTTTATGTACAATTGTTTTAACCATTTCAAACTACCAGCCATTACCAGAGATCATGTGGTGGAGTAAAAGGAGAATATTTACACGCATACAGGCACACAGACACACCACAGCTGAACATATTCCATCTGAATTCAACCTTTGGTGTGCAGTATGTAATCTAAGAACCCAATGCTTAACTTATCTCAAATGTTCTTAGCAAGAAAAAAAGTGTGTCCAGTGGAACATTGTGAAGTGTAAAAATTGGTCAAAAAATTGGTTGAAACCAAGTGTGCCGCACAAGTCCTGAAAAGTGAAGCCAAAAGGTTTTGATTGCTCCCAGGTGGCTGGATGCAGTATAGGTGACAAACCCTGCCCTCTCCGTGTAATCGAATGGGACGTGAGGACGTGAATAAACAATCAAATTACACTTCAAATAAATTTTTTCCAAAGATGGTTTCTGCCATTTTAGGCCATTTTTATCACGCTGATGTAAGTTCAAGTGTTCTTGTTTTAAATAAGTTTGATTTTAGTTAGTTATTTGATGCTATAAGAACGGGGGTGTGACATCATGATTGACAGCTGTGATTGACAGCTTCTTTGAGCAAAGTAGTCACTAAGGCACCAAAGGACTATTTTCGGGATCTTTGGGAGGTGATTGGAGCTTTAACTTTAATTTCTACATTTCTAAATTTACACAATGGTTTATTTCACACTGACATAATGAGTTGAAAAAGTTCAGGGGTGTGTGCTTGAGAATAATTATGCGTGACTGTGGGCGGGACCTTGATACCGCTGCTCCACTTCACTCTCATTACTGCGCAGACTTGGGCTCTGAGTTCACTACTGTGCAGACTCGGGCTCCAAGATGTCCGCGTCGTATTGGGACAGTGCCGGCTTCGCTTATCTACAATGGAAGAGAGTGAAGGTGCGTGGTCCATCTTTTTTTACAGTCTAAGGTTGAAACCAAATTTCTTTTGCATCATGCTGAAGGAGGAGTGATAATGGAGCCATCCTGTTTGCTCTCAGCCCAATGGTGACAGTGTGATGGTGTGGGGAAATTTTCCCCGGTGTACAGAAAACCCCCCACTGAAGAACATATAATGTCTACTCTGTTCCCTACACTATATTGCCAAAAGTTTGTGGACACCTGACAAATCACAACCACATGTGCTTGTTGAAAATCCCATTCCAAATTTAATCCCTTCTTTGCTGTTTTAATAACCTCCACTCTTCTGGCAAGGCTTTCCACTAGATTTTGGAACATGGCTGTGGAGATTCTTGCTCATTCAGCCACAAGAGCATTAGTGAGATTGGCCACTGATGTCAGCATTCCAATTCATCCCAGAGGTGTTCAGTGGGGTTGAGGTCAGGGCTCCGATCTTTCATGCTGGAACAGGTTTGGGCCTCTTCATTCCAGTAAATGGAAATCTTAATGCAAACATTCTAAACAGTTATGTGCCTCAAACTTTGTGGTAACATTGTGGGAAAGGCCCACATACGGGTGCGCTTTCCAGGTTTCCACATACTTTTGGCCATGTAATGTAAATTTTGGAGGACTGAGAACTGAGATTCGGAGACTGTGTAGGAATCTGAAGCAACTTGTTTTATGTTCCTGGTGCCTTGTGACATGGTGCATTATCATATAGGAAGTACCCAAGTGAAGCCAAACTCTAGCCATGAAGCGATGAAGTTATTAAACATTTACGTTCAGATTCCTGCACACTCCCTGGATCACAGCCGTATCCAAATATAGGTAACAGTGTAGTCATTGTATGTTTATATCAGCAGTTACACATTATAAAACATTATAAATCAGATAGAACAGACAGAAATGCTGTCTGCAGCTGTGTTCCCTCCATGAAAATGTCACGTCCTTGAATTCATGTCACTTATGGGAGCATCCATTATTATAAAGGCAATTGTTCATCAGGGCTGTGAGCAGTTATAGGGAAATACTTGTATTTAATCATTTGTTACACAACAATAATTCAAATGCTTTTATTGTTTGTAGTTTGGTTAAACGTGCACAGAACATGTGAACAAATGCTTGCTTAATATACATAGATATTTCTTCTGTTTTTATGTATATATCATACGAAATAGTTTTAGATCTTCAAATGAAATACAACATAAAACAAAGGCAACATGAGTAAACACACAATACAGTTTTATTTTTTTACTGAAGAAAAAAAAAAGTTATCCAACACCTATCATCAATGTGAAGAAGGCACTAAAAACTAATTGCCCCATTAAACTTAAAATCTGGTTGTGCCACCTTTAGCAGTATAACTGCAACCAAACACTTCTGATAACTGGAGATCAGTCTTTCACTTACTTCTAGGACTAGGACTTACTCCTGTGCTTTGGATCATTGTCTTGCTGCATAATCCAGTTCCGCTTGAGTTTCAACTTACGGACTGAAGACTGGACATTCTCCTTTAGGATTTCCTGGTAGAGAGCAAAATTCTTGTTTCCCTCAATTATTGCAAGTTGCCCAGGCCCTGAAGCACCAAAGCATCCCCACTCCATCACACTTCCAACACCATGCTTGACTATAGGTATGGTTTTTTTTGTGAAATTCTGTATTTTGTTTATGCCAGATGTATATATATGATTGAATTTTAGTTACCTTCTTCCTCATCATTTCTGGAATTTATTTCAATTTTGGTATAGTGTGTTACTGTGTAAGACCTTTTAACCAACTTCATGCTGTTGAAAAAGTTCTATTTAAGTGTTGATTTGATTGAACAGGGTTTGCAGTAATCATGCCTGGTTGTGTCTGGTCCACCTGAACCCCATTATGAATGCAGTTTTATACATTTGGGGAATTAGTAACTACAGGGCAAATACATTTTCACACAGGCCCAGTTAGTATTGGATAACTTTTGCTTCAATAAATAACATTGTTACAAAACAGGACTTGGAGACAGGAAGTAAGTGTAGGAGTACAGTCTTTATTTGAACTTACACGAAAGACTTACAACGAAAAACCTATCCCTCAACTCGGGATGAAACGTGAAGCACAAAACTTAGGACAGGCTTATGCCTAGAACCAGTAGCTTAACTCATGCACCAAACATACATTTAACTTAGGCAGGAACACTCCTCTAAACTAAGACATGAACACATCTAACTGTGGCCTGAACACATCCTTTAACTAGATCATGAACACATCCTTTAACTATGAGCGGGCATAACCACTCTTAACTAGGACAGGGCATACACAATCGTAACTCTGGCATGGCATAAACACTCTTAGCAAAGCGTAAGCTAAGGAAAAGGAAAACAGACAGAGCATGGCAACATCACAACCTGGCACCATTATTCATTCCGTCGTCTTCTCTGTTAGTCCTTACACCATAGTCCTTTCTCCTCTTTACTTTATTTGACATTAGGTTAATACCGTGTGATGTGCGCAGCAACGCGACGGGTTTAAGTAACCAGTCTCTTGATTGCCGACAGCTGGCAACACTTGACACAGCTTTAGTGTCCATGCGCACTTCAATCACGTGCACGCTCTCAAGCCACTCATGCACGTTGTCGACACAGCGCCATCTGCCGGCGGTACCGTAACAGAACCCCCCTCCAAAGGCAAAACCCCACCTCCAACAGGGGTCCTGGGCCCCTGTGTAATCTGTCTCTTGATGCATCGGAAAACAGGGCGGCCTCCGCCGAGCAGCAGACAGGCAGAGCACCACCCCCAGTGGGACGGAAGCTTGGGGCACCTTCCGCAGCAGGGCTGGACAGCGGGACAGCTTCCTCGGCTGGGCTGGACAGCGGGGACAGCTTCCTCGGCTGGGCTGGACAGCGGGATAGCTTCCTCGGCTGGGCTGGACAGCGGGACAGCTTCCTCGGCTGGGCTGGACAGCGGGACAGCTTTCTCAGTGGCAGAGACCTCCCCGCAGGTCTCGGGCTGGAGCTCCGAGGTCGCCAAGTTGACCTCAGACGGGGGCCCAGAGGTCGCCAGGTTAACCTCAGGCTGGAGCTCCGGAGCTGAGACCTCCCCACAAGTCTCAGGTTGGGGCTCTGGGGGTTACCTGGTTGACCTCTGGCGGGAGCTCCGAGGTTGCCCTGTTGACCTCGGGCTGGATCTCTGCATGGGCTCGCCGGTGTAATTGTTTATGCTCCTGCCAGCTGCTCTTGAAGCATTCCTTTGAGCAGTAGAATGCTTCCTGGAGACCCAGTTTCTTCAGGCAGGGCATTGTAGCTTGGTCTCTTTCCCGCAGCCCTCAGACATGCATCTAGATGTCCTCTCCACCACGTCGACCAGAGCCTGAGGCGAAGCTGCTGCTTCTATCCGGTCCAGCCATGCATAATAGAGGTGGAATGGCCAGTTCTCCTTGTCAGTCACCTCGATTCCCCTCTCCAGCACATCCAGGCGGTTTAGTTGACCCGGCTGCGAGAACTCCTTCAGAAAAAGTTCAGAGAACTGGGTGACGTCGTGGGGGGCACTGGACCCTAAACGGGCCAGCTGCTCTGCCCAATCGTGGGCCGGGCCATAAAACCGGGATACTAGGAAGCCCAGCCACTGTTTCTTGGTAGGCTTGGTGGGCTCCAGGCTGGCAAAGTACACCTGGCTGAGGAACAGGAACCGCAGCAGGTAGTGTCCCCACCCATGCATTACCAGCGGGAGTTTGGTGGCTGTCCTCTGTGGAAACTGGACTGAGAGGAAACGCGGCCAGTAATCTGAGCATCTCCCGACCAGGAGCTCTCCTGCTACTTCCATGGTTTGGCGCGGCATTCTGTTACGAAACAGGACTTGGAGACAGGAAGTAAGTGCAGGAGTACAGTCTTCATTTGAACTTACGTGAAAGACTTACAACGAAAAACCTATCCCTCAACTCGGGATGAAACATGAAGCACAAAACTTAGGACAGGCTTATGCCTAGAACCAGTAGCTTAACTCATGCACCAAACACACATTTAACTTAGGAAAGAACACTCTTCTAAACTAAGACATGAACACATCATGGAACTAGAGCATGAACACATCATGTAACTAGAGCATGAACACATCATTTAACTATGACAGGGCAGAAGCACTCTTATGTATGACAGAGCATAACCACTCTTAACTAGGACAGGGCATAACCACTCTTAACTCTGGCATGGCATAAACACTCTTAGCAAAGCATAAGCTAAGGAACAGGAAAACAGACAGAGCATGGCAACATCACAACCTGGCACCATTATTCATTCTGTCGTCTTCTCTGTTATTCCTTACACTATAGTCTTTACTTTACTTTACCGTAGGTCAATGCCGCGTGATGTGCGCAGCAACGCGAGGGGTTTAAGTAACCAGTCTCTTGATTGCCGACAGCTGGCAACACTTGACACAGCTTTAGCGTCCATGCGCACTTCAATCACATGCACGTGCACGCTCTCAAGCCGCTCGTGCATGTTGTCGCCACAGCCCCATTTGCTGGCGGTACCATAACAAACATTATCATTTAAAAACTGTATTTTGTGTTTACTCAGTTTGCCTTTGTTTTATCTTAGATTTTGTTTTAATTTCTGAAACAATTAAGTATGAGATATACACAAAAATAGAAGAAATCAGTTCATACTTTTCATAGCACTGTATGTAAAATGTAATATGTAATATGTGATGTTTGTGTTGATTTTTCAAAAAATTGTTGAAGGGGCTTAAAAGGCACCAGTTTCAGATTTGAACAGTACATTTGAGTAGTGTAGCATTATATTATAAACATAGAGTCAGTGTTTGACACAGAAAGTGCTAGGGTGCAGGTTTGAGAGTGGAGCTGGCTCTGACACTACATCTTCTTTGACACATTAGCAGAGCTTCTTTTCAACATCTATCAAAAGCAGGCATTGTGTAAGAGAATGCCATACTTTAGAGTGAGTTCACTTTACTTTTGTGGCTTTATACACATATTTGTGTTGAGCAAAGGCTGACATACACAGACATACCCACAGATATATACACATGCAGCATGAGCCTTACCACTCAGACAGCTGGCTGGTATTAAATTGGATCCCCTAGTCCCAGTGGCAGGGAGGTAAACCTATAATAAGAGTATCCCTGCTGGCTCCAGAACATAAGGAGAAGATGGCCTCCGGCCAAGCCAAGTAGCTCTCTGCCAACTGTACCCCTGAATCATGGCATCTGTTGTTTTTTTCCCCAAGCCCCCACTAATCAACCATAACATACATCAGTTCTATGCATATATATGTTTGTGCAGACAGTGTACTGAAAATGGTTGGGTCTCACTGACATTACCATAAATGAAGCAAATCTCCCATTGCATGCAGCAGTGTTCTGCAATAGAGTGACCAGCTTAAGTTACAAGCCCACGCGAGCTAGTGTTTGCTTGGGGATTGGTCCAAATTAGAGATTTCCTCTCATCTTTGTCAATTTAAGTGGAATCTTACACCAGTACTGAGAGAGCAAAGCATCTAGTGTGGCTGCTGAAATCCAGACCAAGGGCCCATGTTTGTGTGTGTGTGTGTGTGTGTGTGTGTGTCTATGTGTGTGGGCAGCTGCCTTTTTATGTTCTGAGTTCATTTTATCACAGATTCCAGTTGTGCTTCCTCAAACTACTTTATAATTCACATGACTGAAGTTTCACAGTTAGGAAGCATTCTGCTTAAGCCAACAGACTTAATGTACATGTGTGCACAAAGTACTGTCATTACATGATTTTATTTTAGAAGAAAATTAAAATTTGCCATCATTTGCAGTCATTTTAGACTGGGGATTCAAGCCCCAGCCCCACCAAGCTGCCACTGTTGGGCCCTTGGGCAAGGGCCATAACCCTCTGTGCTCCAGGGGCGCCATATGATGGCTGTGACCCCAGCTCCCTAACAAGCTGGGATATAGGATATAAGGAATATGGGATACAAGAAAAGAATTTTACTGTGCTGTAATGTATATGTGACAAATAAAGGCTTTTTCTTCTTCTATAATACAGTATCTCTGAGATGAGAGGTGTGAGACTTCTCATCCAGACAGGGCTCTGTAGACCTTGCAGGATAATAAGAGAGCTTAAAAACTTTGCTTTGCTTGTTAGTCTGATTGTTTCCTCACAAAGCTAATTAACTATCAGCACCTGAGGGATCCTCTTCATTTCCTCGCTCCCTATCTCCCCCTCCCTCGCTCCTTGTCATGTTCGTTTGCTCATTTACTTCCTCGCTCTCTACCTTTCTCCTCCAGCACTCGCTTCTGTCATCTGGAAATTGATGGAGTAGAGCAGATTGTCTGTTGCTGTCCCAAGGTGCCTTTCCACGGCATGCTAGATGGCCATCCCGAATTCCTCTTTGCCCCCAGTTTATTACAATAAATCAATATAAGGGGTCAAATACGACTGTTGAGCCAAAGTTTTTCTCGACAGACTGGAGAGGAGCCAGTTTTGCAGGCTTCCTCTCAATCTCCTCAGGCCCCTTCACTTCCTTGCAGAAACCACTAATAATTGAGAAAGAAGTGTGAATTGAAGATATATGTAGCTGCTATTGACATCCCTAGTATTTGCAGAATCTAAAAGCTACATGATGCATGATTTGAATCTTAATAATTTTATTTGTTTAGCACTGTATTTTATTTCATATGAAAGTGTGCTAGTTTACTTCACTGCTGACACTGTTTGTTTTAACCACCAACTACATGCCACCAGCACTGGTACCGACATCATCCAGTGTGTTGTTGATATCCTATTTCTGTCATCAAAATGCCTAATAAAAAAACCAAAAACAAACAAATTTAGTAATTTATTTGCTAAAATTGATAATAATTTTGGTGTATATTCCTGAACCAAGTAATAATGACACCAGAGTTTTAACTTTGATTAGCCAGTGCTCAATTTCAAGGACTTTAAACTTTTTCTCATAACATACCTTCTGAGTTTAGAGATTGTTGACAGTCCCACTCTCCTGGGACAATATGGGCTATAGGCAACATATGGAACAGAAAAGATCTTTCAGATTTGGAAAAGTGAAAGTGAAGATGTGCTAATGAACTGCTTTGAAACCAGTAGCAGCTGTTTCTGACTTGCGTATGGATCCACATATAACAGATTGTACATTCTCACACATTTCCTAATAATATGACCAAAAAATTCTAAATGTTGCCTTGCTTGGTTACAGTGTTTGCTTTAAAGAAGCACCCCCCCCCCCCCCCAAAAAAAAAAAACAAAAAAACAAAAACAAAAAACAAACAAACAAAAAAACAAACCCAAAAAACAAACAAAAAAAAAAACCCCAAACCCTAAGATGTAACTTAAATAACAGAAAGCAACAATTGAAAAACAAGTTAGAGAACAAATTCAGCACTGGGAATATCAGGCAAGCATGAGAGAGACACTATGCAATAATAGGAAGGGAGCCAAAGAGTCTTAAAAGTAATATAACAGACACCCCATTCCTGGCCTTTGGGGAGGAATCCAATGCATCTGCATCATTCAGCTAAAAGGTTATTCCAAATCATTCAGCTTTTACTTACCATTGATCTCATAATGTATATGGAAGACATCCAGTCATCTATGTTCCCAAAAAGTTGGATCATAATGACCTCTGTCCAGTCACATTAACATTTGTACTAGCAGAATGGTTGGAGAGGACTGTAAGTCACTATCTAACCTCATCCATATGAGACCAACTGGAACCCTCTACATTTTGTTTATATAACACTTGTGCATCCTTATGGACATTTTTGCCATTTTTAATAAAAAAAAAACAACCCAAGAATCATTTTGTCTGTGTTAATGCGAACAACATAAATTTTGCAAAAGGTGTGTATTTTTATTGGAATTTTAATATTTCACCCTCATTTGCTTTCATAAATCTATTTTAAACTAGGTATACAAAATAGTTACACTCAGGACCTTAAGGACAAAAATGTCCCCAGTGAAACCCATTCAAACTGTAATATTTAATCCCTGTGACGTGTAAGCATAAAATCATGCATTCTGTGTTAATAGACTTTTATTTTGCTGAGAGGTTTCAAAACATTGAATTTTTAATTATTTTTTCTGAAATGTGTACTATTATCTCATGTTTAGCCTCTGGGGAAAATACACATGCTTTCCCTTTTTTCGGATTCTCCTGTATTATAGAGCGCTGCAGACCAACTGAATAAATGATGCAGATATAAT
Source organism: Stegophilus panzeri (assembly GCA_024331685.1). Classification (NCBI taxonomy): domain Eukaryota; kingdom Metazoa; phylum Chordata; class Actinopteri; order Siluriformes; family Trichomycteridae; genus Stegophilus; species Stegophilus panzeri. The sequence goes on from JANDJT010000228.1 coordinate 12,672,077, forward strand.
TGTGTGGGTGTGTTTGTATGGAAATCAGTTTTGTGGTTTGTATGTGTGTACTGAAAATCTTATGTGTGTATGAACAGTTTGAAAGAAAGAAATGATATTGTACTGGAAATCACAAGTCTCACTCCATGTATATGAGTCAAAGAAGGTTACTGAGCTTTGAAGCTTTTTGCATTATGTAAAAAAAAAAAAAACCCTTGCATTTAAAGGGTTAAAATTCTGAAAATAAATGAATATTTGGTAATTATGATCAGAATTGATGCTGGTAAAAAATCAGTGAAAGTGGAAAAAAATATTAATATATAATACTTCTATGACAGTTTTTTGACATGGACATTTTTATTGATTGGTAGGTTTTTTTTTTGTTTTTTTTTGTAAATCTGACTGCATGAAAAATATGAATGCATCAAAATGTTGTTGTTAATCATTGACATATCAAAGAATAATAATCAAAGAAAAAACATTCTGTTTAGCATTTAGTATATGGAAAATAATGACTATTTTTCTTTTTTTTTTTCCATAAAAAAACATCCGTAGCATTATGTAAAAAAAAAACAGCATTTAAAGGGTTACAATTCTGAAAATGAACGAATGTTTGGTAATTACGATTAGAACTGATGCTGGTTAAAAAAATTGGCATCAGTGAAAGTGAAATATTGTAATATATGTAATATATGTAATATTTTTATGACAATTTTTGGACATGGACATTTTAATAATGCTCATTGTAATAATTTTGTACATATGGAATGATTGGAAAGACTTCACAATGACACAGAAGAATGCATGAGTTTATATATATTTTAACGAAGTAGCAAACTAGAAGTAAATCAGAGAACTAGATTACTACTCGGGAAACAAATACCCCTATTAGTAGGGAGGGGTGTCAGTTACCAGTGGAGACAGATGCAAGTGCAGGCGATTTATTTTATTACAGCGAAAACCAATTTGCATCGCCATGCTGTAAATACTATTAATCTTGCCAATTATCTTGCCAATTATTCGTTACCAGTTTCCAAATTCAGAGAATGATTACTCAGAGGAGCATGTCACTGGTTGGCTAAAATATTTAAATATTTTGTGAGAAATAATTCAGGAGAGAAAAGCCATCAGAAAAACAAATGACGTCTTTTGTTTTAGCTTAGAGCACTGGAATACATTTTAGGCCTTCCTCATATCATGAGGAAAGCAAAATGGTTCATGAACATGGCATGAAACACACAACAGACATCAGAAGCTTAGAAATGAAACAAAGAATTATAGGCATGTAGTGGTGCTTGAAAGTTTGTGAACCCTTTAGAATTTTCTATATATACCTGAAGCAAGCAGTTCATGTGTGGAAACCCACCAACATCCCAGAGTTGAAGTTGTTATGTACTGAGGAATGGGCTAAAGCCGATGTGCTGGACTGATCAACATTTACCAGAAATGTTTAATTGCAGTTATTGCTGAACAAGGGGGTCAAACCAGATACTGAAAGCAAAGGTTGACAGGTTCACAAAGGTTTTTGTCTCATTTGTTTAATAGGGTTCTCTTTATCTACTTTTAGGACTTTTGTGAACATCTTATGATATTTTAAGTTAGATTCATTCAGAAATATAGAAAATTCTAAAGGGTTCACAAACCTTCAAGCACCAGAGTAAGTAGGGACACTAACAACAGGAAATACAAAACAGGTGAGTGTAATCAGAAGACCAATAGCATGTGATATGGTTATGTGATCTGGCGGCAGTCTGTGAAGCTGATGGGAAATGAAGACCAAAGTGGTCATATTGTGAGGTTGAAAGGGGGTTTCTATTCTATTCTATTCTATTCTATTCTATTCTATTCTATTCTTTTTATAAATTCAAGATTTATTATTATGCTTCAAAATCTGCCAAACATAATACAAATGATTTAAACAGTATAAACAACTAAAGAATAGCAATATAATCTGACCTTGTTTGTTTTCATAATTAGAATTACAATTAAAATCACACTTTTTATCAAATAAAGTGGACTAAGTAAAGAGTACCTATTAAAAAAAGAAAAAGCCAGTCCATGCCAGTGTGATATATGGGATGGTTAATGATTTGCTTCTGATGAGAGCAACAGTCAGTTGCAGTTAATCTGATGCATAAATATAATTGATGTGCATAAAGTTTTAATATCATATGTAATATATTACAATTATGTTGGAACATATCATATATGATATTTAAAAACCTTTAACATATACTTAGAGAAAAAAATAGGGAAAATAAATCCACCAAAGTAAACAAATGTCAGTAATGATTAGCATGAGATAAGTAGCCAATGTGTTAAAATGTATGCTAGCCAATACCTACCATTCCCTCATTGTTAGTAGTAGGGTAGACTGTAACCATCAGGCACAGCTGTGCGTTGTAGTTAACAGGCTAATTTTCATGCTGGCCCTTAGCTAATAGCAGCAATCCACAGTGATCTATTTAACCATGCAGCATGATTACAAAATTAAATGCTGCTCTATCACAATACCTAAGCTTGGTAGTTAAGTATGGTAACAATACAATTTATTTAAAAACATTTATTTATTTATTTAAAATCAAAACAGTTTATTTATGCCTTATGTGTATTTTAGCCTGTTTATTGGAAGAATCTGTTCATGATAAGTGACTCACTAAGACTCCAATGTACAGTAGATACAGTGAGGAAAGATTTCACAGTTGGCTATGTTGCATTTTATAAGAAATACATTTTAGTCTATTGTGCTATTGCAACTGAATTTCTCAGATACAAACTGATTTAAAATACATTGCGATCCACTATCATGAAACTTAGCAAAGTGAGGGGACATGTTTGAATAGGCATGATGGAAGGACGATGTTAGCTGACAGTTCCAGCTTACAGTGCTGTGAAAAAGCTTTCTTCTGTTTTTGTATATATCTCATACTAAATTGTTTCAGAAATTAAAACAAAATCTAAGATAAAACAAACAAACAAAAAAGTTATCCAATACCAACTGGGCCTGTGTGAAAATGTATTTGCCCCTATAGTTACTAATTCCCTAAATCTATGAAACTACATTCATTTATAACATTTATAATGCAGCTCAGCTGGTCTAGATGCAGCCAGGCCTGATTACTGCAAACCCTGTTCTATCAAATCAACACATAAATAGAACATTTTCATCAACATGAAGTTGGTTAAGAGGTCTTACCCAGTAACACACTGTGCCAAAGTTGAAAGAAATTCCAGAAATGATGAAGAAGAAGGTGATTGCATGTTCTCCCCGTGCTGCGGGGGTTTACTCCAGGTACTCTGGTTTCCTCCCCCAGTCCAAAGACATGCACAGTAGACTGATTGGCATGTCCAAAGTGTCCATAGTGTATGAATGGGTGTGTGAATGTGTACGTGAGTGTGCCCTGCTATGGATTGACACACCATGCAGGGTGTACCCAGCCTTGTGCCCCATGCTCCCTGGGACAGGCTCCAGGTTCCCAACAACCCAGCAGGATAAGTGGTATAGAAAATGGATGGATGGATGAAGAAGAAGGTGATTGAAATACATCAGTCTGGGAAGGGTTACAAAGCAATTTCAAAGGCTCTGGGACTCAAAAAAAAACCCCACAGTGAGGGCCATTATCTCCAAATGGAAAAACTCGGTAGAGTATTGAACCTTCCCAGAAGTGGCCGACCTTCCAAAATTCCTCCAAGAGCATAGCAATGACTCATCCAGCAAGTCACAAAAGAGCCAAGGACAACATCAAAGGAACTACAGGCCTCTCTTGCATCAATAAAGGTCACTGTTCATGACTCCACTATCAGAAAGGCACTGGGCAAAAATGGCACCCATGGAAGAGTGGTGAGGCGAAAACCACTGTTAACCCAGAAGAACATTAAGCCTTGTCTGAATTTTGCCAAAACACACCTTGATGATCCTCAAACCTTTTGATGAGTCGAAAGTGTAACTGTTTGGAAGACAGGGCTCCCATTACATCTGGCAAAAATGAAACACAGAATTCCACAAAAAGAACATCATACCTATGGTCAAGCATGGTGGTGGAAGTATGATGGTGTGGGGATGCTTTACTGCTTCAGGGTCTGGGTAACTTGCAATAATTGAGGGAAACATGAATTCTGCTCTCTACCAGAAAATCCTAAAAGAGAATTTTCGGTCTTTCGCCTGTACGTTGAAACTCAAGCAGAACGGGATTATGCAGCAAGTCAATGATCCAAATCATAGGAGTAAGTCCTAGTCCTAGAAGTAAATGAAAGACTGATCTCCAGTTATCAGAAGTGTTTGGTTGCAGTTATTGCTGCTAAAGGTGGCACAACTAGATTTTAAGTTTAAGGGGCAATTACTTTTTAGTACCCTTTTCACATTGGTGATAGGTGTTGGATAACTTTTTTTTGCTTCAATAAAAATAAAATAAATAAAAACTGTATAAAAACTGTGTTGTGTTTACTTGGGTTGCCTTTGTTTTATGTTGTATTTCGTTTGAAGATCTAAAACTATTTAGTATGAAATATACACAAAAACAGAAGAAATCACAGCACTGTAATTAATATGTTTGGTAGTAGTAATGGTTTGAACCCAAATGCCTGTCCAGCATGTAGTGTTTGGCAGGTGTTGTAATTAAGGCCTTGTTTGGGAAAAAAATATCTGTGCAAAGATTGCCTCCATGCCACAGCAAAAGGATTTAAGCCTGAATGATTGTATCAGATAGAAATCAATGACCAGATCAGGACCTGATCAGGAAATCTGCTGGACATATTACAGCAAGCCAATCGATTGCACATTTTGGGATGGTTTAGCTAGCACTAGTCTGAAACATGGGGAATTGAAAGGTATGTATCGCTTTGGTGACTGACATACATAGTAGTTTTCACACACACACACACACACACACACACACACACACACACACACACAGAGAGAGAGAGAGAGAGAGACAGAGAGAAGGAAGAGCGTAGCTTTACAGGCAACACAGACAATTATTATTTGTTTATAAATAAGTTTATGTCAAAGTTGTATAATCTGTATATATGATAATCCTACTATAGAAATGTAATATATCATATCACCTACCAACCAAATGAGTTCCTGAGTAAGAGAAAATGCCTCTAACAATGATGTCTTGCCAAACAGGTCTCCCAGCACCAAGCTATTCCACCGGAAGCACTTACTGTTATCATTGCCAAACTCTGTTAGCCCATTAGCTTCTCTCCCAACACTCAAACACAGAGCCCTGTTCTAATTTCCCACCTCTGTCAAAGTCTTTTCAGCTCCCTCTGAGCTCGCTACATCCCTCTGAGGGTTTTGTCTTGATCTATGTAAAAACAAGTAATTAATTCTCAACATCAATATTCTGCTCGTGAGTGCTGGCCAGAGCCAGTTTGTGTGTGTGTGTGTGTGTATGTGTGTGTGTGTGCGTAGTGCGGGTGTAAAAGCCACAAAGCTTTTATGCTCCTTTTTTTTTTTACAACTAAGCTGCAAGCTCTTGTTTATCTCTAGCCTACCATGCTTCAGAAGAAATTCCCTACTGGTAGAAGAACTTTCTCATAGCAATTAATAGGCACTGATGCACTGGGGTAATTATAACACCTAGTGCTGCTGTCACAAGAAAAAAGAGAAGCTGGTTGTTAAAAGAATCACGCTAAAAAACACTCAGATATAAACTATACAAAATAATTGAATACTTTTCATTATTCCTGTGTGCAAAAACAATTTGCATTACCATGCTGTAAATACTATTAATCTTGCCAATTATAAAACTCGTTACCAGTTTCCAAATTCAGAGGATGATTACTCAGAGGAGCATGTGTGACTGTTTGGCTAAAATATTTAAATATTTTGTGAGAAATAATGCAAGAGGGAAAAAGCCGTCAGGAAAACAAATGGTGTCTTTTGTTTTAGCTTAAAGCACTGGAATACATTTTAGGCCTTCCACATATCATGAGGAAAACAAAATTGTTCCAAAAACACTTGTGGCAGGCATACAGATGTGCTCACACACACACACACACACACACACACACACACACACACACACACGTCTTATTCAGTCCCTCCAGGATTACATGATTTTGCGATCACAGAAATTAAGGCAAAATCAAGCAAACTCAGCAAAATTCTGAAATAAAAAAGTCTCATTTACCTACAAACATCCATGAGAAAGACCGTGCAAAACTATTTCGTGCTATTACAATTTTGCCAATTCAAGTAGTTTTCCGCAAAAAAGCACAAAAAACTCCGCAAACTGCATCACAATTTAAAAAAAAATTAAATCAAGCATTTTGGCCACAACAATCACAAAATAAATCCTGTACGGACTGCTTATTCTCCTTGCGAGGACCTAACCTTAACTTCATTAACCAAAAGGAAATATTTGAACTTTTAGTATTTTAAATAAAGATTTTCCTCATGGGGACCAGCCAAATGTCCCCACAAGGTCAAAACTGTCAGATATTTCTATCCTTGGGGAGACATTGGAATTGAAAGCTGTGTGGCCATTATTAATTCTTAGTTATCAGAAAAATCAATGATCTATTGTCCATTTCCTTATGTCTCTTAAATTAAAACATGGTTTTGGTGGCTTTACATAATAAAAAGTAACCATTATGATTACAGCACACTCCAAATGACCAGCTGACGCAATGTGGCTCAGCCCTCAATAGGGTAAAACTCATCAAGAAAACTCCTTCTTTAATTACTGAGACTGAGACAGGGCCACTGACAGGGCTGTAATAAAGAGGATTATAAGTATGCAGAGTCAGCAGCTGTTACTGTGCACACAGAGACTGATCTATTATGGTAATCTAGGATCAAGTAGTTTATTTAGATCATGAGAGATGTAAAAAAAAAACAAAAAAAAAACAAAAAAAAAAAACAGATCTGTTCTCAAATCATGGGAAAAACAACCTTTACAAAATCATGCATGTATTCTGACTTACTACTAAAGACTGTTATCTTTCTGAATCATTAAACAGACATTAAAGTGTCAATAAGCATTTATTCAGTGGCTCAACACATACCGTATTATATAGCATTTAAAGAAAAGCATGTGAGTCCATAGACCTTTAAGCCTCTTAATTTAGCAGCAATTTAACCTCTTAAAGCCTTATTATTCTTTTATTAATTTTAAAGAACATTATTTAGTAACTACTATAATGATCATTTACATTGTAAATAGTGATAAAATGAACAGGGATATACAGTATTATATAGAGTGGATATGAGAAAAAGAACGAAAATTGATTTTGGTTTTGGTCTGATTTTTAAACTGAAACAAAAACTAAATTTCTGCTTTTGTGACCATACCTGAAGTGTTTGAATGTCTACAGTAGTTGCATAAATACCTTCCTGCCCCCTCACCCTCCACTCCCTGGCTAAATTAAGTGTATGACTGCTGCTGTGAATGGCTACCTCTCCATAATGGTCAAGTACGTCTAATCTTTCAAACACCATAAATAATGTAGGCCATCATCCGTCTTGCTGCCAGCTTGAGACATAAATATTTTGAAGTGTTACCCATGAATGTTTTAACTAAGTCATGTCCACTTTAGGTAACAAGACCACAGTTTTTTATGTGAATAAATGCACATACCAAGCAAAAACCACACTGCCACAAAAGAACATAAAACAAACACAAAACAGTGGGCCCACATTTGATCTTTTCATTAGCTTTAGTGTAATTCTCACTAAAAAATTACTTCACGTGGATCCAACTAGACATACAAAATCACCCCCAGTGTACAGTAAGGTCTTGCTTGCTAATTAGATTTCCTGCAAACCCAAAACTCTCTCTGCTTCACTTTGACAAGTTTACTTGTGCTAATCTCATAAACCTGCCTCTCTTTGCCCCCACAGGATGCAGCCTTATACAATGAAACCACCAGCATAAACTCCTCTGCTGTGTGATAAAAACAGCTGACATATTAAAAGTTGCACTTCAGCCTGCATGGATGCGGCCCACTGATTTCCTCTAGGAATGTTTTATTGCTGTTCTTCATCACCATCCCTGTCCTGCTGTCTGAAGAGTGGCTTTAATGAGAGACATTGTCAAAAGGTCTAAATGCCTCGCTTAGCCTCCAGTGTTTACTGCCTGCACCAGACACTCCAGATAAAATATGAAAAACAGATGAAGCTTTACTGTACAGCTTTATGTCTCATGCCAAACTGTTGCCATACTAGTGTTCAGGCAATTTGTTGCACATGAATATACAGGTACCTTTGAAGGTCTGATTCTACAGGAATCTTCATTTTTCATGACCAACATGAAGGCCTCTGTAAAGAAATCAGTATAGCCCTTAGGGGCCTTAGGGTAAACACACAGAGTAGAGTAAATTATGCTGGTGTATTTTTACATGTTTTCCAGGGTCTACCTCTACCAGAGAATGTACAGACATGAGAAACGAGGGGGAGGAAACATGTGTGTGTGTGTGTGTGTGTGTGTGTGTGTGAATGAACAGGCGATAAGGAAAAAGAGAAATCAGAGCAGACATAGAGAGAAGCAGAGATAGACAGGGAGACAGTGAAAGGGAAAGAGACCGTCAAGACAGTCTGGAGCAGCAGGCATTATGTATTCCTCTCCACACCTCCTCACACTCGCTTTATGAATGCTCTTATGATGTAGCATCATTCATATGTGCATGTCATTCCCCACTGGTGAATGGGATCATAATCAGCCCAGCTTTGCTATTAATATCGAAGGTGACAATATGCTAATACCTAGTGGGGTGTGCTTCTCAACTTGACACCTCTATGATTCTGGTTTTTAGCATGGGCAGATGTGCCCAGTAGAGCAGAACTGACGGGGACCACATAACAGGCTTACTCATTAATGAGATACTGACAAACCACAAGCTCAACAATTAATAGCACTGAATGAACCTTGTAAATGGCAAGATTATGAACTGGTGAGCTCCAGTAATGGGTTGAAATGGTAAATATATAATAAATGGTCTCTGAATATTCAGGTCTCTGACAGTAATGCATTCATACAGGTAGTTGACAGGCTCATCACTTTGATTTTAGTGGAAGGTAACACAGGTGGCTTAATACAACAAGGTGTCAGCATTTCGTAGGAATACACAGGTGGCTGGAAGGAATTTGTGGTGGCATGTCAACTGTGGGAATAAAAAAAAAAACCCCAAAAGTTTTTATTTCCACAGTCAGATGCATATACAGGGCGCCGGGTAAATCAATACTAGAGATCATAAGATCTACCTGGTTGAGCAATTCCTCTACCCTTATTTGATATATATGTGTGGCAGTCTGGAAAATCCAGGCAGATATTGCTATGGCTGAATTCTGGAAAACAGCCAAATTGACTAAAAAAGTCTTAGTTACATACTGTGTCAGTAGCTGACACTATGGGAACAACCTCCAGGTGTGATGATGTCTGAAGCCCGTATAGACACACGCCAATTCATTGGCTGATGGAGCCGCCCCCCCCAGCCCCCCCCAGCCTCGCACCATCTGTGCCTTAAAAGGGACATGTCTGCGCCATCTTACTCAGATTTCTGAAACGGAAGTCACATGCAGTCACAAAGGAGCATGGCATGTCATGAACCATCTCGTTCACTATTCAGGGAACCATGGTTACATACGCAACCAAGACATTCCCTTTCGTAGGTTTACTCGAAGCTGAGTCAGTTGCTAAAGCTATGGGAACACTGTACCACAGCACCATACTACTGAGTGACTGCCAATTTGTCAGCCCGTGAACATGCAACAACTAAAAAAAAGGGGGGGGGGGGGATATGATTGACACCCATTCAAGCAGATAGAACCTGGTGTCATATCAATATCCAGATTATAAAACCGGATAAAAGTATGCAGAGAGGCCCATCTTGCGGCAACACAAATCTCCTCCAGAGACACCCCTTTAGACAGCACCAGAGACAAAGCAATACCTCTTGTAGAGTGAGCTTGGATGCTAAGAGGTGAAGATAACCCATGTGCCTCATAAACAAGAGAAATCACATCCTTAACCCAATGTGACATCCTCTGCTTCGTGGCAGCAAAACTCTACTGCGGCCACCAAAGCAAATGAACAAGTGATCGGTCTTATGCCACTGGCTTGTGCAGTCAACATAAATCCGCAACTCTCTCACAGAACAAAGACCATGCAATTGCTCACTCTCCTGCAAATCAAAAGGCAGAGGAAAGAATGACTGCAACATAATAACCTGAGAGAGAAATGAAGTAGAAGCAACTTTGGGTAGATAGCCTAGCCTCGGACACAACAACACTTTGACTAGGCCAGGAGCAAAATCCATACAGGGTGTGCTCACTGACATAGCCTGTAAATCTTGTATCCTTTTAAGAGATGTCAGGGCCAATAATAGAACCGTCTTAAGCATCAGAATTCTCTCTGAAGCTGACACAAGTGGCTCAAATGGAGGACCCGTCAAACCATCTAAGACTACTCATAAGTCCCAAGAGGGAACATGAGTGGGACGAAAAGACCTCAGCTATCTCATCCCACACACCAAACAGGAAACAAGAGAATGTCTTCCTAAAGAAATGCCATGAACTGGAGAATGTTCAGCAGCAATAGTTGTGACATACACCTTTATATATCAGTGATTAGCATGTCCTGCAGTCAGGAGATGTTGACTTGGACTTAGGATGGACCCTGTTGTTAGACCAGATGCATGGGATAGTTCCAGGAATTGAGCAGTGAGTGGTCAGTGATATTCTGGATGAGCGGTGTGTATATCGCGGATGATGAGTAATTCCAAGCATCTGACAGTAATCATATGTTGCAGAATTAAGACGCAGATGGTACTTTAAAGCCCTGAGTTGGGATGGTGAGTATCCAATCTCCATTTCAGTTTTATCAGTAAAAAGATGCAGAATAAGAGCAGAAAGGGAGCAACTGCCGAAGGCATATTTATGCTGAGAGATATGATGCGAACCACCAGCGATACCACGTTAGCCAGACCCCGACTATCACATGACCAATATACAGCTCACCAAGAGGATGGCAACCCATCCAAACAGTAAGCAGTAAACAATCAACAAAACTGATAGAGAGAGCATTAACTCACTCACCAGCCGAGCCGGAAGTAGTGGACAGAATGGGGAGAGAGTTTACAGCAGGCTGACAGCCAAACAGGCATCAAACAGCAACAAAAAACACAAAAGTATCCAATATAGTCCAAAACTGAAATGTTGAAGGTGAGGGAATCAAAAATTTAAATAATCCACATAAGGCATGTGCAAAACAGACAAAACAAATAAAGTCCAGGTGTGAAGTGGCAGCTTCTCGCACCAGAAGTGTTGTGGCATCAGTTGAGCACCAATATATGCCTAATTGAACAAATGGAAAAAACAACAAATTATTATTTCATCCATCCATCCATTTTCTATACCACTTATCCTACTGAGTCATGGGGAATCTGGAGCCTATACCAAGGAGCATGGGGCACAAGGTGGGGTACACCCTGGACGGGGTGCCAGTCCATTACAGGGCACAATCACATACACATTCACATACCCATACACTACGAACACTTTGGACATGCAAACATGCAAACTTCACACACACAGGGCCGTGGCAGGAATCCAACCCCCAACCCTGGAGGTGTGAGTTGAACATGCTAACTTGATTATTTGGGTTGGTTAATAACTTGCCCATGAAGACTTGGAGGCTGTAGAGCATACTGTATATAGGAACATATTGGGGTGGTCAGTGCACCAAGTGGTCTAACATGTGCTCTGGGCAAACTGCATTGATCATGCTTTTCTCTCTATTCCCTGGAGGATTGCAGAACAGATCCAAAGCAAAACAGAAGTAATTGATCCTTCAGAAACCCATGTGTGCTTCTTTGCACTGCTGACAATGCTGTGGGGTTCTTTTAGAGATAACGTGTACCTCTGCTACCCATCTGTCTAACATATAGCTGCACTTAAGCCTCACTCCAAGGCAGACCTTCCCCTGGAGAATCAAGCCTTCAGAATGTGCACTATCTGGGGCCTCTTTCTGTTCTTTTCCTCCTCTGTTATTGATCGCATTCCTACTGAGATCCAGATTTTAAGTCATTGTCTTTTAGGAGGCTATGATCAAATGCAGCTACAACCTCCATGCAGATAGAGCTCAAACACCTCACTTTCCAATTTGTTCCATTGACCTGCTGCAATCAATATGTCAGGAAAAAAGTTATTTCACATTCTAAATATAGCTGTTTCATCTTTGGACAAAATCGAAAAAATGGCTGTCTGAATAACTTTAGCTGAGATAAGTCATTAGTTTAAATGGCAGAACATTTCTTAAGCCTTTTGAATTTCAGACCACTCAGAACATTTGGATTCTTATGTCATATTTCTGCAACTCACAGTGACCGGAAGGCTGCACATGCAAAATTACAAGCTTCATTGGCCAAGTTATTAATGATTTATAGCACTATCTTGAATGTATTACTGCTGAAACATCCAACCAAATCAAATGGGGAAGCCACACAGCCTCAACAACAGTGTTACATGGCTTTCGAACTTTAAGAAAAAAACTAATTATACACACTCTGTTTATAAGCTTTTCCCAAATGTTTTGTTGTACTGTCTTTGACACCAGGGTCGGAGTTAGTGATTTGGGGGCGCTAGGCAAAATATAGAAATGGGGCCCTATTCAAATGCACACATTTACCTTGAATATCTATTTACCACCATTATCCTCAAGTATATATAATTTGCATTTTTAGGGGGCCCTTGGCTTTTGGGGGTCCAAGCCAGTTGCCTACCTTTGCCTAGTGCTAAGTCTGCCCCTGTCTTGCATGGCATGGGCTTCCAGTTGTTCCAGTAACAACAATCCTCACAATGGTCTAAATGTTTCATGTGCATCCTCACACTGGTAGAAAAAAAGAGATTTTAATCCAGTGGTGTTCTCTTGTTTGAAGCCTGAGGGATTCAAAGGAATTATGGGAACTCCCAGCAGACATTAATTTCATTCAACTTAATGCCAACTGTGACAACTAGTCAGCAACCAAATAGTGACTTGATATAAGAAAGGCATTTCAGTTATAAATGCTTTAAACCTTACTGTATTTGTGCATTTAAGTCCAGCAAGTCAGGAAGCTTTATTTCATGTAAAATTTATAATAATGAAAACAAAATAATGATGTTGATGTTGCTTATTGAAAAGCACTAATGCTATGTAACTGGGGAAAAAAAAGGTTTTTTGAATGGTACCTTTGGGGACAACAGCAGTTCAAACACACTAAACTATGTACCAAAGTGTCTTCAGTGTCTGAAATGTCTTCAGTGTTTGAGTTGTGTTTGTGCACAGCTTTCATCAATCACCACTCTGGGTCTAACACAAGGAAAAGAGTGTGAAAAGGTTAAACTGTGTCTTGCACAATTTTTTAAAATGGGTCTTCAGCAATCAGCTGCTCATCTGTGGGGAAAGCGATGTCTGCCAACTGCCACATAAAGAAAGAGGAGTCTGCCCAGCAACCAGTCAGATGGAGGTTCCAACCCAACGAGCACCAATTGCAGCAGCATCGGCACCTTGTCCCTGATGCTTTTCCTGAAGTGGTCGAGGTATTGCAAGATGTCAGTGATGGACAACTCTCACTCTCTCTCACTCAATGGATGTCACGTTCTTGCATCAAGAGATGTGGATGGAGTACACTGTCTTGCTCATAGGTGAATGTCTGTGGATGGCCTCTAAAGTCTGAGTCCACAAAGAGAGAGAGGTAATTGAGTATCAGCAGTCAGTCCCATCCAAGTTTATCTAAAGGGGCAGGGGCAGGGGGTGGAAAGAGGTGGCCTCCACATACCTTTAGGCACAGCTGAATCTGGAGCACATTAATTCTTTTGACATCCAACAGTTAAAGCACCAGGACATGAGAGATTGACATTAATTGTAGTGTTCTGGTATCTCATTTAAGATACCAGAGGAAAGTAATGCGAGAAAAAAATAGCACATGTTGGTCATGTGCTAAATGTGACATACACATGAACAACATACTCTTAATTTCTAATAAACATAGTGGTGAAAAGTCTTCAATTCCTTTGATAATAGCACTATACAGTATGCCCTATACACATATACACTCTTAACATATACTCTTAACAAGAGTTTTAGAAACATTTGACTGGGGCTAACATATACAATACAATACAAAGTTATTACACTTTTGAATGGAATCATCGAAAAAGAGTGGAACTACACTAGTATGAAATAACATCAAAATTACTGTACTGCCTCTGTGATTGTCTTTAACAATTTATTTCTAAAAGTACCAAGAACTGGTTAATTATTCCATGACTTCACAAAGCACTTCTTTCTGCAAAGGCAAAGTGTCATTTCAGAGTTTAACAGGCCACCTTGAAATTTGACAAACACCACAGTCAGAAATAGGATTTGAAGAGTGCTGGCAAAGTATTATACAACACGGTTGCTGAGTTACACCATATTGAAGAGCCTCCAGCTTATAGCATTACCTTTGCAAAAAGATAGAAAGAAATAAGGGAAAAGATCTTTTTTTATCTCCATGCCTTCTGTGCACAAAAAAATCTCCTGGGGCTGATTTTTACTTCTTGCGAGTATCAGTGTATCAGTCAAAGCACACTGTAAATGAGACACGGAGGGATGCAAAAGGAAGCTTTTTCAAATTGATCATTGGCTTGTTCAAGGAATTAAGAGCCTGACTAGCTTCATTAACTAAAGCTTCTTCTGACACAGGCTTCTCTCTTGGAGAACACTGCCAGAGGGCATGATACTTTCCCCCAAAATAAACCCACAAAACCATAACAGGTTTTTTTTTTTTTTTTTTTTTTGTGAATTTATTTGGAAATGTCATGCCTTTCAAAATGCTAGGTGGGAGGAATCGGACCTTTTTTCTTGCTGTGGGCGAACTGTCTTCAAAGCATAGAGCTCTCCTTTCCTCTGCCAGTAGTATGCCATACTATTGTATGACTTAAAAATGCGAAGACATAAAAATACGCATTCCTCAGAGTGTGTCCATTAGTACACTGAGTACTGGACCATGTAAAACTTGTCCAAAGACTTCAAAACAATCATCACTGCCCTCTCTGAAATCCACTTGCACAGACTGGGAACTAAATCAACTAAATTGATTGTGTACTAAAATATCTTGAGGTGCTGATGTACAACACTGAGTTTTAAAAGGAGGCCCTTACGTGCAGGCAATGCATAATTCAGTTAGTTCCCATCAAACAGGCACAGATACTGGCAGCAGTGAGGCTTTTCTGAGCCCTCGTCTTTGCTTGTTGTGCTTAAGCTTTTGCTTCAAAAGTGACATGGCTGGACAAATGAGGTGTTTTGTAGCCAAAGGCAAGATACAGTTCTCTAGAAGTCAAGGAGTTTTTATGTTTTATGTTTCAACCTATTTCTTTTTCTAGCATTTTGGGTGTGTTTTAATATGTCCATGCTTTCATCTTGTGTAAT
>JANDJT010000228.1:12696673-12733188 GCA_024331685.1 Stegophilus panzeri
GGGGACTCAGTATAGAGACGTACCCACATGCATTCATCTTTTCTAATTCATGCCAATTATTCACTCTTAGACAGACGGAGGTTCTGACAGTTCGTTTCTCATTCGGCAGATGCCTGGCACATATGCAAAGCTTTAATATTCTGTATTATCACAGGAGTGGACCTGTCCATCAGACAGCATTAGGCTGTATATATCTACATACAAACGGATGACAAATTAAAGGAAAAAGCAACACAGTGTTATAGTATGGTCTTAAGCCACATTACTGTTCTTGCAGTTGAGCAGTCTTTGTTACTGTAGCTTCTGCCATTCAGCCCTAATAATGATTCTCTTTCAAAGTCACTTAGATCTTTTCCTCTTGCTATCTTCATCCAAAATCAAGGTCAGTTGAGCCTTTTCGGCATTTGTACATGCCAAAGAGCATGGTAGAATGTTAAGTGTGCTATACAGTACATCTGTCTGAAAGTCTTTGCACTCATTATGTTTCTCAACTCATTTATTCAGGTACAGATGATGAACAAAATAAGTGAAATATGTAACAATACTGTATATTAATATCAAGGATGTAAAAAGAAGCAGGATCACCATTTGTCTTTAATCCTTCATGGACTGCTGTCATGCAAATCCTGATTTGCTTGTGGTGGGCTACTGGACCATACATCAAGAAGAAAATCTTCCAGTTCTTTGAGGGATGAACTAAGTCAATATCTGCTTTGCATTCTGAGCTCAAGAACTTCCCATAAAGGATCAATGATGTTTAGATCTGGTGACTGGTGAGGCAGTGGAAGGCACTTGACTTAATTCTGGTGTTTATCAAACCACTTGTATAATTTTAACAGTCTGTATGGTAGTATTATGATCTTGGAATATGGGAATATGGGAGTGTTTGAAGCATAGGGTGCACCTGGTCATGTAAAATTACATCAGATTTTTTTTGGCTGTTATACAACCATGCATAATGCATCACTGGACCACTGTACTTAACACTTGGCAGTAGACATTGTGGGCAGAAAGCATCCTTTGGTTTCCTCTTGAACATAAATCCATCCAGATGCTTTGAATTGATGCGCTGATGTTGCTTTGAAATCTCACATATCGAAGTGCTAATTGTCAGACCTCATTCATAGCTGATACTTTTAATGTGGTGTTTTCATTATTTTGTCCAACCATAGTACACAGGCGAGTATCTGCACACATACATGTAGTCACACATCAAGCATAACCCAGGCCTAAGAGGGAACTCCCATTTGTATTGAAAAAACTAACAAGTCTTTGCCTTTTCCCCAACCGACCTGTGTTGAAAACTCTGAGCAGCTTTCTAAACAGAAGCCTGAAAAGAAGAAGAAAGCAAGATCCGTTGCTATGCAATATAACACATTATGTTTTCTTCGTAGGCATATTTGAAGCTAAATTAATATTACAGGTCTAGAAACACTTCTGCAAACTGTACCTTTAAGAAAATGCTCATTTGAGTTACACTTGTATAATTTAGATGTATAATTTGTAGCTCATGAATCCAAAAGACATGTTCATAGTCTGCACAAGAAAATCTCCTTTAGCAGTAACAGTTTTGCACCCATTACAACAGTGTCAAATAGGCATAATTTCTGATGGAAGAATGCATACTGTAATCCAAAAGCATGGTCATGTGAGGTTGATTTGCTCACAGGGTCATTAATTTCAAATTTCACTGCTCAATTAATTTAATGAGTCTGGGTGTTATGTTTTATAGTTCACAG
The DNA here is from genome assembly GCA_024331685.1 of Stegophilus panzeri. Lineage (NCBI taxonomy): Eukaryota > Metazoa > Chordata > Actinopteri > Siluriformes > Trichomycteridae > Stegophilus > Stegophilus panzeri. The sequence continues at coordinate 12,698,413 of JANDJT010000228.1, forward strand.
GCAATGAAGTTGGAAAAAAATATAGACATCAGTAAGAAAACAAGGCATTGTTGCTTGTGCACTAGACAACTGACAGTCAGTGAGGTTTTTGTGAAAAATAGAGTAATACTGACTTTGCACACTTGATGTCTGGTGGATGGTAAAGTTAAGGATACGTGCAGTTAGGCGGATTAGATAAGCTAAATTGTGCCTAGGTGTGAATGAGTGTGTGAATGTGTTGGCTCATGTTGCCTTGCAATGAACTGGCATCCCATCCACATTCCCGGGGTATTACAGGGTTCCCCAAGTAGGCACTGGATCCACCATGACATGACCAGGATAAAACAGCTACTGAAGGTGAAAAAATTAATGAATGAGCCATAATATTTTCAAGCAACTTCAGCATTTATTTTATTATTATGATCTCACAAAAAGTCATTTCAATATCGTATTTAAAATGAGCATTGATGTGAAACTCAGTGGAATGTAATACATCCTAAAAATGGGCGGAAAGGAAAACTATTTAGAAGGGTTGCAAGAAAGAAGCCTTTCTTGATGTAAGCCCACAAAACATTCACAAATTTCATGAAGGATCAGTGAAACTACAAGAAGAAAGAAATTTTCTTTAACAAAGAAAGCCTTTATTTGTTACATTACAGCACTTCACATATCCCAGCTTGTTAGGAAGCTGGGGTCAGAGCATAGGGTCAGCCATGACATGGCAGCTCTGGAGGAGATGGGGTTAAGGGCCTTGCTCAAGTTACAGCTTGGCAGTGCTGGAGCTTGGACTCCTGACCTTCTGGTCAGTAACCCAAAGCCTTTAACTACTGAACCACAAGCCACAGGCATGTTTGGTTAAAAAAATGGAAACTGCAAACAAGGAATGCACCTGATACCCACTGTAAAATGGTGGTGGATCAATAGTGCTTTGGGGACCAAATCTAGGGGCAATATAAATTTTAGCCCACTAAGATATTTTTGCCCTAAACCTTGTTGTTGCCTCTGTTAGAGGTAGAGACTTGGTTGTAGACAATTTTTCTACAAGACAATGATCACAAACATCAACATCACGAAGAAATGTTTGTGGGACAAAATCTACATATGTTTTGCAATGTTGAAAACATGTGGTCTTCAGAAGAAGACTGGGGATGGTCATCCACATAAGTGTGTAAAGATGTGTGAAATTTTCTTCATAGCAGAATGGCCCAACATCCAGCCTTACTAGATGCTCAATGCTGTTAGTAAGATCTAGGTTTTCCATTTTAAAACCACTGCTTTACAGACAAAACACTGTACTACGTAAGAAAACTTTAAAACTTTCAAGCTCAAAAGGTTAACAATAATTTTGGATTTTGTACACCTCACTGTTTAGCATTTTGTTAAGGCTGCATTTATTATATATAGGAAACATCCCATGACTTTTTTACTGACCTACTTTTAGAGTTTTTGTGCAAATTCAGATACAATACAGTTGGTATATTTTTATTATTATAATTGTTTTTTTACTATATAATTGTGTCTTTTTCATAGTTATAGGCACATGTAAAAAACAATGCTGTAAATAATAAAAAATAAAGAAATTATACATTACTATGTTAAAAGATAACATCTATAAGTAAACATCTATAAAGAGCAGTAAACACTCATAAACTAAACAAAATCAAAATTTGGTGTGACAACCCTTTGCTTTTTAAAATTTATTTATTTATTTTTATTTTAAACCTATCAGTAGTCTCACATAGACTTTGGGCAGTTTTATAAGGAAATTGACTGGTAAGTTTTTCTAGGCATCTTGGAGTATGAAATGTATCCTATTACATAATCTGTTACCCCCCCTAGACAATAAAAGTTGTCTAGTAAAATACTTACACACAGGTTACTGTCACTTTACATTTCATGCTGGGTCTGAAAGACAATAAAACAATATGAACTTCATTTACAGCCACAATCTGAATTCATAATAGCTGGAATCATAAGAATAGTGCCAATTTTATTCATAGTGATCCTATGTGTGTTGTGTGCTTTAATATATATCCCATTAGAATAAAAGATTCATGATGTGATTCGTGATCAACAGGAGTACAGTGGTGTCTCTGTCACACATTCCTTTATTTCCCTCTTTAAATTCATAAACAGCTCAAACATTCTGAGTCAGTAACAAAAGCAAAGTTCAGAAAGCTTGCAATGAGTTGTTTATTCGTAGTGAAACAGTAAACAGTGGAATCTGTCTCAATCCGATTCATGATACAGTATGATAACTGTGTTTTCCAATGAGGCACTTAATACCCTGTACACACTTGTACCCATGTTCAACAAACATTTTCCATGTTTGGAATTAACATGATGGCTTGTCTAATCAGCCTCCCTCCACAAATCTCTCACTGAACTAAGAAACAGCTTTATAAAAAGGTTTGTTCACCTCAGTGTTATATAACAAAGATTAAAGATTTCTGAAAAATTTATGACATTCTATGGACACTAAGACAGATGTAAAATCAATAAAAATTGTGTTCCATAAATAGCATAAATAAACATTTAAACAAGTGATTCAGATGGAATTTCCTTTCACTGCTTACCACTATTTACCACCTTTGTACATAACCAAGCATCATAAGAAGTCCATTTAACCAAATCATATCACTTAATGAGACATTATTACTGCAATCTATATATGCAAATTCACGAAACCAAACACACAATCATAGATAACTGAAAATAATAACTTTCTTCTAGTAAATATTGCTGATGATTCAACTCAGTGCTCATACAAATTTCATTAAGGAATTGCAAACTAAAAATTATCCACTACCCACTGCTTAGAAGGTGGATTAGCCTACGCCATATTACAGTTATCTCCATATGCAAATGAGAAAGATAAGCAATCACTCGTTCCACTGGCAGCTACAAAGACAAATAAATAAAGAAAGTTACTGAGCTTGAACAAAGACATTAGTGACTGAAATACAGGAAAGCAAAGGAAAACTGTATAGGTATGTAATGTGATGGTGTGTATGACATTCTTGTCTCATGCATATTAATACATATGGAAGTGAAGACATCCTAATTAAAGTGAATTTAATTGTATTTAAAATACAGTGAACTGCATATAAAGTATATTGTCAAATGCATGTACTCAATTAAATCATGCTAAAAATACTAAAATTCATCTCAAATTCTAGCAAGTATACTTTGATTGCACTGTAAATAAAATTGCATTAAAGTACACTTTAACAATTAATTATGTGAAATGTACATTAAGTTTAATTTAAAAAATACATTTGTTATTTACATAGACTTTATGTACATATATGCAAAATGTATAACAATATAGTAATGCATTTAAGTACATTTTCAGAACGCCTTTAGGTGCTGATCCTTGACCTAAACCTTTATGATTTCAATTTGAACCTATACTCTGGAAAAAACAGCACTGATTTAAAATCTTACTCAACATATTTAGTATAAATATAAGAATAAGGAATTAATTATTAATTTATCTGAGTCAGATCTTTGATTAACCTACACTGGATAATTCATATTGTATGTCAGGGAACTGTATAGAGCGTTGTAGATTTTAATTCATTTTAATGAAGGTGAAACATTGTGATTTAAATGCAGAAATTCATTACAACAATAAATGACTTACTAAATAAGCAAATTGAGTAATTTCAATAATTGTAACTCTAATGATTGTAATGTCAATATTAATTTTGTTTTAAATTATAATTGCAGTCAACAACATAAATAGTGAGGAAATCATTTTGAAGTGGTATTGCCAGTTGCAGGAGTCGAACTGAAAGGTGAGTTAGATAGAGCTGAGAATGTGCGGATGAGAGAGAGGTGAAGGTGGTAGGTAGCAGACCCCATTCATTTTTGATCTGTCATACTCTATCTATTGATTATATACATCATACCTGACATAATTATAAAACTATATGTTAATCAAACTAAGACATGCCCCAAAACTCCTGTTTCCTGTCCCCCACCCATGCACAACACTGCTTCATGTACTGTATTGAATCAGACATACAGTATATTACTAGTACTGTATATACCCCAGGACAATAAAACATACTGTTTTCTTTAGATTGTCATATGTACACTGACAATATATGAACACCTCACAAGATCAGTCCAATCAAAACAGCCACAGTAAGCACACAGTTGTGTGTAGGCATCCAAACAGTAGTATCTAGTTGTAGCCACAACAATGTAAATTCCCAGGCTGGATGGAAGAAGCCGTGCTTCAACAAAGACTGTGAATGTTAAAGCAAGAGTATTTCACTGTATACCAATAAAATATTTTAGGAAAAAAAACCTTCTTCGTTCAAACCAGATGTCAATAATAAATTTTATACCACAGCCCTGGTTGATTCTTGAATCTGAAGGTGTGGATTCAATTTCTATGACAGCACGGCTCTGGCAATATTTCCCAGCTGTAACATAAATTATAGTTTTGTATTAATGTGCTTCTTCTTATATGTTATAATTTCTATAATACAGATAATTCACAGTGACTTGTATGGTGGGTGCGCCACAAATTCTAAGTCTAAAAATAAATAGATTAAGTATTCTGGTAGCGCTTTGAAAAAGTCAGTAAATGTTCCATATCAGGAGTCTTCAGAACAGAGGAGTTTGTGGTTTCTGGTTTCTCTGTAACACTGAGAAGCTTCTGGGGTATAACAGAGCAAAACATATTATAGTTTGCTTTTTCACCACACTGATTAAATGATAACATCCTAATCTTTATGCCAATGTTTGCTGAAGTTCATTGTCTGCATGTTATCGTAGAAAAAGATTTTTCTTTTCAGATGTTTTAAAATCCTTATGAAGCCTTCACCCATTTGTAGAAGAGCTCTTCTTTCATCCTGTACCCAGCAATGTAATCCTTTAGTACCATATATTAGTATTCTGCTCACATTTTCTCATTACTATCTGAGCCTGTCTGTCCACACTTATTCACCATCACAAGCTTCAGTTTATATTGGCTAGGTCTGCCTACTGTGCTGAGCTTAGCCAGCCTGATCCTGATCTTGCTTTTTGGCACCCATCACTGTTATCCTCCACTTTAACCTAACAATCATTCTCTCTTGGTGAGTGGTCTCAGAGGGCTCAATTTAGTCTATGGATGCATACCCCATGTTGACTGCTAGCACTGAGTGGCCGCATTCAGAGGGATTGTGAAGGCTCATTCAGTAGCATGACTTAAAAGGACAGGAAACAAATTGATTACCATAACAGATATAGTACTGAATCTATTAGCACGAGCAACAGTGAAACATGGGAATGTGAGCTGTGAGCGCCAGCACCTGTTATCAGCACAAGCAAAAAAGGAATTCCTGCCTGTACTTAAACAGATTCACTGTACATTCACAGTGAAGCGATTCACTGTACATGTGAAACTTTGAAAGGAAGTCATATTTGCACCTTATGGATTCCCTGGTTGTTTGCATCCAATATGTATTCAAGGAATGTCTATAGATAACCCGAGGCTTGTGGGTGGATTAGCATAAATTAAGCTGGTTGTGAAGCTTTGTAGGTCATCCTTACAGTTCAGGTCTTTCAGATAAGGCAATCATGGTAATAAGACAACATTAATGAGAAGGACTGTCAGCTTAGTGTAGCAGAGCTCTAATGAGCTCAATTCTGGTGTCAGTCAAATGTATGAGATTTAAGATGAACAAGTATGCCTCCAGAAGGATAAACAGTACATGCTATATTAGGAAAACATATGAAAGGTCATTTAATCAAGTTTAACCAAACTTCCCACCAAAAGCTTTTGAGCAATCTGCAAAAACGTATCCCAACTTTGTTGCTAATGCCCTCTCTGGCTTCCCCACACACCATATAATCAGTCAGTCTTTTACCACTAATTACTGTCTTTACCCTTTCCCCCGATTAATGCACTACATGATCTGAGCAAGGCTTTTAATTAGAGGAAAATGAAATCAGCGAAAGATCAGGCACACTGAAAAAGTCCATTTTCATGTAATTCAGGTTAGATATAACTTCTCAAGAGAAGATAGGTTCATTTTGTAACTTCCAAAGTTATTTTCTAAGGAGTTATCCTCAGTGTGTAGTCGTAGCCATGGGAAAATGTTGCACCAAGAAAGCAGACCTTATGCCACAGAGCAGAGTCTGAATTCACCTTGCATGGCATTTGCATTGAAGTTTTTGAGCCAATCACCAGACTCATTAGACTTTTCTGAGTTGACCTAAGGCAAAAAGGAGCATGTGCCCCTCATCAACCAGAGGTTCAAAATCATTGGCTGCTTTATTGTGACTTCTGAACATGAGCCTTTGGAAGCAGGATTAGCACTGAGACAGGCTGCTTTGTTCCTCTCCACTGTTAGAGCCAAGCTTGGCTGTAAGGCAAAGCAAGCTGCTGCTACTGAAGCCTTAAACAGAAAATCAACGCCGCTCCCTTGAACAGCAGGAAGTGCCAGATCAAACTCTGATTGAGGTGCTTTCAGCACGAAACCATGCCAAAACTCAAAACAATTAAGAACAGTGTACTTCTGTCATTACTTGAAATGATTGTTTCATTCACAGAGTGTTAAGGAAGAACAGATAATGAATGTCTTTTCATTTAAATATAATTGTTGCTTAATAAGTAAAAGTTCAAATGTACATACTACAATTAATTATTGGTAATATATCAAGCATATCTGTCATTCTATGTGTCATGGCTCCCCCCTTTGCGTTATGGTTTCCAAGGCAACATACTCCATGTGCTATGGTAGCTATGTGCAGCAGACCTTCCCCTCAGAAATGGTTATGGTCCAATTTTATATATGATTCCTTTCCTAAATGTGTAATTCATTGTTCTCAAAGGAGTATCCCTTGTAGGTAGATGGTTAGGTTGTGACCAGAGGAAACATTGTTAACATTTGTGTAAGTTTAGCGTGCTTGTGTTTTACAGTGTGTTGCATAAATTTTCACCCAACTTCTCCACATTTTGTAGTGTTATAACCAAGGGAAACTCCATAGATAAGATGGGACAAGCTGTCCACAGGACAACCACAGCCCAGACACTCCACAAATGGAAAGACTATGGAAGGGGCAAGCCATATCCTATTTGGAGTTTGGCAAAAAAAAAAAGGTTCTCTGGTGTAGTGAAGCATGATGGTGGTAGCATTATGTTGAGATTTATCATTGCATATGCAAAATAGTGTATGTTGATTGGGATCTTAGAAAATCAGGAGCTAAAGACTCTCCACATTTTGACCCAATCCTTTAAAGACTTTGTTTTCTCTTTTCTAGACTATTGTGTACTCATCCCCATGCTTTTGAGACTCTTTCTGTACTGCGGAAAGGCTGATGATGCTGAAGATCTGACTGAGAACTGAACTCTGTCATCCTCTTTCTCTTCCAGCCCTAAAATTTTAATACTACCTATTTTTATGTCATTAGCAACAGCAATAACTTTCCTTTACATCCACCATACTCCACCAATACCACCTACTTTATTGACTGGTGATGATCAAGTCTCGCCATTACACACATATACCCACCCACATCCAGCACTATCCTCATCAGTTGACCGCTTTTTCCTGTCAATGGATTGACACCCACCTACACAGTGTCACTCATTCAACCTCACACTCCTACATACTATGGTCTATGAATAAAGAGATGGTAGATCTTCAATTCATCTTGAAGAATCTCTTTAAGAATCTCAGACTCTTCCTTGAACACTTGCTCATCTGTTAATAATACACTATTATGCTCCTTATGCTATCTTTTGTTTGATGTCTTAAGCGAACTTAAACATTATGATACATTTGTCTTGCCCCTTCATTGTAATTTCATACATTCATCGTCAGTAACCACTTCATCCTGGTCATATCAACAAATCTGGCACCTAACCTGTAAACGCTTGGTATGAGCTGGAAATACACACTGGGTTGGACATCGGTCCATTGCACTAGGTCATTTATACCTAGGGACAATTGAGGTGCACCTACAGCAAGTTTTTGGTAGGTGGGAAGAAACCAGAGAACCCAGAGGAAACTCACACAGACATGAGGAGAACATGTGAATTCCAAGGCAGACAGTAACCTGAGCTCAGGATTGAACCATAAATCCTGGATCTGTAAACAGCTGCACCACTATGCTTACATCATTTGATATCTGCATTCTCACCTTCTCATTATATAAAATGGACTTTACTTTGATACTTTTAATTGGTACGTGTTGCACTTTGTAGCTCTTGACATTGCACTGGAGTCTCCTATTTTACTTCCTAGTTGTGCAGCTTTGCATTAAAGATGACCCTTATCATAGCTGTGGGCTTGTGCTGTATATAGTTAGTCACTTTGGATTAAAAAAATTAAACAAATGCCAAATAAATAAGTAAATGTAAATAGTTTCATGCCTAAGTAAAAACTGTACATGCTCCTAGTTTCAGATTCCAAGTAGGTTACCATAAGAGACTCCAGTAATCCTCCTATGTTCTGGGCACGTACACTCACTGCCATATGAGGTTGGCTGATTGGCTTCACAACCCCATCTGTCATTGGCTTATTATTCTAAAGCTCTCATATACAGTAAATCTAAGCCAACCAAAATGATCCTGCAGCAGGAAAACCTCATTCCATAAAATCCTCTTTCCAGTGTCTTTACTCAGGGACAAAATATGCTTTCCACTAAGAAATGGATAATCTCTCTCTCTCTCTCTCTCTCTCTCTCTCTCTCTCTCTCTCACACACACACACACACACACACACACACACACACACACAAACACACTAGCTCTATTGATTTTTAGGGCAGCAGGTGATGGCTAGCAAAGGCAATGGTCTTAAAGCAGATGTCTAATAGAGTTTCATGAGTCTCCCTACTTTATCAAGCCAAGCCAAAGCTGACAGTTCAGTGCTGGAGGGCAATTCAAATTAAAGCATGCCTGATTAGAATATCATATTCATCTGGATGGTAATTATGGTGTCTGGTGTGGAATAAATAATTAATTATGCAAAACCAAGGCAGCTGCCACTGGCTAGAGTTAGCTGACTTTCTGTCAGCATCTCACAGGTCTGGAGAGGATAAAGAGATTTGGGGAAATAAGCTCTTTAACTGCTATCTGTGTGCTCTGACACAGTGCAGTGTGCCATCTAAAAAAACAAAAACAAAACAAAAACAATGGCTGTCTGCCCTTACACCATTTCAGTTGGCACACTGTGGGCAAGTCTTCCTACAACTGGAATTACATTGGCTATTCAGGCATGAAATATGTAATCTCAATTAACTCTGAAATTAGTGTAAGAAATATCAAATAAATCTTTAAAATGTAAGCAGTAAATGTTTTTATTTAAATGTCTCAGCCTGTGTTGCCAAAGTTTAGGGTATGAAAATGAACAACAGTTTATTTTCTTGGCACTCAATTTGCTAAAAAATGTCAAAGACAATGATGTTTTCTAGAGCAGTGTGGAGGTAAGCTCCTTTCACTCTCCACCCATCTCTGGATACACCATTAGCCTGATTTATGATGGCACTGAAGCTGAAACACTCAGGGCTAGTGAAATGTCAGACAGGCACTACAAGCACAGAGATAAGGCAGAGACACTCACCTACCCTGAAAGTCTATTAGGGATTTAGAAGTGCATTAAGAGGGCATGCAAATAGTTCACCTTAGATAATTTGTATATTTTAACTACTGTACTACTACTACTACTGCTACTGTTATTGGATAAGTTGCATGTGGGAGCTGAAAGAAGGTGAAATCAGTAAGCTAATTTGTTAAATTAAAATTTGAATAGACAAATTCTTTCAACGCTCATATTAAAAACTATCATGCATATAAATGATATACTATTCTCCATGTTGTTATTACCAAGTCCTTGTTAAAAACACTCTCAGCCACACATATTAGCATCATGCTGTTACACACTTGCACAGCCCCAGGCTGAATCCCATATCGGCCCCTATTAGACATAACATATGGAGTAGGAATCATTATTTCATGCCCTATGTAAGGCACTTATATAAGAAGCAGAGAACCATTTGAGAACCAGTTTCAGCTTATGTGTGGTAATGAAATGCAGACACTTATGTAACGAAAGGAAGGCTACTCTATTTCACTGGGGAATTATATGGAAGCAGAAAAAATTACAACAGGAACATAGGGACCTCAATATAATTTAGCATGTTTATCAGACCCTAGAATACTTTTTAAAAAGCCTCATCATGGCTTGAGCTTTGGTAAGCTGTAACCTTATTTATGTATGTAAAAACTGTGTTACATAAATCTACTAATAAACACCAGCTAATTTTGGTTGACCTTGATTACGTTGGGTAAACATTTCTGACTGCGGAGTTCACTGGGGTCGGTTAAGTCTCCTTGGGCTTATAGCACAAACATGGTTGTGACTGGACTTGACAATGTCTGCTTTCTTGAAGCTTTTGGAACAGCCCAGTTAGACTGGACTAAAATCTTTTGCTGGATTATCTAACCAAAATTTGGAGGAATGCCAGAAATTCAAGTCACTTTCAGCCTTTAAGCTTTTCATGTAAGCCTAGGACGAAAACTCCATAAGAATACAGACATCATTAAATATATGTAAAAGGTAGGTTAGGGTTGAGTGGAGTAAACATGGCCATCATACACTGCAGAAAGGAAGCAGAGTTATTAGTTATAAGAGTTACTGATGGAAGGTGGCATGGTGGATTAGTGGTAAGCATGTTTACCTTTCACCTCCAGGGTTGGGGGGTTCGATTGCCACCTCCACCTTGTGTGCATGGAGTTTGCATATTGTCCCCATGCTTCGGGAGTTTCCTCCGGGTACTCCAGTTTCCTCTCCCAGTCCAAAGACATGCACTGTAGGCTGATTGGCATTTCCAAATTGTCCATAGTTTGTGAATGGGTGTGTGAGTGTGTGTGAAATTGTGCCATGCGATGTGTTGGTACCCCATCTAGGTTGTCCCCATCCAGGCCAATTTGTCTGCAAATGTTAACATCCATCAGTTTAACTGAGTTGCATTGACTTTTAGTTGTCACATGATAAAGTTTCATGTATGCAGTGATAATGTCATGCTGTAACCTAAGTGCATTTCAGTAGTATGGGATTATATCAGATACTTAATTATTACTGAGGAGCATTGGTCTTGAAAAACAGATAGAAAAGTTTAGCATATTTGTCATTATAATTATGCAACAAAGTTAAAATGAACCAGCGGGACTAGAATCTTGTGGTCTACTGGTGGTCTGCTGTCAAGAGACAGATATGGACACAGATGCAGGTAAACAAAAGTTTCACTAAGCAAGCTGGCAAACAGATCCAAAAAGTGACACAAAACAAGGTCAGTGAACACGCAAATGTCAGGGGATGTACAAACAGCATATACTGGGGTAGGCAAAGAGCAAAGATCAAACCAGAAGTGACTATGACTAACTGGTAACAACAGGCACAAAAACACCGACTGTTACTTCACAACAAACATAGAAACATGAGGGCTTAAATACAAAGACAAATCACGGGGCAAACTGAAAACATGTGAAACTATGATACACTAGGAAGACAACCAGTGACAAGACATGGGCAGAGACAAGACATGAACAAAAACAAAATGCACATGGCAAAGTAAACAAACACTAGACGACACAGATGTAGGCGCCATAACACTGAGAACTGTGATGTCTGCTGAGAAGCCTCTTCCCCCCAAAACAAGGTGGTCCTGCACCCCTGGGTAAAATAAGATGTCCAAAAGATTCCCAGCATTCTGAGGCAGGCATTGTCCAGAATGCCCACTCTTTCCAGAGGAGTTTGGTGCAGGCATATGACAGATTTGCAGATGTCCTCACCAAGGTTTGATGGTGATACGGGGTGGACGTGGAAGGCCAACTTGTCGGCAGGTGACGTAAGCTTGGCTTGGGAGACCATGCCATCAGCCTCTAACTTGAGCTTGGTGTGGGAGACAGTCTCGTCGGCCACTAACCATGTTCGGCCAAATGGGTTCAGCCAACAAGCAGGCTTTTACCCCCACCCCTAAAAAATTATTAGGGGAGACTGGGCAGTCAGAACACCCATTTCAGGAGGCTAACAAACTTGGTTGTGTTTTCCAGGCTTGGGTGTCTTTGGGTGACCAGGTTCTTAGCCCATTGGCATGCTCGGCCACTGAGCCGGGACAACATGAACCTCAGCCATTCACTCTCCTTAGGCTTAGAGTCCACCAGGCTTTCAAAATAAAATTGGCACTATAGGAGGAATCCATCTGGAGGGAATTCAGTACCCTTGTAGGGACTCAGTGTGTCCATGAGCATCACAGTTCTAATCCTTCTGATATTTGGTAACTCTAGCTAAACTTTCTTCTACTGACCACTGTAGGTCCTGGAGCAGAGCTTTGGGAACAAAGGTGGGAATTGGGACTGGCTCAAGAAGTTAAATTAAAATGTTGAACCCATCTACTTGCACAATGCTTGTTGCAGTAACAATGAACTTACAAACGCAAACCGGATGATACTCATGATACACATAAAATGGTTTACTGATTTCAAAATATTGCAATAAATCTTCTTGTTATATTGCGTGTTTGTGCACCTCAGATTTAACTGGATTTTTCCTAGATTTGGTATGGTATACAGGTACATCTATTATGTAATGAGAATTACTGTAACTGAAATATGAAACATTTTGGAATTTTATTGAAGCCAAAGTATGGGATTTTGGATATCCAAAAATGTATGGATTTGTTCATATGCCTGGAATTTGTATTACTGTTAATTATGATACTGCATTAATGCACCAAATGTCTTGTTGTTTACTTGTGCGTATTCTCTGTACACTGCTTTGTGATTATGCTCCAACAAGCTCTGCTGGCTTTTACTCTGACTGATGCTATGCCCGAGGAACTGCCCTGACATGTAGTGAATATAAACGAAGGATGTTGTGGTTGTTGTTATGGCACATTGCACCTCTTGAATGCATAATGATAAGCTTAGGTAATCGTCTCAATGTATGCATGCTATTCTGAGCCTTAAGGGTTTTTTTTTTTGTTTATACAGGGAGAGATGAATTGGTACACACCATTTTTGATAATCTCTCGCTGTGGGAGGTTTGTGAATACACACCACTGAAGGCTGCAGCAGTGGGATACTCGCTTATCCAAGATTCATTTCATCAGCAGCATTAGTCAAGAAAAGGAATTTGGAAAAAATGAGAGAAGAAGAAAGATATTACATGAATCGAGATACAACTTGAGTAAAAACTTCAGCAAGTTTCAGAAAATTATATTATGTTAAAGCTTAAAGAAATGAAACAGTCTTTAAAAAAATCCATAAATAAACAGATGGGCACCAGCAGTGAGACTTAGTTGCACCATTTATTATAAGAAACTGTTCCTAAACCTTCACACTATAAGCTGTGTAAGTCCATTTTCAGGATGAAAATGATCTGCAGCATAAGTAGTCTAACATTAAACATAAAGGTGAAAATAATTTGGATATAATTTGATCATAACTGGGTGTGTTCAGAGTATTGGGTTAAAACAGTGCCTAATGTGACATGGGAGGGGACAGCACTGTGAAATTCCATCCCTTATGAGATGAAATTGTCCTTTTAAACAGCCATAGACATTAAATATTCACAGTTATGTGTTACGCACTTACAAAACAAGACTGGAGAAAAAGCAACCTTGGCTTGATTTTTTTTCTAGCAACTTCAGAAAGCAAAGCAAAAAAATGCTTCCACCAAAAAGAACTGGCAGTTGTGGTAGAATGTCTGGGTTACACATGTAACCCTGTTCCCTGAGAAGGGAACGAGATGGTGCGTGAACTTCACATTGTGGGAAGCGGCCTCGCGCATAGGCGGTATCTAAAGCTTGTGTAACATCAAGCCTATTTATAGGCCTGCCGTGATCAGGTGATGTGGCAATTAAATGTGTCGCGTGATATAAAAACGGAACCTGTGAACTGCGCCGTCAGCCTCTATTATCTGAAGAGAAGACGCAATTCACAGGCATGCCCCAGTTTGACAAAGCTATGTCTCATTCCCTTCTCAGGGAACAGGGTTACTTGCATAACCCAGAACATCATTTCAAAGGGAACTCAATGTTGAGTGAGCTTCATGGTGTGGGAACGAGAATACCCACTCTGTTATATTGAGCACATAGCCTGTTCAAAAGATCTGAGCCCAAGGCTCACTGTAAGACACTCGAGCCCAGGGTGAAATGTATATCCAGGCTGTAATATCGTATGAATGTGTGCAGCGTAGATCACCCCGCTGCAGCACACACATCCTGTAAGGGTACCCCTTTGGACAAAACTTTTGAGGAGGCGACCCCGCTAGTGGAATGTAGCCCTTATGCCCAGAGGCATAATGAGAATGGGTGCCTCATAAGCGATAAAGCATCACCTCCACTGTCACCACCAAAGCATACCAGCAGCTGCTCTGACTTACACCACCGGCCAGAGTGGTGGACGTAAGTACAGAGAGCCCTTAGTGGACACAGTACGTGCAAGTTCTCTTGTTCCGGTGTGAGGAACAGAGTAGGGCAGAAAGCATTCAACACTACTGGCTAGGCAGCAGATGTAGGAACTTTAGGAATATAATCTGGCCTAGGATATAGGAAGGCCTAATCCAGGGGCAAAATCAGGAAGGGGTAACAGAGAGAGCTTGTAGATCTCCTACTCTTGAGAGATGTCAGGGCCAGCAGAAGAGCTACCTTTAGAATCAGAAGCTTCTCTAAGGCTGACTCTAAGGACTCAAATGGGGTACCTGACAGACCTTCACGGACCACAGAAAGGTCCCAGGAAGGTACTCGTGGTCTGCAGATGGGCCTCAGTTGCCTGACACCACGCATAAACCTGTTATTATGTTAGAGGATGTTGCCCCACAGAGGCTCCATCAATATGGGTGTGGCTGGCTGAAATAGTGCCCATGTAGACCCTTATTGTAGAAGGAGCCAACCCTGCTGAGAAACATCCTTGTAAGAACTTCAGGACTGTAGCTATTACGCAGCTTACTGGATCTAGCTAACATTCCTCACACCACAAGACAAAAAGTCACCACTTGAGTGCATACAGTTTTCTTGTAGATGGTGCTCTAGCATTCAACATGGTCTTTACAACCTCAGTTGCGAGCCCAGAATCTATGAGCTGGTTTCCATTCAGTTTTCATAGTTCTGTCCGAAGGTGATAAATCAGCCCTCCAGCTTGACACAGTAGATCCCTGTGGATGGGAATCTCCCAAGGAGTGCCATCTAGCAGGGATATTATCTCTGAGAACCAAATTTGAGCTGGCCAATAAGATGCTACTAGCAGCAGATGTAGACGGTCTTGGCAAACTCTCGCTAGAACATGTGGGAGCAGAGTGATCGGGGGAAAAGCGTACAGATGTGCCCTCAGCCATGTGTGCACCATGGCGTCCAGCCCCAATAGTGCAGGAGGAATGAGGGCAAACCACAGTAGGCAGTGTGTTGTCTCCTCAGAGGAAAACACATCCACTTCCGCTTAGCTGAACCTCTGCCATATGGGCTCCACCACTTGTGGATGGAGCCTCCAATCCCCAACCCTCAGCCCCTGCCTCGACAGGATGTCTGCCCCCACATTCTAGGTGCCTGGAATATACATTGCACTCACTGACAAAAACTTTCACTCTGTCCAGAGAAGAATTAGTTTCGCCTGCCTGAACAGAAGGTACGAATGTAACCCTCCTTGGTGGTTGATATATGAGACCACTGCTGTGTTGTCTGTTACAGCTAACACATGGTGACCTCTCAAGTGTGGAAGAAAGAATTTCAGTGCTAGAAATATGGCCCACATCTCTAGGCGATTTATGTCCCACTCCAGAGACCGTGAGCTGGACAGCTGTCTAAGACCGCGCCCCAGCCCGTGAGGGAGGCATCTATCATTGCCGTCTTGCGATAATGATATGCCCCTAGAGGGTGACTCGAGACTAGAAACCGGGGACACCTCCAAATTCTCAGAGCACATAGGCATCACCGCGTGACACTGATTACTCTCAGAGGTTTTGTCCTCGGACGAAACCCCCGACTTTTCAGCCACTGCTGATATGGTCTCATGTGCAATAGGCCCAATGGTATGACATTGGCGGCTGCTGCCATAAGCCCCAACAGTCTCTCGTAGAGACTGGAGGGGATGCCCAGTTCCAGCTTTATTTTGCTCAATGTTGATAGAATTGACCCTATGCATGTTCAGGATAGAAACACCATTATCATAATAGAATCCCATATAACCCCTAGGAATGTTGTCCTCTGCACTGGGAAAACATACTTTTCTTGAGGTTCAACCTGAGCCCCAAGCTCTTCATGTGGGTGAGAACAACATCTCAATGTTGAATTGCCAGTTCCCTGGATTGTGCTAGAATTAACCAGTCATCCAGGTAGTTTAGTACACGGATGCCCTGGAGTCACAAGGGAGACAGAATGGTATCCATGCACTTTGTGAAGGTGTGAGCAGATAAAGCTAACCCAAAGGGAATAACCCGATATTGGTACATGTTGTCTCCAAACGCGAACCTCAGGAACTTCCTGTGATGGGGCGATATTTCTATGTGGAAATATGCATCTTTTAGATCTATCCTCACAAACCAGTCCTTAAACTGAATCTGTGGAACAATAAGTTTGAGCGTCAGCATCATTGACCTGTATGTCCAAAGAGCACAGTTCAATTGACGCAGATCTAAAATTGGCCGCATACTCCCATCTTTTTTGTGGACCAGGAAATAATGGCTGTAAAATCCTCCCTCCCTCATGGAATGGGGTACATTCTCTATGGCCCCTTTGTCCAAAAGGAATCTTACTTCCTCACTCGTCTTCTGTGCCTCGCTCGCACTAGTGCTGGGCAAACTCGACATGATGTGGAAGGAACTGACTGAACGCCAGCGTATGTTGGGCTCACTCAGCAGGTCTGCTTGGTAACTACAGCACTGCCATTATATACCTTGCCCACCAACGCTGAGGTGCCCTTACATAGCTTGGATGGCAAAGCTGGCCACCATAAATTACCTGCCATCAATGGAAAGAGGCAGCTTGCAAATGCCTCCTCCACCTTCAGCATAGCTAAATAGCCATGCTGTTCATTCCCCATGATGGCCAAATAATCTGACATCGTGGGGTTTTCTGCAGTGTGAGGGAGATTTATTTTCACTTGGGAGAAAGCGCTCGTCTGTTACGTTATAGTACCTGAGACATAAGCAAGCGCAGCTAAGAATGGCTCCGAATTGTGAGGATCAGGCAGGACACATAATCACAAGACAGGCTGTGGTCGGATGATCAGACGAAAAGGCAATACAAGGCTTGGGCAGAGAATCATTGTTAGTAAACAAAGCACAAAATCCAAAACTGGGAACACGAGCCGGGCTAAGGCTTGGTCAACGTCAGAGTGTTTACTTCGCTGCTGAGCGTTTACTTCGCAAGTTAATACTGCTCTAATTGTTACCTAAATAACGTGTGTGTGTGAGTGCATGTATGTGTGTGTTTGGGTGCATGTGTCCGTGATCAGAACTTAGGAGAATGCGAGCGTGTGAGTGTATGGGAAGTGTAGTCCTTGTCGGCCATGTTTGTCTTTTGCGTTGCATTCTGGGTGTTGTAGTCGCTGGTTCGCTGTGACGTGACAGAGCCCCCCCCCCAAAGGGCTCACTCCGGGAGCCGAGTCCTTTCCAGGCCTACCCCTCCTCCAGGGTCCAGGTTTTGTTGGGTGAGCGGTATGAAAGTCCTTACATAGGTTTGGGTCCAGAATGTCCTGAGATGGGACCCAGCATTGCTCCTCTGAACCATAGTCCTCCCAGTCGACCAGGTACTCCAGTTTACCTCTCCTGCGCCTGGAGTTAAGGATGGTCTTGATGTGATAGGCTGGTTGGCCATCTATGTCTAACGGCTCCGGTGGTGAGTCATGTGGCACTGCCATGGCTAATGGACCCGGGATAACTGGTTTGAGGCGTGAGACATGAAATGACGGGGTGATGCGGTTATGCTTGGGCAGGTCCAGCCTGTACGTGACCTCATTGATTCGCTTAATAATCCTCAAGGGTCCGATATACCTGTGATTGAGTTTATTACATGGGAACGGCTGCCGCAGGTCTTCGTGGAGAGCCATACTCTGTCAAAGGGCTGGTAGTGGGGATGTTCCCTCCGGTGATCATCCGCCTTTCGCTTGGAGGTGCATGTGGCCTGCACCAGGTGTTGGTGTGCGCATTCCCAAACCTGCTCACTCCTGTGGAACTATTCATCGACCACTGGTGAGTTGGTGGGGTTGGCGTTCCATGGGAATAAGGGAGGCTGGTAGCCCAAGACACACTGGAAGGGGGTGAGCTGCGTTGCCGAGTGTCGTAGGGAGTTTTGCGCATACTCTGCCCACAGGAGGAATCAGCACCAATCCCCTGGGTTCTTGGCACAAAAGGTCCGGAGGAACCTACCGATCTCCTGATTGGCCCGCTCTAACTGTCTGTTGGCTTGTGGGTGGTACCCTGAGGTGAGGTTAACGGTGATGCCATCTTCTCCATGAAACTGGCCCAGACTTGGGATGTAAATTGTGGGCCCTGATCGCTCACAATCTCCTCCGGGATCCCAAAGTACCGGAACACATACTGGAACAGTAGCTCGGCTGTGGCAAAGGCTGACGGGATGGTGGGTAGTGGGATGAGACGCAGGGACTTTGAAAACTGTTGTTACCCTGCGACTTCGGTAGGTCCGCGATGAAGTCTATGGACAAGTGGAACCATGGGCATGCAGAGATGGGCAGGGGTTTAAGCTTGCCTGTGGGCAGTCTCCACGGTACCTTGGCCTGGGTGCACGTAGAGCACGAGGACACTATATGCTGCACCTCCCTGGCCATGTCGGGCCACCAGTACTTCTCGACAAACAACCAGTAGGTGCGGTGTACTCCCGGGTGGCTCGTCGCCACAGCTGTGCGGGCCCAGGTGGTGCGCTCCAGCCAGTGTTGTTCTGGGACAAACTGCTTGCCGGGCGGGTATGTTGCAGGGATTTGCAACTTTGGGAGGTGTGCTAGGGCCTGGTCCAATGCCCATTCAATGCCGTTGATGATGCAGGAGGGGGGCAGGATATAATCCCCATGGTCAGCTCGGCTCTCCGGGCTGTGGAGCCGCAACAGGGCATCGGCCTTGGTGTTCTTCGATCCTGGCCTATATGACAAGGTGAACTGGAACCTGGAGAAGAACAGGGACCAGCGGGCCTGGTGAGGCGTGAGACGTTTGGCCATTCATAGATACTCCAGGTTCTTGTGATCCATAAAAATTACAAACGGGTGCGTGGCGTCCTCCAGCCCGTGCCTCCATTCCTCCAGGGCGAGTTTGACCGCCAGGAGCTCTCTGTTTCCCACATCGTAGTTGCATTCTGCCAGGGATAATTTACGGGAAAAGAACGCCATGGGTGAAGCTTGGGTTTGTCTCCTAGCCTCTATGATAGGACGACCCCCACTCCTGCTTCTGAAGCATCGACCTCCACGACGAAGGGCTTGGAGGGGCCAGGGTGTCTGAGGATGGGAGCTGTGGTGAAGGCTTTCTTGAGCTTGTTTAATGCATCCTGGGCGACTGGGGTCCAAGCTAGCCTCCTTGCCTTGCCATGTAGGAGGGATGTCAGGGGTTGTGCTATGGTGCTAAACCCTCGAATGAACCATCGGTAAAAATTAGCAAAGCCGAGGAACCATTGCAACTGCTTGACGGTTCGCGGCATGGGCCACTCTACCGCCGCCTGAACTTTACGTAGGTCCATGCTGACCCCTTTCGGGCTCATGACATACCCCAAGAAGGAGATCGTGTGTTGATGGAACTCACACTTTTCGGCCTTTACGTAAAGCTGATGTTGCAGGAGGTGGTGCAAAACCTGCCGGACATGGCTGATATGTGCCTCTAGGGATGCAGAGTAAACTAGGATGTCATCGATGTACGTAACGACACTCCTCCCCAGCATGTCTCTTAGGACGTCATTAATAAGACATTGGAACACCGAGGGGGCATTAGAGAGCCCATAAGGCATGACCAGGTACTCGTAGTGACCCGAGGTGGTACTGAATGCCGTGTTCCACTCGTCCCCCTCCCGTATGCAGACCAGGTTGTATGTGCTACGTAGGTCTAGCTTGGTGAAAATGGTCACGGACCTTAGCTGTTCGAGGGCTGCGGGTACTAGGGGCAAGGGATAACGGCATTTAACAGAGACTTGATTTAGGCCCCGGTAGTCTATGCATGGTCTGAGGCCACCTCCCTTCTTCTCCACAAAAAAGAAACTGGCTGAGGCAGGAGACGTGGAAGGTCTGATGTATCTCTGTTGGAGAGCCTCCTGAATATACTCCTCCATGGCCTGATGTTCGGCTTGTGAGAGAGGGTACACTTGGATGTGGTGCCAGTTGAGGCTGCTCACAGCGTTGAAGCTTATGAATGGGCTTCATAACAGATACCTTGTTGGTGGCTTGCATGATCTGGCAGAGGACTGCATGGGTTTTTTCTTCTGGTAACTCCCTGCAAGGGGCAAAACCTGTCCCCCAGCCACCTCTGCCAAAAACAAGCTGCCCGCACATAGTCAAGCCTGAATTGGGGACTGCCATATCAATAGTGGAGAAGTGTTATGAAGAGGTGTCTGGATGTACTGCAGTGTCATCTAGAGCACGGCAGACATGGTCAAGCATACGGCTTAGATCTGGCCAACTGTGTGCATCTGACTCCACCCTGTTTATGAGCCACATTGGACATTGAGTTGTCCATGCCTCTGTAGGTGCCAGTCCCTGGGTACAAGTTAGCTCATCCTCTATCCGGTTACATCAGCTTCATAGGTAGGTGGCTCTTAAGCATATAAGTTGTGCATCTGCCCACTTCCAGAGCTTATTTGCCCCATTGGCGGTTGATGTAAAATATCGCCATGGTGTTGTCAGTTCACATGAATAAATGTGACCCCTTTAGAGATAGATCTTCCTTTCATTCTCTGGTTTTTCCACATACCCTCCTCAGCCTTTCTGGGAGTCATGCATTGTCATAACTTCCCTCTTCACAGGGGGAACACAAATGGCTATTCCTTGTTAAAGAAAATGTGCACTGAACCAATGCCTTAATGTGTGGGAATTTTTATGATTTATGGACTCAAAACAATTGTGTTTGTTCACTGTTCACATTACATTTGTTACGTGTAGTATACAAAACAGCACCTGTAAGTTTCTTAGATCCAGAATAAGGAAGACAAAAAAAAAGCCCTGGCCAAACAATGAGGATCATGTATTATCTTTTTGACAGTTTTTTCTGGTATTGACTGCACATCTGCAGTCAGTATAGTCAGTATTCTGACCCCTGTCTTTGATGGTCTTTGATTTTTTTTATAGGGCTGTCACTAAAGTTGAGGCAGCTGTAGCTATACTAATCTCCTGCAAGTTCTGCATTTCATTCTAATGTTGCACTGCTGTTAAACTGCATTTGGCTTCTGCATGCTGTGAGGGTCTCAACTCTTCTTTCCAATAAAGAAAATTCACTCACTCTTCCTCTTCCAGGGGGGATGAGCAGCCAAGCCTTTTGCCCATATTTGTCCCTGCTACAAAAATGCATGAAGGAGCTTACCACTTTCTTCCTTGAAGGCTTAGCAGCCATATTTACTGTTCACTTCACTCCTTGCTGTGACAACTCAGTGTTTGAGGAAGTTAATGAATATTCAGCAGTATTTCCTTCTTGTTGATAGTGAACCATGCTATGTATCTCACTATCAACATTATGCTATAGTAGGGACATGGCTCTGTGATTGCTTGTTTTAGATGCTCCAGGTCTAAAAATATGGGTACTGGTTATGTCGATCATCCAAAGGCATTGGGAACCAGCAGAACAAACAGTTCAATATCTTGCCCTGAAATATAAGAAGTTGGGAAAGATGAAAATATAAGTTCAACAATTTACAACAGGATAGTCTGTAGCTACAGCACCAATACTGCAACATTCCAGCAAGAACAGGCCATGTGTCTAACAACAGTTAAATGTGGGGTATATAGTAAAAAAATTAGAATTCCAAGAAATGCTTCTCTTGGAAGGTGTGGGGCAATACACAATCATAATTAAAGCTTATAGCAAGAACAGAGTATGCACTATCCTCCATTTTGAAGCCATTTCCTTGACTTCTTGCCAATCAAGAACGGAAAAATTAGACAAATGTGACATAGCGGTCATGGTCACAGGGTGATGACTATAAAATTTGTTCTTGGCCAGGACAAGCTCATGGAAAGACTCCACTAGTTCTGAAGGAAACCAGCCTGGCAGTTGAGAGCATAAGGAAGTACCCCTTATTCTTTTTTATTTCATAGTTTCATACACTTTTACATACATGATGCCTTTGGACAGTTATTGTATAAAAGACACCAAGTGTGAGATCTCTTTTTACACAGCTTCCTTCTTCTTGTATGTAGAAAGTATATATTCAGAGCCATGCATAGATCTGTCATATCTGGGGATGTAAGGAGGACATAAATCAAGACTGGTTCATGTGAAAAAGGAGATTTGCTTTGAACCTTTCAAATGAAAGCCTTTATGCAGACAAATGACTGACAGTTATAATAGCGTAGCTCTTGCAGAATGAGCCGAATGGAAGCAGGCAGCAAGCCAGCTCAGATTGAAGCAAAGAATACCCCCCCCCCCAAAAACAAAAAACAACAAAAAAAACAAAAAAAACAATACAAAACCCCAAAACAAAGAAAATAAATAAATAAATAAATAAACAAAATACAAACAAACAAAATAAAAAAAAAACCACAATACCCCCACCTAAAAAAAGCCTGGCTCCTTCTATTTTGCAACACTAGAAAGATAAAAATAGAATCCTTTTTCTGTTTGCTCTTGTTAATTGTTGGGTGTCTGTCTGCTATCAAGATTATACATTTTTGAGATGACTACAAATTCTCTCACGGTATGCTGGGGTGGAGTTAAACAGTGAAGTAAAATAAGCTTCTTTTAATTCTGTCTAGTATATAATACTGCTGAAAATAGTGATTGCTGGGAAATGTGACCATTATTTTAGTAATTGCAAAAGCTACTAATAATCCACTGATTGATTTTTGGTTTGTTCTGCTGGATCTAAAGAGGAATTAGAATCCATTGTTTTTAACATTGAACTCCAGTAGTTTCAATGGAGAACCTCACAACAGCGAGTTTCATTTACAGAAAACGTTCTGAGTAGTTTGTAATGTATGTACCATAAGCAGAAAGGGACAATGTGTTGCCAAGACAAAATCTGTTACATATTACTGGTGTTATTGTGGAGTCTCTGGTCTTTCTGTTAATTTGATATAATATTATACTAAATTAAATATGATACTATTATCTATGGTTCTGTACAATCCAGATTCCACTGGTATGGCATTTTCATTTGAAAATGATAATATGTTGCACTGTATTTCATCAAAAATAATATGTATACACACTGATTAAAAAGTGGATCCATCACTGTAAATCTATGTCCTGAACTTAACATGTGACTTGCCAAGACTGTGAGTATACCAAGGGCAAGTCCCATCAACCTTTCCCATGGAGATGTTTGGTAGTTCATCAACAACAGTCTAATGCTTCCATTGCTAATAGCTCAGATGTCCCTTTGGAACAGGAGAGATCCCACCCAAAAATACTTCCATCTGCTGCCTAACGGGGGACATTAGACCTTTTTCAAGGGTTCTTGGATAGGATAATAAAGAAAGTGGTTATCTTTATAGTAACTATATGTGTTACGGTAAAATCTCTTGTGCTGTTATGTGTTCCCTTGTAAAAGTTGGAGTTTATTATTTATTCATAGATGTTCAATAACTTAAAGTAAAACTAAAATAATAAAAAAGTAAATGTAAATATAAACAGATAAATAGTGTCACATTCTTTCATAAATAAAAATGTTAGTGTTGGCAATTTGCTGTGCTATAAGAGGAATAAAACACACTGGGACATGCTGTTAGTGGAAAAGAGTCAATTTTGTTGATTTAATGTCCCCTCATTGTGTTTCTTGGGCCTTACTGATACATTCTTTTGCATTTTAGCTGAAATCTGGAACATCCACACTGGCAGATCGGCCAACTAACCACCATTCCTGTCACTACAGCTGACAGGATCAGACAGCCTACTGGACTTGTGCCACATTGTTCTCTCTCTCTCTCTCTCTGTCTCTCTCTCTCTCGCTCTGTGTGTGTGTGTGTGTGTGTGTGTGTGTGTGTGTGTGCATACAAAGTTAGAAGGGCCACTGTAACCACTAAATTGAACTGATATTGGAGCAGATCCACTCAGTAAGCCTGAAGCCCAGATGGCCCTGGTTCTACCTTCCTGCTGTATGCATCTGCTAGGTTACTAAGTACACACACACACACACACACACACACACACAAATGAACCATAGGGAGAGAAAACTACGGTGATTCATTATAAACAAAACAGTAGAGATAATTGGACACATGTGAAAGCAGTTGATATTGGTATCTAACTTTGGTTGTATGTTTTTCTCTTCATGCTGAGACTCATCTAGTGAAGTGGATTCCCTGAGTGGGATGTTGTTGCAGGAGTAGGATGAGAAGGATTAGGCATGGTGTGATACTTAACAAATCAATAATTTGGCTATTAAGCTTAGTGTTTAGATGTTTACCTGTGTGCTTAACAAAGAAGAACTATCATACCTATCTATAGAACAGAAGCTGAAATAAAGATGATAAAGTTCCTTTAAATAATTGAGGGTACTAATGTTTTAATGCATACTGTACTCTACACAGGGCACACGGTGACTTAGTGGTTAGCACGTTCGCCTCACACCTCCAGGGTTGGGGATTCGATTCCTGCCACGGCCCTGTGTGTGCAGAGTTTAGCGTGTAAGCATTAGAGTTTAGGGATTAGCACCCTGTGCAGGGTGTACCCCTCCTTGTGCCCCATGCTCCCTGGGATAGGCTCCAGGTTCCCCGCGACCCAGTGGGATAAGCAGTGTAAAAAATGGATGGATGGATGTACATCAGTGCACAACCTCTTGCTCATTTGTGGTCGAAGTGGCACAAATCCTCACAGACACATTCCAAAAACTAGTGGAAAGGCTGTTTTAGACGCAAAGGGGAACAACTCAATGCAGTGTGTCCCAAACATCCTTCATACATAGGGGACTATGTTTGACAGCACCATGTCGGTTGTGTCTTTGTCAGTAGATATTCGTGGATGTCCACTTCTCGGTTGGTCTGCAACACTTCCAATCTTTTTGAATTTGTTAATAAGTTTGGCAACAGTGTCGTGTGTGATGTGCTCGCCATGTTTCTTGTTAAAGTCCATCACATCCTTGCGAAAGCTTCCTGAGCCAGCCATGAGAATGATTTCAATACACTCTTCTTTTAGCAAAGGCATTCTTAAAGGCTATCTGTCTTAATGGCCATGGTTTTGGAATGGGATGTTCAATACTAGGCTTCCACATATTTGCATTTTCAAACTGTTTACGTTGAATATTAGGATTCAGGCAGAAGTACTGAGAAATTATACTGAAGTATAGATAATGTGCTAAATTCTTGTTAAAAGTGGAATATCTATCCAAAAAATTTACTTAAATATTAAAAATTAAAATTAAATGTATTTGTATTACATGTATTTTCAAATTAGACTGAGTTCATGCCTTCTAGGAAGGCAGTTTTTATCTGCCTTAGAATTTATACTCTTAAAAATATAGGTTCTTTAATGGTTCTTTACAGCATCATAGGTTCTGCAAAGAACCTTTTTCTTGTCAAGAACCATTTTTCATTGTATAGGGTTCTTGAGTTGAGCTATGTGGTTCTTTGGAGATTAAAAAAGTTATTTATGGTTCATTATAGGTTCTTCAGAGCAGTGTATTGATTCTTGAAGGTATCATCCTTTAAAAGTTCAAAGTGAACCCTATAAGGTTCTTTGTGGGACTGGAAAAGGTTCTCCTAGCATCACTCATGAGCACCTTACTTTGGTTCCTTAAAACACTAACTAAGGTTTTTTTTTGTTTGTTTTTTTTAGAGAATTTTTAATAACATGGTTCCTTGTGGCACTGCTGTGAAGAACCATTTCTGGGCTCTTTAAAGTACCAGTAAATAGATTATTCTCTATAGGACTCAAGAGTAAAATATTCTTTGTGCAACTTAAAAGGGTTTTCCTATGGTGCCAGGTTGAAAAACCCTGCTAATCGGAACCTTTATTTTTAAGTGTAACATACTGAAAAGTCTTCAAGTTCAACAATGCAGTCTGTTGGCTTATACTGTACATATTCAAAAACACATGGATACAGATAGCTATAGTATAGCTACACTGTGTAGCATAAGAATATTACAGATGACAAATTGTCATGATTTTTAAGTTGTTTATATTGATGAACTGGATTTGATGTTGAACTGAGCCTATTAGATTGATGCATAATGTACAGTCATTGGCTGAGAGAAGAGACTATTGTGGTTTGTAACTAGTATTTTGAAGGTTTAAATAGTACTTTGAAATCTTTTTTTAAGTGAAGAATAAATATGTAAAATAATACAAAGTTCTATAAGTATAGTAACAAAGTACTATTCAACTGTTGTCCACCCATGAAAACAAATAACTAAAGATTACACCCTCTTTCTTCAGAGCTCACTCCAATACCCTTCAAAGATCTTAATTCTCATAATCACTGGCAAAACAGGACATATTGCTTTGCCATCTGCCATTTTATTATGCCACCCTGCATTCGTATTAGCCTACTGCTGCTTTCTCCTTGTAAGCTTGCACTTCTCTTCAAAATGATTGACAGGCATGCAAAGATAGCTCATGGTTGCATAATGTAATTTTTGTTGTTGATGTTGTTGTTGTTAATTATAGAGCTTAAGATAAGTTTCTCAGAGCATCTACTTTACTCGTAAAAAAAAGTCAAACTAAGTGTTTAAATATATGCATAACAACTTAATACTGCTTAAATGTGCTAATCATATCCACAAATTGTAACAAATGGTGTCAACATTACATCATCCTTAGCTGTCTGGTCAATGTCATGTGTTCTAGTGTGTATGTGGATGACGTAGGCCTGGATGGACTCTGATCTCCAGTTCTTTAATGAGCCAGTGGCCCTCTGTCACACTGCTGCTGGGAGGGAGAAGATAAGCTCGGCCACTGTTCTCTGCTCCTGCTGAAACACTAGTGGACCGCTAAGCCTTGGCACAGCTGGAGGCTATGCTGTACCCCGCAACAAAGCACTCTTCCCTCTGCTAGGGACGTGTCTTATTACGTGGAGGAAGGCAGCCAGGAATGGGAGGTGTTAAAGAATAACAAGCAAGATGCCAGTAGTGGCTGGTGCCATTTATGAACATTGGAGAGAGAGAGAGAGAGAGAGAGAGAGAGAGAGAGAGAGAGAGAGAGAGAAAGAGAAAGGAATGGATAAATAGGTTTCAGCTACTCTCATCTCCATAAATCAGTTTTCCAGCTTCACCAAAATAAACCCATATTAGAGACTGTTCTCTTTTACCTCTTTATTCTTCTACAGAATTTACAGTTCGAATTGGAGAAGAAAAACAGTTTAGATGCAGAAGGAACAACAGGATTTGCATAGCAGATCTGTCGTGCAGAAGAAGTGGGGAGGCCACTTCATTTCTTCAACAGGTCTGTGTTAACCCTAAGAATCTGCACCTTTGCTTCTTTTGCAATAAATCATCTGGCTGCTGCTTGTTCAGATGAGTACAATGTTGCCAACCAAGGAAACAAGTATTTGACACTTCAGCCTTTTAATCAGTTACTTGTTCCGTTATTATGAAATTAGATCCATATCAGAAGATGAGTTAAGTGGGAACTGTACAGTAGGGGCCATATTCAGAGTATTCAGAACAACTCAAATAATTTTTTTTTTTTTTACCCAAATGCTGGGTTGAGCCTTTTGGGTCATTTAATTGGGTTATTTTCTCAGTCTTGGGCAGTTTTGTGTAACCCAACCATTGGGTTGGCTGCTAGGTCATTTTTACTGACAGTTGAATCAATGCACCCCTCCCCCACCCCGAAGCATCAGCCCAGCTCCTTGGGTGAAATCAATTCAAAGCGGACTGTTTGAATTCGCCTCAGGCGGGCAAACCAAATGAACACAGATAAGTTAGCGTTCATTACTATTTAGCGTTAATGCTGCTGAAAATGCCTGGTCGAGTTTGTGATATTTAGGCAGGGAGCTCTTGAGAATGTATTCATTGGAAAACAGTAACTCATTGAGTGATAATTAACTTTACCTATTGCGATGGCTTAAAAAGTTAGCATCATGTACTGCTTCCTCACTGTTGGGGTTTCACTACTAGTGTCATGTGTTTATGTTGGCTGTGAAATATGGACTGAGGTTATTCTATAACTCTCTGGGTCTGTATCTTATCTGAGGCGCTGAGTTAGGGTTAGCTAGCTGGATGCTGTCACCAATCACAGTAGGGATGAGTGATGCTAACCTAAATGCTCAGCTGACTTGATAACATTACTTTAGCATACAGCTTGCGATAATGTTACCTTTTTGAAACTTAAAGATAACGTGGCATTACAGCTGTTCACCATGGTATAAATACAAAGAGTGGGTTAACTTTAACTACATTTAGCAAGTGTTTTGGACAAGGCAAGCTGTAGTAATTAACATTAGGAGGGTGGGTTAGGGTCGTGTTTCTTCATGTATTCGGTGCAGACAGTCAGTAGATAATGGAACTTAGCTAGCTCAGTAATATCGAGGCCAAAAGTTCTTCAGAAGGTTAACGTGACATAAAGAGAGGTTGGGGGTTACAATAGGTAGTAATGCTTTCCCTATCTCTGTAATGTTGGTTGATTTAATTAAAATTGGTGGTGAGGTGCTAAAGGCTGTAAAAATAAACATTTGCAAGTTAGCTAGATTTTCCTGGTGAGTCTACAGCGCGAGTGGAGAATGGAGGTCACATTTCCAAAATTACATAATTTAGGATTCTGTAATACCATTTCTGTTAAAGCTCAAAGGCATTTGTCCATATTTTGTAGCTACCAATTAACAAACACTCTTTTTGCTCTTTTACAGCTTTTCAAATGGAAGGGAGTGGAACCCTTGTCTTCCCAGATGGCAGGGAGATTTGTAAGAAGATGCATCAACTCCAATTCTTACATGTGTCAAATGTTTAAATTATTTTAATAAATGCCACCTGAATTTCATGCAATTGTTTGTTTATTTGGGTAGCATTTTTGTAGAATTTTAGCATACAAACAAATTGCATTTTAGGATAATTGTAGGGGAAAAACTATAAACAACACATCTGTGTTATTTTTTAACATTTTTTTGTGTGGAAATGTTTTAACACATGCAAAACACACGCAAACTGTGTTAATGTACTAACACACTGATTGTGTTAAAAGCAACACAAAATGTGTTGTCCTTAACTAGACATGCAGTTTCTTAGCAATATATTTATCCATAAAACCATTACTGTACACTAGGAAAAGCAAAAATGTGCGATAAGAGTTCAGTTTACATGATACTAGATGCCTTGCTATCTTCATTAGCTTTGGCTTACTTGTACTGCCCAATGGATCGTTGGTTACTCAGTTTTCTGGATGTTTTAAACGTCTTCTTTGACCAAAATCTGATGTTTTTGTCTTAAATATATGGCTTACTTGAGTAATTTACTTCAAAGTCTATATATAAACACCACTTTAGCAGCTCTAGCAATACATTTCTGAACTCCTTGTGTAGAAAAAAAGAAGATACCTTGTTGACATATTTGTTTATAATGTGGTATATTTGACATTTTTCAAAGGGTAAAAATAACCCTGAAAATATTAACCCATTTATTAAATAAAATTAACCCAGTGTTTTTGTAAAAATGAAACTATATTTTGGGCTGAAAAATAACCTATTTGTTGGGTTAAAATTAACAACCCAACTTGATGGGTTAGTTTAGACCAAAATGTATTCTGTCCTATATTTATCCAGCCGTTGGGGTAAAAATTACCCAATTTGGGTTGTTTTTAACCCAGTATTTTTTAGAGTGCAATAACTGCATATCAATAGCTCAAGCTTCCGTTACTAATTCTAAAATGACGTTTTGGAATTAGCAACGGAGGCTTGAGATGGGATGTGCAAGAAATTAGTTCCACACACAAGAGTGTTTTAAGGACAAAAACATGACAAATGTCTTGAAATAAAACATGTGAACAGTGTCTTGTGGTGTGTCAACTGTGGTATAACCGGAATAATTGACTCCAGTCCGTGGAATTATTAGACAATAATGCACACCCGAGGTGGAATATACCGGTTGTCAATTATTCCTTACTTAATTATTACCAATGTTAATGGCTATTTATATTTTACTCAGTAGTTTTTTAATGTACAGTACTGTCAAAAAGTTTTTGGCACATGCAATGAAATGCTGTAGAGCAAAGGTGCCTTCAAAAAAATGATATTAAATGTTTCTAAATTGAAAAAACAAAACAAAACAAAAACATAAAGAGCAGTAAACTGAAGTAAATGAAAAAGTTAATATTTGGTGTGACAATTTTATTTATTTATTTATTTTTTTTTAACAGTAGTGTCTGGTACAATTTGTGCAGTTTTTAAGGAAATTAGCTGTAAGTTTTATTGAGCATCTTGCAGAACCAGCCATAGTTCTTCTGGAGACTTTGACTGTTGCACTTGCTTCTTATTTTTGCAGCAAAACCCAGCAGCCTTCATTGTGTTTCTGTCCGAAAAGTGTCTCTGATGTAATATGCTGCATTTTTTAATGACATGCAAACATTTTTCTGTAACATTTAAGTTTGTGCTAGAAAACTAATATTTGGGAATCTAAAAGGTTTTTGTACTGACCTGATAATGTATAAGTCATAAAATAAAAAAATCTATAACAAAGTTTGTACAAAAAATATAGGGTGCCTAAAACTTTTGCACAGTACTGTATATGTTTCCTTATTTCCTTATGCACTAAGGATTAGTGCAATGTATTCATTTATCATTATGAAAACATTAGTTAAGTATCAATATAAAGTGTTTTAATTGTAAATAATTAGTATTCCATATAAAGTTGATTATAATTCCTTATTTCATGCCATATTTTTATACTTAATATCTTCCATTAATAGCTTTCCATATTTTTGTTGTATTTACATTGCAAAAGAAAAGGTGATGTGGCAAACAGTTGACTGTCCCAACTTTTTTGGAGTGTGACAGTCGACTGTTTACCACTGTGTAACATCACCTTTCTTTTAATAACACTTATTAAGCGTTTGTGCACTGAAGACACCAGTTGGTTAGGGTTAGGTTTAGGATTAGTTTAGCAAGTGGAATTTTCCCCCATTCATCCATTATGCATTTCTCCAGCTGCGCAACTGTACGGGGCCTTTGTTGCTTTATTTTGTGATTCATAATGCACCACACATTCTGAACTGGAGACAGGTCAGGACTGCAGGCAGGCCATGGTAACACCTGCACTCTCTACTTGCGCAACCATGTGCTTGTAATCCAGGCAGAATATGGTTTGGTGTTGCTATGGATGGCATCACATGTTACTCAAAAATGTGTACATATCTTTCTGCATTAATGGTGCCCTCACAGATGTGCAAGTTACCCATGCCATGGGCACTGACACACCCCCATACCATGACAGACGCTGGCTTTTGGACCTGACGCTGATAACAGCTTGGATAGTCCTTTTCCTCTTTGGCCCGGAGAACACAATGGCTGTTTTGTCCAAAAACTATTTGAATTGTTGACTCGTCGGACCACAAAACACGATTCCACTGTGCTACTGTCCATCTCAGAGGAGACCGAGCCCAGAGAAGTCGGCAGCGCTTCTGGACAGTGTTGATGTATGGCTTCTGCTTTGTATAGTAAAGCCTTAACTTCCATCGGTGGATGCAGCGGCGAATGGCGTTTACTTTCAAAGGTTTACCAAAGAATTCCAGAGCCCATGTCAGGATATCCATTACAGACTCATTATGGTTTTTAAGACAGTGGGGTTTGACAGATCGGAGATCACGCGCATTCAGAAGTGGTTTTTGGCCTTGCCCTTTACACACAGAGATTTGACAGGTTTCCTTGAATCTTTTAATTATATTGTGCACTGTAGAAGGTGAAATTCCCAAAATCCTACCTATTTGTCTTTGGGGAATGTTGGTCTCAAAGTGTTGGATTATTCCCTGATGCATCTGTTGGCAGATTGGCGAGCCTCGACTCATCCTTGCTCTTGAAGGACTAGGGATTTTTTGGAGGATCCTTATATACTATGATTAAACGATTGCCTCACCTGTTTCACATCAACTTATTTCAACTTATCACATCTCTATTAGTCCTAAATTGTACCTGTACCAACTTTTTTGAAATGTGTTGCATGGATCACTTTGAAAATAAACGTTTATCTTCAAAAAACTATGCAGTTGATTAGGTAAAACATCAAAAACCTTGTCTTTATACTTTTTTGTTTAAATATAAGTCAAAGTACACTTACAAATCACTCCTCTTTGTTTTTATTAGCGTTTTCCATATTGTCACAATTTTTTCGGAATTGGGATTGTAGATCACAATTCATTAGATAGTTCCTCTTGAAACCTATTTACAGATGGTGCTATATACACAGACATTTTTATTCTAATTTTGCCCTAAATATTTTCAACTCATTTTTATTTTTTATCATCTTGCTGCAGGTGAATGAACATCAAGGATCAGGGTAGAAGTTGAACTCCTGTTTTGTAGCACCAAAAGGCTCTGGGTATACACATTATCAATGCTCACTGGCTTCACCTCAGGAAGTGTCTCACTAGTAAATAAAGGATGACCCAGTGGAGAGAGTGCTGCATTCGTTAGACAGCACACTGTTGCCTATTAACCAACGCTGGCTGTGTTTGACAGTTCATTGCATCATGTGATATTGCCTTTCATTGGCATATCTTTAGAAGTTTATCATCCGATTTCCACAACATTCTAAGATATTTTGTGTGCAGTTTAGCACATGGCAAAATCCTCTGTTATGATCATAGAGACTCAGAGCATATTGCCTTTTAATTTCCTGTCATTAGAGTGTTATTTCTGAAAATCTCCTCTGAAAATGAGGTCTCCTCCCATCTGGAACCATTAGTCAAGTGACATGAGATGTTCTAGCAATGCATAATTTGCACAAGATGCTCTGGCAAAACCCCGCTGCAAGAGTGGTGCAATGGATAATCTCAGGCACAACTTAACAGCTTGCTATCGGTTATGTGAACTGTAGAAAAGAAATGGAGGAAACATCTTTAGTTGATAGATAGTTGTAGCAACCTTGGAACAACACTCTTTCATCTTCCTGTAAAAATATTTATTGATTAATCTGGTCAATTTTAATTCCACCATGCTAACAAACACTGAATTAGAAATGTTGGTATTGTTATAGTGTGACCCTATTGTGATGGCTTTTGGAATCTTTTGGATCACATTGGTCAGTTTCATTTAATAATGTTCAGGAAATGCTTCATCATTGTTGTGGTAAAGGCAATTTTGGGAGCAAGGCAGGAACACACCCTGGATGGGATGCCAGAGCTGTAAGGCACCAACACTACCTGCTGAGCCAATGTGCTGCTCACATCTGTTAGTTGCACTACTTAATTGCTACTTTATTTCAGCATATGGCCTGCTGATGTTCACATGGCTGGCCACAACATCAGGAAAAAGAAACAAATTCAAAAACATTTCATGCCTCTATCTAGGCCCTTGGCTGTGCTCGATCAGATTGAGATCTGGGAATTTGGAGGCCAAATCAACCATCAATCTTGAACTTTGTCATGTTCCTAAAACAATTCATGAACTTTTGCAGTATGGCAAGGCACATTATACTGCCATTAGGAAATACCATTACCATGAAAGGGTTTACTTGGTCTGCAGCAATGTTTAAGTAGGTGGTATGTTTCAAAGTAACATCCACATGTCTGTACCCAAGGTTTCCCAGCAGAATATTTCACAGTAAATCAGACTGCCCCTGCTGGCTTCCCATAGTGCATCCTGGTGCCATCTCTTCCCCGGCTGTCCATATGATGTAAAAGAAAATGTGATTCATCAGACCAGACCACCATCTTCCATGGTTCAGTTCACTCACGTGCCCATTGTAGGAGCTTTCGGCGGAGGACAGGGGTCAACATGGGCACTCTGAACAGTCTGCAGCTACACAGCCCCAGACACAGCAAGCTGCTATGCACTGTGTGTTCTGACACCTTTCTATCATAGCCAGCATTAACCTTTACAGCAATTTGTGCTATAGTAGCTGTTCTGTGGGATCGGACCAGACGGTCTAGCCTTCACTCCCCACGTGCATCACTGAGCCTTGGGTGCTCATGACCCTGCCGTTGATTTAGCAGTTCTCCTTCCTTGACTACTTTTGGTAGGTATTAACCAGTGCATACCGGGAACACCCCACAAGACCTACCGTTTTGAAGTTGCTCTGACCCAGTTGTCTAGCCATCACAATTTAGCCCTTGTCAAGGTTGCTCAGATGATTATGCTTGCCCATTTTTCCTGCTTACAACACATCAACTTCGAGAACTGACTGTTCACTTGCTGCCTAATATATCCCACCCTTTGACAGGTAGCACTGTAATGAGATAATCAATGTTAATCAATGTTAAACTTGTCAGTGCTTTTAATGTTATGGCTCATTGCTGTATTCGAGTGAATGATACTGAACAAAAGAGCAAAGTCCAAGTGAATGATGTTCTAGTAATTTTAACAGGAAATCCAATATATAATAATTAAAACTAGGTTCTTAGAACAGCAACGCCTGACCTGAGCAGTGTTGCATACTGATCAGAGTCTTGTACCTGGCACAGAATTTAAATGTCCCCTTTCATATTGTAGCTGTTGGACCGATGAGTGTCTACCATACAAACATCATTATATATAAATATAAATAAATAAATAAATATATATGTGTGTGTG
>JANDJT010000228.1:12733246-12751747 GCA_024331685.1 Stegophilus panzeri
ATAAACAACTGAAAAAAACCCAGCGATATCATGTCACGATTTTTCAGTGCTGCAATATACAATAAATCCCATCTCCGGTCTATTCACCTATTGCCTTCTCCTGCTCAATTTAGCTCCCTTCTCTTGCAATGCATATTGATGCTTTATGAGAGAAAGAATGAGAGAGAGAAAAGGGAAGGAAAGGGGAGGATTGGACTGTGCACTGAGGCCTGCACAACAAACGGAATCAAAGTTGAATGCTTACTGCTCCAGTGAACTGGGATCAATAGATTCACAACACAATCCTCCTGCTAGGGATGGGGGTGGGGGGCTGGTTGGGGGGTAAATAAGTGTCTGTGTGCAGGAACCTTGCTTCCCCCCTTTGCACTGATGGTCTGTTTTGAATGCCCATTGTGAGGACAGCGCAGGGGAGTGAGGTGAAGAGCTTGTACTGCCTGAGCGGTGCAAAAGTTCCTCTCTGCTCCAGTGGCTTTTGGCAATGCCAGCAGGGGAGCTGCAAATTTAGTGGCCAGACATCTATCTATTTATCTGTCTGCTTGCCTGTATGTCTGTCTGGCTTTGGAAAAATTACAACTTTCAATCAAGAACAAAACCACGCAATATGAAATAATGCTGTTCAGTTATGAGAGCGGTGATGCACCACAGTGAGATCAGTGAGAAGAGAAATGAACAACAGGGCCCTTTCATGCTCTGACAGTTATTATTTCAAATAACAGCACTGAATTCATACTGATCCTAATCCTCTCTCCATCTGTGTGTGTACACTTGTTGTGGGTGAAATGCTGTATATGGGCAGATGGTGGCACTCTAGTAATTGCAATCCTGTCCTCTGAATGGGACCACGGGGCAACTCAGAACCCATTCAGTGGCTGGCAATAAGTACTGTCAACCCATAGCTTTCTAAGAAAGTACAATTGAATAAATAAATGGCAAATACATAAAGAGAATACATATACCATAGACTACATACATACAGTATAAAGCTTTAAAGACTACTGTTCTAGACCTTAATTCATTTGGTTAATATGTGATCAGAATCCCAAACAATATTATAGATGATGCAACACAACATGCACATGGACAAGTGACTAAATCACAAGAGTCATAATGTCTGGAGTTCAGCAGAGGCAGTGAGCATTACTAACCCTCAGTAATACCACCAGTCATGCAATTAATCCTTCATTTATATGCAGTATAAACACACAGATTGTAATTTCTTCAATCAAGCTCTCTATTAGCCTTCAGGAAGGACTATGAATATTGATCACAATCCAAAATCACATGTTTATTATTTGAGTTCTTTTAGCAAAATGGTGAAATATAGCTTTAAGGCACATACAATTCAATAACTGCTTTATCCTGGTCAGGGTCACAGTGGATACAAATCTTGTTTAACATTATTCTGTCTTTAAAATAATACTTAAAAAAATAGATTAAGGGCCATCACTTGCCCCTAGAGGCATTTCATTCATCAGAAGCAGCATTAGGATTCATTAGTATCCCTTTAAGAACTCTTGTGCTTAATGCTAATGTGAGGAGAGAGTCTGATATTAAAGGTAAAGTGCTTGGCATGCAGTGCTCTTTCAGGCTCCTCATAGGACAAAAGTGGGATTTGCCTTGTCAGTGACAGGCGCACTTATCTGTTTTAGCACCAGAGCCTCAGCCACAGAGGGAGCTAATGAACCCCTTCGATCTATTAGCTTAGCTTCCACTGAAACGCATGCATTATTTACACAGGCAAAGCTGCATTTCACTGACACTGACATACTCCTATGACAGCTCTACACACATGCATGAACTCTCTTTCACTCTCTCTCTCTCTCTCTCTCTCTCTCTCACACACACACACACACACACACACACACACACATCAGAAAATATAATGGCAGCATGACAGGCTGAAAGGAGAGGTGTGATTTAATGTAATTTGAATACATTTTTCTAAGACAATGTCTGAGATTTTAAAAGGCTTCACCCACTCATTAGTGCTGAAAAGTTGAGAAGATTTTGTTGTTCTTTCAGGGCCTTGTTTGTGCTGTCAGAAGGCAGTAGATTTATTCACGCTGTTCTCTCGCTTGTTTGTTTGAGACAGTGAAGTTCTGCAGCCGATGGCAGCCACATCTGTCTGTTTATGCTACTCCTGGTGATTGTCCTTCCCTGTGGAGGACAAAAACGGTTGGACGTATGCTTGTCTAATGTTATCTGCTTAATCTGACAGGACCTCATGTAGAATTAATCTTAAAAATGTAAGGTTTAAGGTTATGTCAAGTTAATGGTTCTTTGGTTAGAATTTGGGCTTTAATGGTTGCAGTGAAACTATTGGAATGATTTGTCTGCTCTTTGACACATCTGTCATTAATGCCCATATACACAAAACGTTCAATCAGTTTATTCTAATTGGCCTGTTAAGACAGAGTTAGCTATAAATATGCAACATTCTGTCATGGCAAATAACCTGACGATTGTTTGAAACAAGTATGTTACAGAAAGCCATCATACAGCAGAGTGGTTAAACAGGCCTGTTGTACATGTCATTGGATCCTCTGTAGCTACCCCTGCTTTCCCATTTATCCCTGCAAAGCAGTCCATACAAGATTTCACTGAGGTTTTTGTGATTGTTGCAGCCAAAAATGCTTGATTTTGCTGCAACTTTCTTTAAAATTTGCGATGCATCTGGCATAGTATTTTGTGTGTTTTTTTTTGCGGAAAACTACTTGAATAGGTGAAATTGCAATTACACTAAATTGTTTTGCACTGTCTTTCACAGTGATAATTGTTGGTAAATGAAACCTTTTAGCTGTACTTATGTTCGACACATGTGAATCAAAGAAGCCTTTGACTGAATACACACTGTGATGATGTCACGACACGTCTTGGCCCAAAGCTGCAGAAAATCTGCAGCAATTTTGAAAAATTGCATTTAATACTGCAGAGTTTGCTTGAATTTGTGTTAATTTCTGCGATCACAAAATTATTAAATCCTGGAGAGACTGCTAAAGGTGAGACTACAGAACCTCCTCTGTTAGCAAATACTGTATGGCAAGTACAGTTATGGCAAAGTTAGTTATAAATGCAAAATGCTAACACACAAAATGACACTGATTTGTTGCTGTAGATCAAATAGTTTGTCAGTATATGGTCTTATCCTAATGTTCAAAATACTTGTCGAGGAGAAACACAGCTAATTTATACATTTACATTTATTCATTTAGCAGACGCTTTTATACAAACCGACTTACAAATGAGGAAATACAAGCAAAGCAATATATCAAGCGAAGAACAATACAAGTAGTACTACCATGCAAGATTTATAATTGAGTTCTAGAGAAGCAAAGTGCACAGAGTAGAGATGTAAGAGCCAGTGTAAGCTTTTTATTTATTTATTTTTAAATAATGTGGGGTTGGCATGTTAGTGGTTAGTTAAGTGCTCACAGAAGAGGCAGGTCTTTAGCTGTTTTTTGAAAATAGTGACATATTCTGCGGTCCGGACTGAAGTTGGAAGTTCATTCCACCACTGAGGGACAGTTAGTTTGAAGGTTCTGGAAAGGGACCTTGAGCCATGCTGAGTAGGCACTACTAAGCGTCAGTCATTAAACGATCGCAGATTGCACGAGGGAACGTAAGCCTTCAGGAGAGCGTTGAGGTAGGGGGGTGCTGTTCCAGACAAGGTCTTGTACGTGAGCATCAAGGCCTTGAATTTGATGCGGGCAGCGACAGGAAGCCAGTGAAGGGAGACAAAAAGGGGTGCGACACGGGTTCTTTTGGGCTGGTTGAAGACGAGATGTGCTGCTGCATTCTGAATTATTTGAAGGGGTTTGATGGAGCTGGCTGGGAGGCCCAAGAGTAGTGAGTTGCAGTAGTCCAGGTTTGAGATGATAAGAGCCTGGACCAGTAGCTGTGTAGCCTGTTTGATGAGATAGGGTCTGATTATACCAAATTTACTCTTTACATACATATATATCTATATCAAATAAAATTACAGTCATTATGACATTGTGGTTGGGTGGGTGGTTGTTGTGTGTGGTGGTGTTTTTTTTTTTTTTTTCTTCTTTTTTTCTCTCTTTCCCACCTCATAACAGTTGTTTCTTCTTGGCATGATATAGACACACACACCTGAGTGCTCCAGAACACCAACCTGTCAAAAGTTCAGCTTTTATAGAGGTAGGCACACTTCTTGATGATTATCTAATCTTGTGCATTCATTAGTAACACCTGGCTACTAATTACTCTAATTACTTCTAATGATTTGGGAAGTAGGAAGGGTGTACTTATTTTCTCCCACCTAATTTCAGAATGATGGTTTACTTTTTGGGAAAAAAAATTACTATCATATTGAAATTTGTTGTGTTTTTAATTTTTTTTTTTTCACCCATGACTGTAGTTGCTTCATCATGTATCATTGTGTTTCCCCATATATTTTCAAGTTGTTTGTAATAACAATAAAGAAATTGTCCAAAGCACCTTTAATAACTGATTTCAGGTTGATTATATACAGTATATATGATGGTTAATTTGCTTGCAGATTAAAACACTAATCTATTACAAGTGTACCATAATCATTATCCATAGTTATAACCACTTGTCAGGCTTATGGTTTATTTTGGGATCATGACTACTGCAATAATGTGAGAGTAATTTTTACCAACAGATGTGTTGTTTTTACTGACATTTACCTCTTCTGCTTTGGGTTTGACAGCACTGACGTGAACCTGTGGACAACCTCAACCTCATGCGAACCCTCTCAGCTCAGCTGCAGAAAGCCTTTTCATCATCCCCATATTGAGTAAAGATCATCTTCTGCTTGTGTTTGCCTTTCATTAACTTTCATTCCCTTTCAGGTTTATTGAACACTGGCTCACTTTAAATAAAACACTCGGCTCAACACAAACCCATATTTACACCACCACATATCTTGCCCCAAAACAAACATCAGCTAAGCTCCATGGTGATGACTACAAGACCATCATATAATTAGTGACGAGTGTACAAATGCTTACTTGTATGACCCATTGAGAAGAGGGATATTCTCAACGTCCTATAGCATTGCAGGCCTGTTCATCACCATTTAGAGAATTAGAGGTTAGACAATTCTAACAAATCATTGTTGATTTGGTTTAATGGTTCTATATATTACTGTATATTATATAACTCTATAATATTCAGAGGATGCATTGTAGAAAATTCTGCTACCATCATGTGATTTTATTTGGCTGGCCAAATCTTAACGAGAACACCTGTGGCTTCTTACTAATTAAGCCATAGTCTCAGTGTTTGGATATAAGAAGCCATCTCTCCTTGATTCAGATATGGCTTGTATGGAATTATTGAGTGGTTGATAATGTAAGTTTCTTTTGCTTGTGTTTAAGGCGCTGATTATGTATTTGATATTTTGCATGCTTTGAATTCTAGTTATATTTAGTTTTCTTTGATTCTACCTATTTATTGAATTTGTTAAAGCTCACTTCAGATGTATGACCTAAGGCATATTAATGTTTGTATTACTGTTCCTATTTGTTTATAGTTTAATTAGAAACCAACAACTACCAGCACTTGTCATCAGTGGGGAAATGTCTATTCCTACATGTTGAAATAAACTGAGAAAAAGAGACAGGTGACAGGTTCTATTATTATTATTATTATTATTATTATTATTATTATTATTATTATTTTTTTTTTTTTAAACATGTATCATGTGAGCTCATCACAATATGCATTCAGTCAAGTCCTCTTCGATTCACATGCGTCTAACATGAGTAGAGCTAAAAGGTCTCATTTACCAAACATCTCATAGAATTGCAACTTCACCAATTCAAGTGGTTTTTGGGGGGTGGGGGGAGTACAACTTTCTGTTCAAACTTTTGTCATCACGTGGGTATATTTAACTTATTTAGGTATAAGCTAAGTAAGTGGTGTGGGGTTCCACCCATACACCCCCCCCCCTCCAAATTTATTTTTTCCTTTCCTATATTAAAAAGTACAATAGCTAGAAGAGTTGGTTAGCATGATCCTGTGCATCATATACAAGAACATACTGTATGTTCTTGTATATGAACATATCTAACAGGGAATGAGATGCTAACACATGCATATTTAGAATGTTTTGTAATGTCTATAGCTGGATACCAGCTGGATTTCAAGAACCTTCAAACTAACTGTTCCTCAGTGGTGGAATGAACTTCCAACCTTAATCCGGACAACAAAATCTGTCACTGTCTTCAAGAAACAGCTAAAGACTCACCTCTTCTGTAAACACCTAACCAACCCATTAAAAAACAAAAAAAAACTCTGGCACTTAAACCTTGACTCAATTAATGGATCTTGTATGGTAGCACTACTTGTATTGTTCTCTGCTTGATATTGCTTTGCTTGTATTTTCTCATTTGTAAGTCACTTTGGATAAAAGCATTTGCTAAATGAATAAATATAAATGTTTAAAAAAAAAAAAAAAAAAAGTTACAGTTATTGGTCAGCCATACTGCTATATCACCAAAGCCCATATTTAGCATGGTTGTTTTATTTATTTATATATATAAAAATTATCAGCATCCACCAGTAAATCTTCCCATTTGGCTGATATCTGACAAAAGCATTCTTATTCTGATCCCTATTCTGTTCCCTATTCTATCCTATTCGGACGTATGCATGCTACTGTATTGACATGTACTGTATTGGCCCAAATCTGCTGTA
The DNA here is from genome assembly GCA_024331685.1 of Stegophilus panzeri. Lineage (NCBI taxonomy): Eukaryota > Metazoa > Chordata > Actinopteri > Siluriformes > Trichomycteridae > Stegophilus > Stegophilus panzeri. The sequence goes on from JANDJT010000228.1 coordinate 12,739,934, forward strand.
ATTTTGAACAATTGCAAGCTCCTCTGAATACTGTGGAGTTTGCTTGCTTTTGTGTTAATTTCTGTGAACACAAAATTTAAATCCTGGAGGGACTGGTAAAGGTGAGACTACAGAACCTCCTGTTATGGCAAAGCTACTTATAAATGCAAAATACTACCACACCAAATGACTTTATTTGTTGCTGCAGATCTAAATAATTTATCAATTTATGGCCTTATCCTAATGTTCATTTGTTAATTTCCTCCTTTGTAAGTTGCTTTGCATCAAATCATCTGCTAAATGAATAAATGTAAATATAAATGTTCATAATACTTGTCCAGGAGAAACATGGCTAATTTATACCAGATTTTTTTTCATTTTTGTTTTTTCCTCACAACCGTTGTTTCTTCCTGGATAAAGATTTTTCATTTTAAATAGAAAAAATACAGATAACTACTAACAGGGATTCCAGATTTTTTTTTTCCTTTTACATATTCACAATATTTGCAAACAAAAATAGGAAACATATATGGTTGACGCAATTCTAATTATTTCTATTTGCTACATCTATTTTTAGTATGTGATACTTAATATCTTGCTTGCTAGGGTTGTAATGTCATTATTTTAATTTGACAATCATTTTACTCCATATAGTAATTGTTATTGGGTTATTCAGTACTCCTACTTCTGAATTGTTGAATTAGAGAGCAAATAGCAGTTTATTACATAATAGACAAACCATATTAATACATAAAAACAATACCAGGAGCAGTTCTGTAGAGACACACCACCATAGAAGAGTCCTGCATGTTCCATAAACCTGCTCTAAAGAGATAATTGCTCAAGTCAGCAAAAACGCAGAACAGTAAAATACTGTTTTTTTTTTTTTTTTTTTTTTTTTTTTTTTTTTTTTTTTTTGCTTTATTGAAGCTTAGAAATGAGTTTGTAAAGTTTTCTCATCACAACAAGGGGTCTTTTTAAACATTTCAGCAGGGAAGCTACAGTATCTTTGAATTATTTATCTGACTGATCCTCAAATGGCTCTGTCTTTAGATTTGTTTAAGACTTCAGGCTAGTCTTGGGCTAGGTGCACTTTGCAGCTGGATTAAGAAGCAACAATCAGCCATGCCAAAAAACACAATAACAAAGTTGATTGTTTGTTTGTGCCTTCATTTATACAACAATAAATTCTTCCTGGATATATTTAAAATACAGATAGTGTGAAAGGAAAGTGTTATTTGTGGCTTTATATACTAACATACTCATTTCAACTAGACAGAGATGCACAATGAATGTTACATTAATAACATACCATGTTGCAGACTTCCTGTTGAAATTGCTCAACTCCCTAGACCATACACCAGACCATCAGTCGAGATTAGTCTTTCGTCCTTTAAAACATTCCACAACATTACAGCAAGATTAAATAAAGATCTTTGCTGTACACTGAGATGAAGGCAGTGGGAGGAAGATCAAAGCTAGAGACCTAGGGCATTTGTATTAAATGATGTACTAGAATGAACAATCGTAATTATTGCACCACAAAGTATTCTTCAAAGGGTGTAAGGGGATGTATGCATTCCAGGAGAAGTTCATACTGTGTCTATAGAGTGCATGTATGGTGAGATTAGCATGTTTAAGAGGGCTGTCTTAAAAAGATTTGTTTGTATGCGAGTGTGTGTGGGAGGGCATTTAAGACAATGCTGAATAAGGGGTCAGTGTTAGATATATTTGTAAAAAAGCTGGCTTAAAATGTAGCTGTAAGTCTTTGCACAGGGAGAATACTGTAGGCTAAAAGCTACATTAGTCAAAGTCAGTAGGGCCAAATTATTCATTACCTTATATAAACAAACAATTGCTGTGTGTGGGCCAGTTCATTTCTCGACCTCCATAATTCTCTTCTTATCTCTATAACTTCTCCTCTTTTTCTTACTCCCTAACATATGCGGATGCATGCATACAAACACACACACACACACACACACACACACACACATAATCTCATGTTGAACAGTTAAGAAAAGGAGCAGAGAAGGTAACTACATCAATGCATTTGATGACTGGTCTCTGGGAAGCCTTCTTCTATGGTGCTCTCATATCTCTGGGCTTATGGGTTTCAATCAATACTCAGTCCCTGTGGTCGCCTCTGGCAAACTGTTTGAAAAGTCAGCGTAGCATGAAATGGCCATTATTAAATTACTGAGACATACACATTTAGAACACTATTGCATTAAGGAAAGCAAACTCACCAATCAGCGGAGGGAGGCATTAATATCTTTAAATTATTCTGGGTCCTGATTATAGATCAGATGAGATGAGATCCATTGAGTAATTCCTGTTGTTTGGTGTAACATTTCACGACAGGATGCTCCAGCATGAAAAGTTTGACCCCAGTGCATTACTCATAAGAGCACTGTCTAAGCATGAGATGTATAATAATCTTCCCAAAATGTATCAATTTCATTTCCACTTTTCCAAACTAAATTTAGAGAATACTAACAGAGTGGTTTGGTGAGTGCCACAAAGCCACAAAATCTGCTTGACGTAGCTTTGGAATAATTCATTAGCATTTGAACCAGTATTAGATCAGCTTAGCCCCTTCCTTGTGTGGGTTACCACTTCCATCTCTGAATCAAGCAAAGATGCCAGTAGAAATTATCCACTGCACTGCTCCATTTATAGAGTTTTTAGGTTTTTTTTCCCTTTTGGATATATTTGTGCAAAGATTTCTAACAAACGTCTAGAAGCTTGTGTTCTTGATGCATGCTTCTTTAAAATCTCAGTTGACATACAGTTGTTCTTAGGTGCCCTTGGTGTATACTGAGTGTTTTGTGAGGACTACTTTTTTTTTTTTTCCAAAATAAAAACACTCCTGGGAATAACAGACATTCTCTGTTTCATTGGAAATGAGCACCTCACTTCAACTCCTAATTTTGCACCTGGCCAGGCAGAGCACAGCAGCTAACCCCTGGGTTAGAGTTCAGAGTGTGGAAAACCCATAAACTCCATTTTCACAATAAAATGACTAAATTGGGGAATATTGTACAAACAACAACATAAGGCATCAGAATTTGGAATGATAAAAGTAACCCCATATTAACCACCCTCCCCTTTTAGAGTCATGACTGAATCAAAAGGAAATTCTGCAGTGCATGGACTGTGTCTGTTTCATTTTGATTGGATCTGAGGTGCAGCAAGCCATTGTGAAGCACAAAACAGCAGCAACAACAACTTAAAAAACAATTGGTTAATACACACGATTAAAGGACTAGTTTTAACATTTTGGCTTTTTTTTTTTCACAACACTTTTACAGCAGATAAATTTAGGGATCCTAAACAACAAACATGTTGTTTAACATTGTTTAAGCCTTGTTTATCATTTTCACAATCCTGTCTTTTATTGTTTATCATTCATACCACAAAAGGTAGTCATGTATGTAACAATTATTCTATAGAAATGGATAAGTGCCTGCTTTGGTGAGAATCCCGATACTAGCAGCACAGACTTCCTGGAGTGACATACTGTGCAGAGGGATCAAGCGTCAGCAGTGGACGGATGGGAGGTGGGTTGAACCAGCAGGTAACACGTGATGATTCTCACCTGTGTTTGATTACCACCAATCTACTTATGTGTGTTTCTTTGTGCTTTTAGTGGATGCCATAACAGAGATGGCAGAGTTTACACACAACACATACAGAGTCTGAGTCTGAGTCTGAGTTTGAACTTGAACTTGAATTTGAACTTGAACGAGATGAAAGCTGAATGAGATGAAAGCTGTGAGATGTTGTGTCAGCATTTTGTTTCTGTTGAGTTATAAAATGCATTCTGAAAAGCAATGATGAAGAATTAACGGAGCCCCGAAACTCCATCGGAAATCATCTTGTCTCCTGAGTCCACCTTCTCAACTACACATGCCAGGGTTCTATACATCATTTAACTAATCCCCATGGGGAGGAGACACTTCACATACTGTAGAGTGGCATGTAATGGTAGGGGCTGGGCCTCCAACCTATCTATGTATAAGCCATAGTAATTTTGTCCCACACCCAGTAAGGGATCACCCTGTGTCTTTCCTATGTGGCAGATGAACACTTGATCTAAGGATAGAAAAGCTGCCATCCAGCCTAAAAAGCACCATAGGACACATGCTGGGCACAGCAAAAATGCTCTGCATTGGTGATATGGTAAAATAACCTTACACAGAAATCCCAGGGTCAACCACAAGGTCATTCCAAGGTGGGATAAAGGGTGTTGATGGTGTTGATTGGTAATGTCACTGCATTCAGGAGTTTCCTGGACTGTGTGACCTAACTGTGGATGCCAAATCTCCCAGTTTTTTGGGGATAGCAGATGTACTTGAAGAGAAGGTCACCAGGGTGTTCTGACCACTAGAGAAAGCATTGATCGCAATAGAACTAGCAAAAATATAATTTTCAGAGACACTAATTTCAGTTTGTCATCTTGTGTAGGCTCATAAGGAGAGGCCTGGAGGGTAACCAGCACAAGGGGAAAATCCCATGCCAGGTTCTTTATGAATCATGGTAGATGGGAGTACTGCACCTCTTTCAGAAATTCCATCATATGTTTATGAGGGTTTAAAATTGTGGGGTGAGTAACAGCTGTTTGATGTGTTTTGATCTCACACTGGGGGGAGGGGGGATTTGTTCCCCTTTGTGCTCCATGGAAACACTGCTCTCCAGCTAGTAAGGGAAGCATCCATGGCTCTCTCTCTCTCTCATATGGGGCACTCATACCAAGTGTACCTCTTTTGTTAAAAAAAAGTTTTGCATCTCCAGAAAGCTAGAGCCTGTACCAGCCATAGGATGAAACCCACTTCTAAAAAACTTATAATTTCAGCAAGCCTAGGGAGTGCCATGATGCGACTGCCCTCAGTAATCCTAGCATCCTCAACAGGAGCCAGTACTGTACATAGCAATCTGTATGAATCTGATTGCCAAACATAATAATGTCTGCCACACTTTAGTTCACAGAGAAGAGGGTGGATGTATCCCAATTGGCATGCAGCTTGGTGGGGGAACATAAGAGTCAGTCTTTCAAATATTATCTTGATACCACTGGCCATGAGGAGAGAAAGGCCACTCACATACCTCTTGAAAATACCAGGGTAGAACTTTGAATTGAAATGTCTCTCCTTGGAAGGCAAACATCTGTGTTTTGGGGAAATGGGGACATGAAAATGGGTGTTGTGCAGGTCCATGGCCATGAAATAATCTTGGAGTTGGCATGGATTACATAGGTTAACCTTAGCATACAGAAAGGGAGGGCCTTTAGGAACTAATTCAGCTTTTATGTGAAATGCCATGTGGAGGTTCCACTTGGCCATGCTAGATTTGTGAGCCTGAAATATGTACTTCCCTCTTCAAGAAGAACCACAACACTTGAAGCTAGTTGACACTACAGTGATTGCAATGTATAAAATACATTGCATAAAACAAAACAAATACGTAAAACACCCACCAAAGCAGATGTTTAACACAAACTATTCTACTTGCACAGCAATGTAAAGAAATACATAAAAAAATGTATGCCTGGAGGGGGATTGATTTCCAAAATGGAGATGCTCTCAATTTTATGTGGCTTTCACAACATGTGAGATGGTATTGATAGACCTGATCTTTCAGTAGTGGCTGCACAGTGGAGACACAGGGAACCCTGCAAGTGAAAAGCTGGTTTCCATCTCTTAGGATGAATGGAAAAAAATATATAAATATGTACCAACTGCTATAGTTCCTACATGATCCTGACTGTGAAATTATTTCTGTTTACAAAATAGTTGGGTGCTTGCTGTGGTTACAGTCTTGAAAAAATAGTTTTAGATGTGATGGGGGAAATGATCTATTATAGACATGGCCTGTATTAACCTGTTTCTTAGAGACGGAGCAGACTGTCTACTGGACCGAATTAGAAGACCTGGCTTACACATAGTAATTTGCAATATGCAAATTAACCTATTTCTGTGTCTAAGGAGCATTGCAACAGATGTACTTTCTTCGTGATAAAGATTATGTGTTTGGATTGGGCTTCGAAATGATGAGTGACGTGAACTTGGCCTCAATCCAAGTCATCTTCGGAGAGTAGACAGAAAATGTATGCTGTGAGTGAAGTGACCTCTTATTCAGTGTAAACCTATTTAATAAATAAATTAATAAACAAAATAAATAAATAAATACTGAAAGTCTCTTGTCAGGTCTGACTCTTGATGTCCTCCAAACTGCACCACAGATAGTTAGCTCTTAGAAAATGATTAATTGACCGTGCCTAAAGAAATTTTGCCAGGCATCTGTCTTGCCAAAGTGCTTCAGCTGTATTATACACAGTGTGGCTTGTTAGAGCTTAAAAGTAAGGAAAGTCTTGCAGAATATTTCCAGAGGATGTACAGAAGCCCTATAAACAGCAATAAAGGCACAATATCAATGCCTATGCACGTAACACTGCATTTGTGATAAACATAACCACTAACTACTAAGAAGAAGTAGGTGCAAGAGCTGGCATCTTGGTGTCTCTATGATACAACGCTATGTTCTGCATCTCCAAAAAATGGTTCCTGTATATAGATGAACAAAGCCCCAGGGTACAGTAGAGATCAACAACCCCTGCTGGCACATATGGACCCATCCAAATTCATTGAGTCTCTAAAAATCATCTCAGCTGAAAAATGCCAGCTTGGGATTCGGCCGAGGAGGGGAACGGCTGGCGTCCGTCCAGTCTGAGAGAGTGTTGAGTAGAGGAGGCACTGGCATGCAATGTGCATGATGGATGTGCCTTGGCTCCCCTGCGGAGCGGCCAGCATGGTAGACAGATGCGCGATTGTCTCAGGACGAGTAGGCACAGAAGAAAAGACTGGCAGCACCATCAGAGGGTTCTTCTGCCTGCACTGGTTCACCTCCTCCAATCCTCAACTCCCTGCCCTACTGCAGTTTTGTCCATAGGAATCAGGCATGCAAATACACACGTGCTACTGCAATCAGATCAAATAATAAAGCTCCTCCAGTGTGTGACTAGGAGCAGGAAAAGAGAGTTGGGGAGTTGATGGCTTCTAGAAAGTCCCAGAATGATCTCATTGTAGAGATGCCGGCTAAGCTTTATACTTCATTCTTCACGGTAATGCCATGGAAAGCAAAGTGAGCAGAGGAGTAATCTCATTGAGAAGCGAGACAAGGATTTCCTCACACAAACATAGGCAGTTAAGCCCTGTGTCTAGTAGACATGCTGGGGATTGCAATGGCAATGAAATGAATCTCACATTTTGTTTGTAGGCCACACCACAGACACTGTATAACGATTAAGCCCAGGAATAATGATATAATGCCAGCACTGGTACCAGCAAGTGCTTTCTAAAAGCAATGCTTTCTAAAAGAAATAACATATGGAAGGTACACAAGCTTGTGCATTATTAATGAAAAAGACTTTTAACTGCCTCACTCAATAATTCATCTCCATGAAGACTTGTGTCAACTTGTACAGTTGGAAAACTCATGAATGCCAAATAAATCAGGCAAGAAAACCAATGTTTGAAACAAACAAAAACAAACAAACACAGCACTTTCTTACCGTACTGATAGTACACTTTACGTTTCATCTTCACACTCTGTAGCTTGTTTAATTGGCTTGCTCAGGAGTTTAAATTTTGGTTAAAATTGACCTCATTAGTATTAATTAGGATGTATACAGAAGCCAAATAACTATGACAAGAATCTGAATTAATGATTTAGTCCTGTCTTGGTTTAATCAAATATAAAGCTAATCAAGTTGATATTGTTCATCATGTTCATCAATTACATAACACATGCAGGGCTGTGTAAAAAAACTAATTTATTTAATTCAATGGTCAAAAATACAGCAATGTTACAAAAGACAAATCTGAATAATTTTATTGATTTTTACTACACTGTAAAAATGTCCTGAAGAGTAGAAAATAAATTTTAACATTAAAATTTTAAATACATTTTTCTATACACAAGTAAATTCTGCATAAATATAAAAGTACAGGTTTCGCATAATTGTTTATTGGCTGCCACAACAACTGCCCTAACAACAGGAGTTTGCAAAATTTTTGCAGTCAAGGACCCTTTTACTGTAAAAAAACAAAAAACAAAAACACAGATTTCCTCAGTTCAAATTTCTTTAAAAAACATATGGCACATATAGATTAAGTTGAAAAGTAATTCTTCAGGATTATGACTTTATTACAAACAAGTTCAGAGCAGAATGCCACTGAGAAACCTGTGGTTTCAGAACACATATGCAAATTGTAAAATGTTAAAGTATATTCAATATATGTCGTGGTAATCTTGAAGTAACAGGATTTTGTTCCAAAATTGTTACACAGTTGTATCCAATCCTTAAAAAGAGCAAACATTCAAAAAATAGCATCAAAAACACCCAGCAAATAACCAACAGTAAAAGTACTTAGATCTTAGTTTTGCCTATATCAACTATCAGCTTTATCCTGGCTCATTCAGAAAATTTACTGACAGTATTATAATGTTAAAGGCTAAGAAAAGGAGTTTTCTTATTCATGGTAAAGCAAGGTAAAGGAAGACAAGAGAACAATTTGGAATACCAATTCTTCAAGGCGCTTGAGTGTGGTAGCATTGCAACTCACTGTATGAGGGGCTAGACATGTAGGCTGGTAACATTATATGAATTAATGTGGGCATGTCAGTATTTGATATATGGCTTGTTCAGACAAACATTTACTTTCACTCTTCAATTTTCGCATGAACCGTCGTCCTATGTTATCCTCCTCTTGGTGGATTTTAGACAAGCGTTGTATCAGCACTCTGAAATTTCATTCAGAAATTTCTCACACTACCAATTTTGGTAACTCAGTTACTGATGAGCTTTCTGTTCATAACTCATGACCAAATACTTTTACAAATACGTTTACAATGTGCTATTTTTGTCTGCACCAAAATTAGGCCAAAAATGCATTAACTGTGTATGCCAGTGAGATGAAATGACTATATAAACATTTTTGAGGGTCTGAAAAGGCACTGAATCTCAGGAGAAAACTAAAGTACATCTGATGTCATCATGTAGACTGGGCTCCTATAGCTTAGGCTATAGAGATTAAATTTAGTACAAAATATAGGTTTGCCCCTACTTCCTAAAGTGAGTCTAACCCCAAAGCTGTTCAACTCTGAGCTAGCAATGCTTGCATGGTCAGGTCCATTTAATCTCCCCATGGAAATATGGAGAGAGGCCTTGCTGTGGCGGTCACTTCAGAGATAATCAGACCGATCCCATTTACTGTGTGCTAAGAGAAGCAGCGAGAGTGTACTACCATACAGAGGCTTCCTGCATTCACTGTGTTCACTTACCATGCACAATTTTGTAAATGAGACGCTCATTGGATTATACACATTTATACAGATCAATGCTATGCATGTTCCACAGTCAAGCCTAATGTGATGGAGAGACAGATTAAGGCATTTAACCCCCACCTGTCCTCATGCACAGACCAGCAGTTAAAAGTCTAGTATCTGTTCTGTTCATATTGACCCAGCCTCCAGGGCTTAAATATCAGCTCAAATATCTTCACACAAAGATTAAACTAATATTTAAGATTAATTGCCTGTCATTAATGCTGACTTTATTGTCAAATATGAATCTATACAGGATTGGATATCTGAACAGACTTAATAAAGGAAATAGCATGACTGTAGCTGTATCAAAATGACTTACTTCAATTGCATTATTACTGTGGCAGACACAAAATTAAAATAGGAAAACAGGCTGTACAAACAGGATCATTGATATGGGTAAAAAAATGAGAGAATCTTTTTTTCTTGAATTTATTACAACCACCAGCTATATGGCAGAAAAGTGGTAATAACGTTAATTTGTTTTCAGATAACATTTGCCAGCTGCATGCTGGGCTGAACAGCTAATGACTTGAACACATAAACTGGCAAACAAACCAACAGAGTGTAAAACAACATGGATGACTTACAAGCATGCTATTCTTCCCAGGGAGCTGAGGCTACTGTGGCTAATTTCATTATGACAGGCTACACAGATCAAGTTAGTTGTATAAAAAGTGCATTTTGTGTATGTTTATGATGAAATAACTTTTTTTTTTTTAAAGTAGACTTCTAAGACAAACAAAGACATGCAAAATTTTATTACCTATTAAATCAACAAACACCATCCATAAACCATATAGGCTGAACCTACCAGTTGCTTCTAGCAGTAGATACAGTTTCTTCTGTATCTAAAACATCAAAGTTAGACACAAAACCTCTGATCATGACATGACCTCCTCAATGTAAGTCATCCCTTGACTGAACATCTGACAGAAATCTGACCATCTGAAAGAAGTCCATTCTGAATACTTTCAGGCTGTGTGCTTCCTTTATTATCTCATTCTTCCAGTTTTTATTTTCAGTGAGGGTCCAGAGAATCCCTCTGTTAATTTGATTGTGGGAGCCACTGCAGACACGTCTCTGGTCAGCGAACTGGTCACTCCAAACAAGCTCCTATTTCACCGTTGCAGTGCAATTTCATCATACTGAGAGAAACTTGACAGATGCTTTCCTTCATATTTCATCGAGAACTTCTTTTTGGAGTGTCTGGTATAAATAATAAGCACTAGATTTAGATCAAGGTGAGTTGGAGAAAAAATGTTATGAGTTCAGCTCACCACAGCTACTAGTTTTCTATTTCTTAGGTAGCTTTGACAAGACAACACACCTGAGGCACTTCTTCTTCAAGCAAAAAATATTACAGAGCACTGTCTCATCAAATGGAACCTGGGCATATTGGCTTACTGAATTGTGGTGATATTTCTTCATGACACATGATATAATATGCCCCTGGGAATAAATGGATCATGGACATCCATCAGAAAAAGACTGACAGAGAATGACAGAGTGCTGAGTACATGATCATCATCAGTGTCCAGTAAGTGCTCTTTGTATTGAAAACCACTTGATGCTTCTAGACTCTGCACAATTTTATTGGAAACTCAATTCATTGAGGTTGTGTGAAACCTAATTGTATCTAAAAATAAACTAAATTTTGAAATCTGCTGGAGATTATATTGTTGACTACGAACAAATTGCTGTAGTTCATCTAAATTTGTATGAAGTTGACAATTTGAAAAGCTTGTACCTCCAAGAAGCCCAGGGAAATCAACAGAAGCTGACACTGCACATGCTCACCTGGCTGAATCTGACTGTCAAGCATAATAATGTCTGGCACAGACTGAGACTAAATTTCTCTATTTAGCCTCATTCTCAAACTAGCCTCATGCTAATGAATTGTGTGGCCTGCTTTGGTGTTAGGGAGCTGTTTTCTGAGTACCAGTATGCTTGCAAGAATGGTGGACATGTTCCGAATGACCTGGTCCTTGGTAGGGGCACATAGGAGCCAGTTTGTCCAAGAATGGTAGTATCTCCATGCCACTGTTCATCAGGGATGACAAGGCTGCTTGCACATATTGAAACCAGCTGTGGTGCTAGAGAGAGGCCAGATCATATCACTTTGAATAGGAATGCCTTTTGTAGAACACAAACCTTAGCAGCATCTGTGTTATGGGGCATTGAGGCCATGGAGGCATCACACAGCTCCACCAGTGTGAATCAGTCTTGATGTTTGCATGGCTTGAACTACATCTGACAACCTTTGAATACAAAAAAGAGGGTCTTAAAAGCCAGTACAACCCTGTTACATATACAGGGTGTCTCAAAAGTCTCCATACATAGGAGACATTAACACTTTTTTCTAATTTGTCTTGATACGTCGCTCCACGGCCCCTCAGGACCGCTCTTCTTTGCCTGCTTGGCCTTTATGACCATTCTCAGATCAGG
>JANDJT010000228.1:12766877-12802682 GCA_024331685.1 Stegophilus panzeri
TGTGTGTGTGTGTGTGTGTGTGTGTGTGTGTGTGTGTGTGAGAGAGAGTGAGAGAGAGAGAGAGAGAGAGAGAGAGAAATCAGTCAGGTTTTAATCCCAATCCACACAGCAGTGCTTTGGCGGAATAGAGAAAAGGGCTGAGCTATTTTCCACGAGCCCTCAGTGAGCCATGAAAATAAAAACTGTAACTGTCACCTCCCCCAAACACTGTTGTGTTCACTGGTGCTGTTTCTTGTGAGCTGTAGCTGAATATGCCAAAATGAGAGAAAAAATAAAAAACCAACATAATGAACATAGTAAGCTCAGCAACTTGGGGTTTGAAATCACTCTGCTTTCAAATTTCAGTGCATCACTGGTACAGTGGTCTATATCTTTATGCAATAAAGACACCTTCTGTTCACTGTCTCGATCTCCAGTTTTGTCTAGAGTCATTTTATATGCGTGAATAAGGCTGAGATGTTTTAATGAAACATTTTGATGGATATTGCAAGTTGTTAATTAAATTATGCAAACTAAAACAATTTCAGGGTTTGCACAATGGTACCTTTTAATACTACCACTACTACTAAAAATAATAATAATAATAATAATAATAATAATAATAATAATATTTAATATAATGCAGTTAATATAATGCAAAATGCAATTGGCCAGAGGACATCATTGCAATTAAACATTAATTCAAATGACTAAATGTGTCCTGATTTTCCAAACAAGCTGCTTATGAAATAATCAAAGAAGAGACATTGCCATAGGTGTTTAATTATTATAGCATGCATAAATGAAAGGCGCAATAATGGTACTTATTTACAACAATGGATAAAACTCAAATAGGATCTGGCTATAAAGTTGTGCCTGAAGGAATGAATAAGAAAAAAAAAGATCATGCTAATGCTTAAATGCATAAGAAACAAATGCACACCGTAAATGAGGAAAAAAAAGACAACATAAGAAATAAAGCTAACTAAAATAAAGAATCTGTTTAGGCCAGAGGATTTATTAGTCTTAAAGCTATTATTCATGATGTACAAACTGCAAATAAATGGAAGGGGCATAAAATAGCCAGAGGAAAGCCATGCAAAACAACAAGATGTTTATCATAATACAACACTGGATACCACAATATTTTATCATTTGATAGTTTGAATAATGCCCCATGAGTGATTTATCTGGTACCAAAAACAAATTTGTTCTGTTCATCTTTGGAAGCCAATCACCAAACAAATGCTCACATCATTGTCATTTATCAGGAATGGAGGGTGTGGGGATGATGGGAAGTGTAGCTGAGCATGAAAGCTATTTGCAATCTTGTGTGGTGTGGTGCAAAACTCCATCCTCAGGCTGTTGTACAATGGTGTTCTCATGTGGCCAGGGCTTGGAGTGGCAGCTCAAATCTGAAATCTGGCAGTCAAAAAAAAAGGAGAGTGAAATGACAACTTGATAAAAGCGGAATGACTTTTCGGCTGTATTTTGCCGAGAGCAAGGTAAAAGGAGTGGAGTATTCTGAGTGCTGAATGTATGAATATCAGCGCGAACGAGAGAGTGGGTAAGGCAGGGGATATGTCTGTTCATGAAATGTTGTCTGTGTGGTGATGCCTGTGTTTGTCTGGGTCAGGGTTACTTGAACACCACGGTCCACACTTGTCTGCATTCAACCAATCTCCATCTACATGTATATGTGTGTGTATGTGTGTGTGTACAAAATGTGACCATGAAGGAGAGGCCAGTGGGTTCAGACATGCTGTATGCTTTAGTGGAGCTTGACATGATTCTCCTCTCCTCCTGCAGCTGTTTCTGCTCATCCACAAACATGACATTGAAGAGCATGAATTAAAATGAACATCACTAATTCCACTCTCTTGCACTCCTGCTCAGTCTATGGAAAGCTGCACTGTTGATGCCGCTTTTTCGAATATTCCTGCTCATCTATCAGATGACAGCCTCATTTCATCGGCTCTCAGGTAAAGTGCCATGAGGCTCTATGATATTTACCCATTAATAATAATGAGCATATCGAACGATGGATTAAATTGTAAGGTGGGATTTGCTTATGAGTACGCTCTACACCATTACTTATCTAATAAGCCTTAGAAAGCAACAAACATTAGCACTGGTGAAAGAGTTAACATTCACCTCTCGGGCTCTCTGAGGGGTGAATGAGCTCATCTAGCATGTACGAGTATGCAAATACGAGCAGTTACTGTCTGGCTGCTGCTTAATTCTCCATTATTCTCTAGATAGACGTCCAATCAAGTTGACTTTGAAATAGATTGTGGGTGATTAGGCAGGATTGCCGGGTGGGCTGTCTGATGCACAAGGCCTCTCTCTTTTTTTCTCTCTCTCACTTTCTCAGTCTCAGTCTCACTCTCTTCCTCTCTCTCTCTTTGTCTTGCTTGTAACTGCAGCAGCTGCTTAAAGAATCTGCCAGCACTGATCCATTTAATTAATTCTCAGACAAGCATTACTGATTTGCTAAATCAGTGAGAATGACACACAAGGGGTGAGATGTTTGGACACACACACACACACACACACACACACACACACCACAGTCACTTTTGCATGTCTGTACATCTGACCCCAACTTGCAGTACCAGAACTGGCCACGTGAGGAGAATGTACACACAATTTTCACATACATATGCAAGTCCTTTGCTTATACACCCACATCATGTGTCAGAAAAACAGAAAAACAGGAAATACTTGTCTTTACAAGTATGATGGAGATGCAACACTGATTAATTCAGCAGCACGTCTGCACACTTTCTAGATTATTCAGGACCTAGACATGTATGTACACATACATCAACATAACTAGTGATGGAAAGAAGCAAATCATAGATCAACAATATGTGCTGGGACAGTCTGTTTCTTATTTTCTTTTTATCCATATGCACTTCCCTGAACAGAATTGCCATGATTAAAACTGATTCATGGTACTGCCAAGGTGAATTTTATTGATTATAAAAGAGAGAACAATTTAACACCAGACCTTTGACATTTTATGTGATCATTTATTATTCTGTTCTCTTTTCCTATAATGGCTAGGACAATAAACCCTATATATCAAACAAATCACCACAGGTTTGGAAAGACCAGATACTGATAGTACATCAACCTGACCCACATTTCCTTCCCATATTCACAGTAGTGCATGGCTAGATATTCTAATTATCTTTGCTGAGATGTCCAGGCACTTGCAGTTCTCACACTGCATTATGTGTTGACATGGTATGAACCAAGCCAGTCTCAGGGGCTTTTATACAGCACTGGCTCCCAACCTAATGACAGTGCCAGAGTGATGACAGAAGCGCATACAGGAGCACTCCTAAAATAACACTGGCCTTATCAGCAACATCGTCATCAGTATAGGCCACTCTATAGGAGTAGTATGTAAGTGCTCCTGGCTGTTGCAGGTGCATTGTGGATGCACTCTCTTCCACTAGCGTGGTCATATCAGGAGCAGTGAAGTTTTTCTGGCTTGATTAACCATTTGTTTGCTCTTGTTGTGCCACTATAGTGCAAGGCTTTTGGTTTCCAAAAGTTTAAGCCAGGGTGGTGTAAAGGATTATTTCAGTGGAGTGATTTGGGGTGTCTCAGGTCACCTGAGGTGTTTATCTGCTGCCATGAAGGGAAAATCTGTGTGCAATGAATAGGATGACTAATTACAATCATATGTCAAAGGAAATACAGTCTGCATCCTGTGTCTCTTGACTCGGACAGGAAAAGTTAAAGACAGGGTTCTCGCCAATGTCCCAGCAGGACTGAATGCAACACAATCCAAGATGCACTTAATCACTGTTGCAGGCAAACAACTCTCCATCATCAAGACAGAAAAGAAAAGAGCATCTGGATATTAAGTGGCTGTAGTACAGGAGAAACTGGAATGGGAAGGCTTACACAGCAATAAAATGATAGGAAGTTAATTATTAATGAGTGTGTCATTTAGGACTCAGGTAGTGAGAACATCAGTTGTCCCAGGTGGCACAAAAGATGTGCATGCCTCAGAGTGAGTGCCCAGTGTAGAAACTCACTTGTAAGCAGGCAAAGCATTTTCTCACACAGACATGCACCCATACACAGTATTGAATGCTTATTCTGCATTCTGCTAATTTAAACAGGCCTATAATTAGAGGGTTTAGAAAACCTGAAAGATAACATTAATTCAAAATCACAGTCTGTATAATGCCTTGCATAAGTTTTCAGCCCCTTGAATTTTTCCACATTTTTATAATACCACAATTTGGAATTCAAATGCATTTAACTGAGATTTTATGTCACTGATCTGCATTTACATTAACATATACTTAATTTGGCTGACTCTTATTTTTATCCAAAGCCACCTACATCTGAGACAGGATACAACTGAGCAGGTCCAGCTTAAGGGTTTTGATCTACACAGCATGGTCCATGGGTTGTCTACTGGTGGACCATGGTCTGGATGAGGACCGAGTACTGAGTACTTGGAAAAATATTGCAGCAGAGACAGTAAACATGTGAAAAAACTGTCCATAGTTCAGTGGCTAGGTTTCTCAACATGAACCAGAACCATGAACCTTCTGTAACAGATCTGTTGTTGTGGTTTATCCAACAGAGCCTAAGACATTAGGACAGAAAGGGGAGACTTTTCACAGACTTTCATATGTTTATTTTTAGTTACCTTCTTTGGTCTGATTAGCAAACTGACAACAGGGCTTGTTTAAAAAAAGTCAACAAAAATTAATGTTTGCCTTGCATCTCCAGGGTTGGGGGTTCAATTCCACCTTCTGCTCTGTGTGCGAGGAGTTTACATGTTCTTCATGTGCTTTGGGGGTTTCCTCTGGGTACTCAGGTTTCCTCCCCCAGTCCAAAGACATGCATTGAAGGCTGACTGACATGTCCAAATTGCCCATAGTGTGTTAGTGTGTGTTCAATTGTGCCCTGTGATAGGTTGGCATCCTGTCCAGGGTGTCCCCTGCCTCATTCTCTGAGTCCCCTGGAATAGGCTCCAGGCTCCCTGTGACCCTGTGTAGGATAAGCGGTACAGAAAATGTATGGATTCATGAATAGACTGGGAAGCACCACTACAAAACAAAACTTCAAACTGTCTTTAAAAAGGTAATTGTTCCCACCATTCAGTCATGTTAGATTTTCCAGACCTTTGTAAGTAAGGAGTTTTATGTAACTGGACCTTTACAAGTTGTATTTGAATGCCCCTGACATGGGCTATAAAGTGGACAGTAAAAATATTTTCAAATGTCTTTACAAATAAAAAGACGAAAAATTGTTTAGTGTGAAACAGTACATCGTGTAACTTAGACAAGCTGAAAGTGTTTTTGTTTGCTGTTATAAAATACTGTATATGTTGCATAATTGAAATTGTAAGCTGTGGCCCTGTTCTTCCTCTCTTGTAATTAATGACTTCATCAGATAGCTACTGGCTGGCAGGTGGCAGCTGTGTGATGGTGGTGCATCTCAGTGCCAGATTTAAACACCATTCCAGCCAGGTTTAAATGGCTGGCTCCTCATTCAGCACATGTAAATAAGGGTCGAAATGCAATGCCCGATGACATATGCTTAGCGACTCTTCATTTGCTTCCTCTGCAAAATTATGGGTCAGGAGAGCTCTTGCGCATGTGGGCCTGTGTGTGAGGCAGTGAGGCAGGGAGAGGAGCTTCTTATTTGTATATGAATGCAGCAGTATATTGGCTGACAGGCTATATGGGGAGGAGAGGAGCTTGGGGGAGAAGAGAAGGGGGCGTCTGATAGGGACATCAGTTTTCTCAGACATTAACTCTCCCCCTGTACCTGAGAGAGAGAAATAATCATGCACCATGAAATGGAAGTGCAGCAAGGATCTGGGGGAGTGGAAACACCAGGCTGTCTAAGGAAATGAAAGCTATTTTTAAAATCCTTGGTTATGATTCTGATGTGCGTGTGTGCAAACGTGTTAGAGTGTAAAAAGTGGGGGATGAAATGTGTCACTTACTTGTGTTATTTCAAAGGAGCCCCACTTCCCTTTCTTGAACTGCGCCACTCAGAATACAGTTGATGACATTGTCCCACTGGCTGTGCTTTTTGTCACTGGTCTCATAGAAGGACTTCCTCAGAGCGCCATGTTAAAGTACATTCTGTCTAGTTCCTGCAAAAATACTCTCAATCACTAGCTGGGGCACTAAAGACAGGGGTTATTGTAGCAAAACCTGAAGCTCAAATACATATACTGCTCCTCTCAGGTGCAGTTTCATTCATTCATTCATCTTCACTAACCATTATATCCCGATCAGGGGCAGTGTATCTGGAACCTGTCCCAGGAACACAGGGTGCGAGGTGGGAATACACCTGGCCAGTCTATCATAGATCAGGTGCAGTTTGTAATGTTTAAAAGTGCTTCTAAACTAGACATCATGATACCTTAGAAAAGGCTGTGGTCTGTAATATTGCCATGAAATGGATAGGTTCTTCAGGCTTTTGTTTATTTTTTTCTGGCCTGGATATGGTCTTGACCTCCAAACCAAGCCATTATAATTTTCTCTAAAAGGCAGCTTATGAGGTATGTAACTTAATCAGTTTCACATCGAGACCTCAGTCAATCAACTCCACTAAAGTAGGTGCATTTTGTTTTTTGCCAAACTGTCGGTTTTGCCAAACTGTCAGTTTTGCCAAACTGTCATCAAAAGGCACTAATATAATGGACTGGGTGCAAAGTGCCCTAAAACCAAAATAAGGAGCTCTAACATCTGGCTCAGGTTGCTGGGACACTTCAAGGATGGCTATTCTGATTATTTGCACTGTTTCCTCATTCCCAGTCAGAGACAGTTGAACATGTCTGCCATATCAGTATTAGCTGAGAATTGTATGGTTTCCACTGAAGATACACTACACAGTCATCAGTTCATGCATGATATACCCTGCACCATAATGTACAATACAAACCTATCATTTTGTACTAGGCTTGCCAGAAATGCTATGTCTCATAGGGAGCAAATCTTGAGCAGTAAGCACTCTGATCCTAAACATGCTCTCCCAGCATTTCCTATTGCTGCCCTCCAACATATGTTCTGCTTATACAACCCAAAGCACGACCATTGCTCAGATGTTTAAGGGTGAATACAAATCTTAGCTAAGCATTTACACGCTGTGTGGCTTTGTTCCACACAAACTTGTACAGAGCTCATGCAAATTGGTGCAGTCACACAACAAATGCATGCTGTCCAGGCTAAACTGCAGAGTTAAGTGGATATATGCTTATAAATGTGATATGTGTGTGGCTCTTCCACATAGCCCTTGGTAAACAAAGAAGAAAACAAACGCTTCTGCAGGAACATCAGGCTTCAGGCAGTTCAGCTCTTGACTACATGCTCTGGAACACAGCCTGCATTTAAGGCTATCATATATATCATGGCATCCAAACAAGCTAAAAGTATTGAACACACAAGCTTAATGTGAATAGCAGGCTCATGTCTGCTAATGCACTTAGAGCAGGACACTGCTCAGGAAGCTCATTTGTCAAAGAAACATGCAGCTGGCCAAGCCTAAGAAGGGACCTGGCCTTCCTGACCTGGCCTTTAACTAGTCCATCCCTCAGACCAGAAACCAAGAAAACAGATTAGATCTGGCCAAAATTGCAAAGAATTTAAAATTAGTCATTCTGACTCAAGATCAATTTCTCTCATGGGGACCTGCTGGCTTAAGTGTCACAGGGTCAAGCTGAAATCTAATTCTGGATTAGTAGTGCTAATATAAAACTCATTGTGGAAACAGACTTAGACACTGGACATTGCAAAATCTGCATGAATCTTCTCACTGATATAAAAGACTGTGATCATAGCCTTGACAAAGTATTAATAAGCTATGTGGAAGCTCTGCTTACCAGAACAACATCAAGCCACTGACTCAGCGCATATATTTATTGCTCATCTATGCATCATATTGGTGTTGGTAGTTGGTTTTTCACAAGCAAATGTTCACTACGAGATATTTTACACTCATGTTATAGTTTAGTCACACCCACATATCCAGGTCCTCATTGTTCTGAGATTCCTGGGGGAGACACAGAGCATCTACATACACTGAGCTCAGACTGTAAATCTTTGTCTTGGCTGCGTTTGAGCTGCTGGAGACGATGCTCAAACAGCTGCCAGCACCAAAATTTTTCACCGCCTCTTACAGGCCAGTGACTATGTGAGCTACCTTGGCATGTTCACTTTATGATTAATATTACAAGTGTGCTATGGAATCATCTGTGACTTGTACAATGACATGAGTACATATGTCTCCCCATATTTCAGTGAGTGTAGGTACAGTTTACACATAGCAGTGCTTTTCTCGATTACACTTCAATATGAATTTCAAAAAACAAACAACAACAAAAAAAACTGTTAGTCATGTTTATGGTTCACTGAGAGCCACTGAGTCAATTTACTGTAACCAAAGAAGACAATTAGAATACCATGAAATTACTATTTTCAGGGATATAAAAAGGAGAGCAATGTCTATGAATGAAACTCCTCATGGAGTCCATCAACTATAGAAGAAGTACTATCATTCAAGTTAACTTGGGTACATAATTAGAAAAATGAAGCAATATATAACAAATAGATTTGTTAGATTGAAGCGAAAACATTCATGAATATCTGTGTCATTTCCCCTGTCGACTGATAGGCTCTGTGTGACGACTGATAAAGAACTGGGCAGAAGCATGAAATTTGTAATTTATTCCTAAATGTGTTTTTCAGTGGCAACATTGCGCACTCTTATCTGTTGTCGCGCCACATTTCAGTCTCTTTTCATAGTGTTATTAGCGAAATGCAAAACTCCCCCTCTCTCTTATTCAAGCGTAGAGTTAAAATAAAAGGCATTTAAATGTGAACATGCAGCATAGCCATGCTGGATGCACATCACTAATGGTTTCATAATTTCAGAATAATAGCACAGCATCATCTGGAGATTGCGCTGTGCTTCTTATATGTGACTCTTCTCTACATGAACTGTTTTGTTTGACTTAGGACTCTAGTGGTTATAGTGTTGCAAAGATCATCAGGAAGAAAGTTTATATGTGAGGCGGCTCAGGAAAAAAGCTGTGGGATTAACTGTGGCTGAATTCAGCCTAAACATGATGAAAAAATCTGCTTTTCACTAAGATTTTCTATCAATAATATACTTTGACATAGAAAATAGAAATGTATTTTACAAAAATTATGTGGAAATGTTTTATTTGGGTTACATGCTATCCTTGACTTGGTGTCTGCCAGCAAAGGTCATATTTGGGCAAGGAGCTAGTTTAACAAACACAACAGTGAATTTAGTCAATCTACATAAAGTGTAAGTTCCTCACTATTTTATCAAGTTTTAGAAAATAAAATGGAAATAAGCCCAAGGGATTCAGTTTGTGATCAGATACCAGCTGTCAGAATGTCCACAGTGCTCCTGTGCCATCACATCATCAAAACAGAGATGGTCACTCACAGACTCTGTATAGATGACAGCAGATAAAGTTTTTTTTTAAATGGCTTAATAAAAAGTCAATAGAACAAAACTGACTGAATGTATCAGCAATTAAATGAATGTTGCTCCCTTTCCAAGGGAATTCTATGTTGCATCACCCTTGATACTTTGGGAATTCCCTTTGGTGAAAACAGTGTCTGAATATGTGTGAAATCACACCAAGCAGATTGGCCTGCCTCAGTCAGGTGACGAAGTAGAAATGCGTCACGAAGACTACATAAAGCACCCACAAACTACGTCATTCAGCTTGTCATACTGTTTGTCCAAAAAAAGGAGAAACTATGAGCAATAGGGGTTTCAGAGGTTGTGTCCCACCATGCTCCTATTTTCTCAGGGAGGATGATGGGCACACTTTCTATGTTAAATATTGGGGAGCAGAGCACGCTAGGCAAGTCCTTGAGGGGGCTGTCTGTGTGCACTGTGAGAAATTCTCCCTTCAAAAAAAACTCCAGGCTTGGCTGGCTCTCTTCTCGAGTGAAGGGAGCTGGGCATCTGTGCCTCATTTTTTGGGACTGGCCGCTGTTGAGGCAGCCTGCTGGCTCAAATCATGGGGTTCTCAGATGGATCTGGAGGAAGAGCAAGAGACAGGTGAGTCCCTTTCGCTTACTCTTTCCTCCAGTTCTGAGTCTCCAGTCCTAGTGGGAGCTCACAGTGCGATTTCTCCCATGGGACTGGTAAATCAGCTTGCTCCCTCCACCTCTGAGGAGATGGAGGAGGAAGCACAACCCATGCGGCTCTCCGAATCCTATAAAGAGCTGTGAGAGGTTGTGACTAGGGCTGTGGAGAAGCTGAAAATAGAATGGCCAGCTGAGGAGGAGGGGCCTTGTGGTAGACTGGATGAGTACTTCCTCACCAGTGGTAAAAAATCATCCTCACAGAAGAAGCTCCACTTTTTTTCTGAGCTCCATGCAGAGGTGTCAAGATCATGGGAAAAAATGTGCTCAGGTCAATTTTGAACCCACAATGGCAAAGTATGCTACCATCAGTAAGGGAAAAACATTTTCCGCGAGGGGAAAAGCATGAGGTTATAGTGTGCTACTGTGAGTTGAAGAGACACTTCTGGAGTATCTCTCTCCCAGCACGGTAACAAACTTAGAGGGGCCAGCCTTGCCTTATGCAGCAGCAGGTCAGGCTTGTGGGGCTTTGCATACTATGGCTGTGCTTCAAATTTATCAAGCTGACCTGCTGAAAGAGCTTGGTAGTGGTGAGGTTATACTGGCTGCCCAACTCCCCCACACACAGGCAGGGGGTCCAGAAAGCCACGATCCCAGTTCTCCAGAGTTGCAAGAATGGATCTGAGGACCGTTCTAAGCACTAGAAGGAGGAAGTAGTTCCAAGGGGCTGATAAAGTGGGGTGTTGAGGACTTTGAGGTTGTGCTTGCTCCCAGAATTTCTGTAAGGCATTATCTATACAATTATCTCCCATATTCTTATGTCCCTGTTCAGTGAGCTTGGAAGGGTAACGAACCTATAATACTTTCGCTTAAAAAAAGTCTCTCTCTCTCTTGAGTCTGCCAGGGTGCTCATTATGCATGTGGTTTCAGTGTGTTATGCTCAGTTATTGTTTGCACATTAAGTTTGAGTATTGATTTATCATGATAAGATCTGAAAATTGCATATTCTCGCAGCTGTTAGACCCTGTCACTGAGGTGCGGGGGCTCCGAGACATTTCACTGGTAGACTTGGGGTGTAGCTACTTATCGGCTGACTGTGTAGTTGCTGTTTAAGTGGTCACATGCTTATTAAGGGGCAAAAGGGATGAGGGAAGGTACCTGACATAGATTGTGTTATTTAAACTGTGGTCTCTTACGTGCAATTTCTGGATGTTTTGAAGTTTGTTTTAAAGTTTTAAAGTCGCCCACATCTACATTCCCCCCCACTCCTCAGTCGAGGCTGTTGGGGTGGTTATGAGTCTATAATATTTCTGAGGGAATATTTTTCTCATATTTAGGGGGAAAGTCCCTACCACAGGAAGCGGAATTTTAGGTCACCTGAGGGGTCCTAAAAGTAAAGGTCGGGGTTGATCTTGAGGGGTCATCCAGCCCAAGGCTTCTGGGTGGGCCTATTGGAGTGTAGATGAGCTTAGATTGTGTTACCTGAAACCGGGCTCATCATACTTGCGGTTTCAGTATGTTACACACATTCTATCATATTGTACATTCAGTTCGAGTATTGATTTGTCACACAGTCGAGTCTGTTAGGGCTGGTACGAACATGTGGTATTTCTGAGGAAATATCTCTTCTAATATCTAAAAAGGGAATATTTTTGAAGACAGATATCCTAGTGAGGTAGGTGCTGAGGCCTGGGGAATGGAGTGGTTGACGCCATGCCTCTTTCCCAATAGCTCTGTTTTCAGAACAGGGGGTTCGTCAAAACCAGTAAAGTCTGCTGCTGGTAGCTCTGCTTTGACCAACTCCAAGTGTGGTTTTCAGACATCATAGCCCTGTCGAGACAGTGTAGACTATAAGTCTGGCCCCTGTGGGACTATCAACTCCTAGGCATCTCTCAACCGAGGTTGGGAGAACGTTTTCAATTCTAGAGCTTTATCCACAAGGAAGTGTACGCTCTGATACATGTCTATTCTTTTGTGGTATAAAGATTGCCAGTAGAACCAGTAACTGAGGTGCTGGGATTCTACAGGGGCGCATTCAAGCAGACTTAGGTGGTTACACTTCTAAGGCATTACCTGAGGGTATGCTGTAAGACGAGACATTCTATGTTTGTTCAAGAAGTTGTTTGTGCATATATACTTCACAGACATTTTTTGACAGACATGGTTTAGTATGACATAGCGGGTATTCTTGTTCCCAAAGCGACAAGCGTGATGCAAGGTAGAGTTCCCATGGAAAGGGAACGTCTGGGTTACCCTGTTCCCTGAGAAGGGAACGAGACGTTGCGTCTTGTTGGCCATACTTTGTCATGCCTGCAAACTGCATCTTCCTTCAAACAAGTAGAAGCTGACAAACAAAGTTTGTGGGTGCCTTATATAGTCTTTGTGATGCGTTCTACCTCATCACCTGACCGAGGCAGGCCAATCTGATTGGCGTGATTTCACACGTATTCAGACAACGTTTCCGCCAATGGGCATTCCCAACATGTCAAGCATGATGCAACGTCTTGTTCACTTCTCGGGGAACAGGGTTACACCCACACGTTTTTCTATAAAGTTATAAATTTTGAGGTAGTGGTGTTGTCTTTCAGTGGTATTGGAATTGAAACTTTAAATGCATTTTTTCCCTTTTCACTCATGGTAGTAACCAGATTTGCTATAAAATGCTAGAACATTACTTCCCAGTTGAGGTACATGCAAAAAAGAAACACATTTTAAGATCAGTTTTCATAACTACAGTATATAGTAGAAAATGTTTTAAAAGATGACACCATGTGAAGGGTTTTCACAAACCTCCACAAGCAAGCCAGTGTTGTTGGCATAGTTTTTGTTTCTATAGATTTTGTAAATTGCTGTATTGCCTGCAAGCTTCTTGTGAAACATTCTTTAACGCATAGCTTGATGTAGACTGAAACTATCTGTGGCAGTGAGACATGATCAAGGGGGTAATCCTCCCTAATAGGTAAGACGAGAGCAGAAACTCTACTGGTGGGAAGGGGGCTGCTGTGGTCTGAGATAGAGTTTACTCATTTCATTTCACACACACACACACACACACACACACACACACACACACACACACACCCTATGACCCTTTGTATGTTTATACACACAGAGCCAGCGAGCAAAAAAGCCTTCTCATCTCCTAGTCCAACTCCTAGCTGCCACTCAACTTCAAAGTCCTGGGGTGTGCTGGATTTCTTAACCCCAAAATATAGAGCGTCTTGTGCAGAGGGGACAGAGCTAGCAGTGTGTTGTGCTTGTGATTAACCCCAGTACTAGCATTGCCCTCCACAGCCAGACAGATCCTCTTTCTCAGGACTTGGCCCTGTAAGGCGAGCCAGCACCCATTGCCCACTTCAAAGTCCTCTGCTTACCAGGAATGTCAGTTTAAGAAATCCAGGGAGTGGTGGTGGGACAGAGATCTAGTCTGTGCTGTGTATATGATGGTGTCCAAGTGAGTATGTATGTGTATGTGTATTTTAAACAAGACATACCTAATTATTAGTATGTGAAAAGAGGAAAGACTTGGGAAAGGGGGATGACTGAAAAATTGCATGCTTCTGTATATCCATCTCTAGACCACAGGACATTGCCTCTCTTGGCCCTAACATAGTTAACTGACTACAGTCCATTGCAAATTATTTATCTAATTTGGCTGCAGAACACAGGACATTGTGTTAGTTTGCCCGGTGTTTGAACCAATTATTTCTCACTAGTAACAGACAGTGTTCAGGGGTTAGAAGCTTACATTAGTGCGCCCTGCCACAAGTCAGCCTCAGGCTTATCTTCTACCGTAGACTGTTATCAGCTCTTACATGAGATGAGACCTGACTGCAAGCCTTTATGTCTGACTTATGGTTCCTTGCAATGGGAACGATCATACAAATAACAAGCATTTTATTAAAAAAAAAATGCTTGATGATTCTTTATAGTGTTTATAGAAAACCTAAACTAAAATCGGCCAATTGTTTGGCAGTAGTGCAATGCTTAAAATTATGCAGACACAGGTGATGAGCTTCAGTTAATGTTCACATCAAACATCAGAATGGAGAAATGTTTGACTCAATGACTTTGAATATAGCAATGTAGTATGGATGTTGGTCATATAAATGTTGGTTTAATTATTTCATAAACTGCTGATCTCCTGGGATTTTCACACAAAACTAGTGTTTATACAGAATTGCTGGAGAAACCAAAGACATCCAGTAAGTAGCAATTCTGCAAGCAAAAATGCCATGATGAAGAGAATGACCAGACTGGGCCGAGCTGACAGGAAGTCTATGATAGCGCAAATAACCACTCTTTTCAACCGTGGTGAGCAGAAAAGCATCTCAGAATACACAACACATTGGACCTTAAGACAGATTGGCTATAACAGCAGAAGACCACATTAGGGTTCACTCCTGTCAGCCAAGAACAGGAATCTGAGGGCACAGGTTCACTGAAATCACACTAATTAGCAGGTGTATAGGTGTTCCTAAAGTGTACAGGGGGTTAGTGAATGTGTATATATCTGAGCCAAAATAATTTCCTAAGGTGGCTAAAGAATCATGAAGAGTCACAAATGGTTTTAACTGGAGCGTTTTCTTAACAGAGCACTTGCAGAACTTCCATAAATTATCTGCATGCTGCATGAGCACATTAGGTCACTCTGTTTTTCACACCATGGAGTCTAAATCTATCTCATGCACGCTATGAACCCTTCTGTAAATTACAAACCTGCACTAAAGCTGTGAGTAGTGCTAATTAACAAATGTTACTAGTGCTGTGTTCTGCAAAAAAGGGCTCCAAACTTGCACAGCATGGTGGACCTCTGAGTTACCAAACCCAGTGTGAGAGCGAAAAGAGACAGGTGCTTTCATTCTCTCTCTCAGTTTCTCTCTCTCTCTAGCTGTTTAGCTGTTTCTGCATGTCTTGCCTCTATCCTAATCCTCACATATGACTATACTGTAAATGATCTCTGCTCTGCTAGAGAATAGTGCTGCACTCAGAATGAGATCTAAGACTTATCTCTGATCAAACTTCTTTGATGAAAAGTCTCATGATTATGTTATGATAAGGTATAAAGGACCCATTAAATCTAAAGGACTTTACCAAATCCGACAGAACTAAAGAATGAATATCAGAAGTGAATGGTTCATTCTAGATTCAATAGTGGTTAATTAGAATGTAATAGGACCCACTGATAATGGTGGTCACACTCTTGATCTAATACTAACATTTGGATTGAATATAGAAAATATAGTCATATTTCCACATTATGAAGCTATTCCAGATCATTATCTCATCTTATTTAAAATGTGTCTTAGTCATAATATATGCACCTTGCAAAGCTACTATGTCAAATGTACATTCATGTCAGCTACTGCACACTGTTCAGTTTTATCAATAATCTCCCAGAGATATCAACTATGATTGGCTCACTGCTAGAACCCACAGAACGTCATCAGGCAACTGAATACTTAGAGTCAATGTTCCGCTACATGCTAGATAATGTAGTGCCACTTGAAAGAAAAATAATTTGGGAGAAAAAAAATAGCACCCTGGTATAACGATCACCTTAAATCAGACCACTTGAAAATTAGAACATAAATGACCGTCAAAGAAAATGGGGAGTATTTCAAAAAGCATGGAGATCCTCCTGAACTATATAAAATCTCTTAGTGCTGCTAGTACAATGTATCTCTCCACCGTAATAGAAAATAACAAAAAATAATCTAGATTCTTATTTACAACCCCAATTCCAATTGGGACAGTATGTAAAATCCTAATAAAAACAAAGAGGAGTGATTTGTAAATGTACTTTGACTTGTATTTAAACAAAAAATGTAGAAAGACAAGGTATTTAATGTGTCACCTAATCATAGCATAGCATTGCATAGTTTTTTTTTTTTTTTGAAGATAAATGTTTATTTTGAAATTGATGCATACAACACATTCCAAAAAAGTTGGGACAGGGGCAGTTTAGGACTAATAGAGATGTGACAAGTTGAAATAAGAAGGAGATGTGAAACAAGTGAGGCAATAATCTAATCATCGTATATAAGGAGCCTCCAAAAAAGGCCTAGTCCTTCAAGAGCAAAGGTGGGTCAAGGCTCGCCAAATATGCTAACAGATGCGTCAGCAAATAATCCAACACTTTGAGAACAACATTCCCTTCACCTTCTACAGTGCACAATATAATTAAAAGATTCAAGGAATCTGGTCAAATCTCGGTGTGTAAAGGGTAAGGCCAAAAACCACTTCTGAATGAGCATGATTTCCGATCCCTCAGACATCAGTGTCTTAAAACCCATCATAAGTCTGTAATGGATATCCTGACAGGGGCTTGGGAATACTTTGGTAAACCTTTGTCGTTCAACACCATTCGCCGCTGCATCCACAGACGCAAGTTAAGGCTTTACTATATAAAGAAGAAGCCATACATCAACACTGTCCAGAAGTGCTGCCGACTTCTCTCAGCTCGGTCTCATCTGAGATGGACAGTAGCACAGTGGAATCATGTTTTGTCGTCCAACAAGCCAACATTTCAAATAGTTTTTAGACAAAACGGCCGTTGTGTTCTCTGGGCCAAAGAGAAAAAGGACCATCCAAGCTTTTATCAGCGTCAGGTCCAAAAGCCAGCATCTATCATGGTATGGGGGTGTGTCAGTGCCCATGGCATGGGTAACTTGCACATCTATGAGGGCACCATTAATGCAGAAAGATATGTAAACATTTTGGAGCACATATGCTGCCATCCATAGCAGGACTACACCAAACCACATTCTGCCTGGATTACAAGCGCATGGTTGCATAAGCAGAGAGTGCAGGTGCTAGCATGGCCTGCCTGCAGTCCTGACCTGTCTGCGATTGAGAATGTGTGGTGTATTATGAAGCGCAAAATAAGGCAATGAAGGCCTTGAACAGTTGCGCAGCTGAAAAAAAATGCATAATGGATGAATGGGGGAAAAGTCCACTTGCTAAATTTAACCAACTTGTGTCTTCTGTACCCAAACACTTAATAAGTGTGAGTAAAATAAAAGGTGATGTTACACAGTAGTAAACAGTCAACTGTCCTAACTTTTGTGGAGATTGTTGCAGTCATCAGATTTGAAATTACTGTAAAACATCAGATAATGTGTTAATAATGTGTTCTCTATATAGTACATGGTGAATTGAATTTTCAAATGACTCAAATGCCAATTTTTTTTTTTTTTTTCCATTTTCCATACTGTCACAACTTTTTCAAATTGGGGTTGTTATACTGTAGCAAAATGGACTATGAATAAGACCACCACAGAAGCATGCACACCAACAATATGTAGTGCTGACATCATGGATTATTTCAATAGCAAAATTTAAAAGATCAGGCAAAAAAAAAAAAATCATACTTCCAATTAGTGCTGTCTCCTCATCTCTGTTACACCTTCATGGCTCTCCCTTTTAGTTATGCCATAATATCTAGTCTTGCCAGAGTCCCTGCTTGCATACTGCACACAATGTACATTGTCCTTAACCATTACGTGACAAGGAGCATACCTAATAATCTCTCTCTCTCTTTATAATGCTCATTGTCTACAAAGGTCTATAGTAAGGTTGGCTAAAATGAAACCCAACATATCTCATATTGTGATATTGTGATAAGTGTAAGGTGGATTCAGGTCCTCCAGAGGAGCTTGGTATATCTAATTCTGCTAAAGCCATGATAGCATCCTCTCCTCTACCATTATAACTAGGAGACTTGTAATCATTAAATAGGATGACAAACTCCTTCCTATATTTAATCAGTGGATCAGAGATCTTATGCATTATTTGACATTGCAAAAACCTGGTCACTTTAGAAAAGGTTGTGCTGCTAAATTTGTATACAATCTCGCAGCATGTTTTCAAGGTAATAGGTAAGATGGACTCTCCTGATATATTGATCTGTTAAATACTTTTTTCTATTCATGTTTTCATTCTTTTAAATCTTTTTTTTTTTTTAATTAAATTTCTTCTTTGATTTTGTATATCTATGTATTAATTACATATAACTAAGCTCTTTAATATACTTTGTATAAGTTATAAAAATAAAAATTTTTCTTCTTTTTTCCCTTCTGTTTCCTTAATATTCCCTTAATGTTTACCTTAATCAATATTAAGTTTCTTCACTACATTCAAAAGAGATGACCTTTGCAATCACTGATTTCATTTCTGATATAATTGATTAAAGGTTTTTCTGTGATACTTACTGAAAAGTATTTTTTTCCAATTAGAGAGAAAGCACAGAGCAGTGCTAAAGTGGTTATTATTATTATTATTATTATTATTATTATTACACATCCATATTTCCACTTAAAAAATAAGCATGTATCGTCGTTTCACATTTCTGAAATAATTATTATCTAGAACATATCTAGAAGACAAAATGGTTTCATCAAATAACATTTAGCTGTACTACCTACACATTAAATCTGCACTTATCACTGTTACTAAAATTGCAACTGTCTACACATTTTATGGATTTAAAAAAACAAAAACAAAACAAAACAATAATCCTGTTAACTGATGTAAGCTACCACTGAAGACAACAGTGGTTGAAGTGTGCTAAGGTAATGCAATTGATTGTTATTCAGTCAACTAGTCGGTTAACTTGTAAGCCCAAAAATTTCACCCCAGTTAGCACACAAGCTATAAGAAACTGTAAGATGTGTTGGGACCAGATAACATGGGCTAAGTGTTGGGTTGTCCAGGAAGCTAATGGTATTTAAGACTGGCCATATCAATGTGGGATGACAGATACATTCTGCTTTATGGCTGTTAATTGATTAAATTAATCTAAGGTCACAGCACATATGTCATATCACAGCAAACCAGTGACTCCATTTCCCAGAATGCACCACCAACTACAAACATGGCTGAAGAGGACTACACTTCCACACACACACACACACACACGTTCACCTTCTTTGGCGTTCTAATCAGAGACACTTACACTTACCATTTACACTTGCAATCACACCACACATGAAAGAGACTGTTTGAGCACAATGTCTTTGCAAAGTATACGCTCAGTTGCTTTTGTTTCTGTCATAACCAAGCCATTCTAACTGTTGATATTCTCGTTTTTGACTTTGTTTATTCTGTTGACCTCTATTTTCTGCCTAGCCTCATGTATGCATGTTTGCATGATCGTATGACCCTTGCCTTCTTATTACAAATTAGGTTAAAGGAGACAAAGCTGTGTATTTATTCTCAGAGTATGCTGTTGTGAGGGAGGCCTCCAAAACAAATTCTGCTTCGAGCTCTCAAAAGGCTGAGGCCATCTTTGATTTTGGCCAGCTGTAGTAAGCCATAGCACCATGTATTTCATGTAGCAAGTTTGAAGAGAACACTGCACTGTATATATTGGGCCTAAGCTGGAAAATCCTTTGCCTATTAAAATCCAGTGCCATTGCTTAAACCCATACTTAGTTTTATGTAAAAGAGACAATGAGCTGCTGCTGCTCAGCAACCTGAACCAGGCAGAGGAAATGCTCTGAGCCCCTCAAAAAAACAAACCGCTGAGCTAAAATATTTCCCCCTCCTCCTGAAAGACTATCTCCACTACTGTTTAAAGGTGAAGTTCCCTGAGCTGAGCCAAAGTCATACGTGCACAGTCTGGCTTGTCTTCTGTAATCCATGACTAAGTCAAACGACCGGGATGCAAAAGTTGAATATGCAGTGATATTACTGAGAAATCTCACAAATGAAATCTTGTGAAATACTTGAAAAACTGGGTTGTTTAATAAAATGAAAACATGTGAACTGTAGTCTCCGTCAGTAACATGGAATATGTCTGAAGCATTTTTGACAATAGAATCATAATCTGTCAGTTGTGCACTGAATTGCTTGCAGTCATATGTTCCAGACTCAGATGACTGTCAATTGCGGATCAATTTGTTATGGTTCAAAGGCTTCAACATGATAACAACCCAAAAATGAATCTCAAAGCTCATAACTGTTGCATTTAAAATACTACAGAATTCCAGTAGGAAGTCAAATGCTTGTAAAACTCCAAGTAAAAACTCTATTAAAGAAACAAGTCTGTCCATTTACACCAGTTTCTAACTGCAAATAATAAACTCCTTGCCCACTGCAATTCACATTTGCAGACTTGTAGCCATAAATAACATGAAAAGTGTGCTGAAAATGATGATGGGTCTTGGATCAGTATGCCATGTAATATTTTGCTCTCTCTCCACAGAGCTACACTACACCCTGGCTTCATGGTTTGGCAAGGGTCAGTTAAAATGGAACTACACAAAGCTGCTCTGGCTTCAAATCAATACTCCCTAACTGCCTGAGGGAGCTAAGCAAAACTGTATGAGTGGGGCATTTTGAGTTGCCTGTGTGAGACTTGACCTGTTGAAAAACAGAAGCAGAGGAATGATAAAGTTTCCAGGAAGTCATAATGCCATGGCTCTCCAGTGAGTTCTGAACCACTGAACACAACTTGGTGGGGTTGTATTCCTTGTCAGATATATTTGTCAAAAATGTCAATAATAAAGCAGTAAAGAACTGAGATGTATAAAAGTTTGCTACCAATTAACACCTTAAACACATTGGCTACATCCACATTACAAGCTTCTTTGCACAATTTAGATTTTTTACTCAGATTGCATCTGTCTATCTTTATGGTTCGTCTGCAAAGTGAATGCAAGTGTCCTCTGAAACACCACACATATGCACATTGATTTCTTAGGCAATTGTTTCACTACACTACTTAGTTTCAGTAGGTTCCTTCCAGTTTTGCTTGAGTCCCCAAATGTCAAGTAAATCACCAATTTTTCCCTCCTTTCTGTGAATGTAGTCACTGTCTTCGATTTGCTTCGATTTCCCTTTGCTCTAAAAACAGCCTCAATTCTTCATGGCCTGGATTCCATGAGATGTTGGAAACATTCTTTGAGATTTCGTCCATGTTTGCATGAGTGCATTTCCCAATTCCTGAATATTTTTCAGGTGCACTTTCATGCTGTGACTCATTCTACAATATCTCAAAAGTGTTCTAATGGATTCAGATCCGGGGACTGGGAAGACCACTGAAGAACCATGAATTCATTGTCATGTTCATGAAACCAGTTTGAGACGACTTTTGCTTTGTGACATGGTGCATTATCATGCTGGAAGTAGCCATTAGAAGATGGGTCAATTGTGGCCATGAAGGGATGCACAGATGGTCAGCAAAAATACTCAAATATGCTGTGGCATTCAAGCGATGATTGATTGGTATTAACGGTCCAATATGTGGCAAACATTCCCCAGACCATTACACCACCTCCACCAGCCTGGTTTGTTTACACAAGGCAAGCTGAGTCCATGGATTCATGCTGTTGCCACCAATTTTGACCCTACCATCTGTGTCTCAACAGAATTCCAGATTCATCAGACCAGGATAAGTTTTTATTCAACTGTCTAGTTTTGGTGAGCCTGTGCCCAGTGCAGTTTTTATGCATTTTTATACACCCAATTTTATGCATTGCACTGCTGCCACATGAATGGCTTATAAGATAATTGCATGAATGTGTAGCTGTACAAGTGTTTCAAATAAAGTGCTCAGTGAGTGTGCATTAAAGTTCTTTGGGAAAAAGCTGCATGAAATCTGATCTAACCATTCTCATTCATGTTGCATGGCCATGTTTTGAATATGTATCCTATCTAGGACTATATACAAATGTGACTGATTTGAAAAGATCAGCCCTGAACAAAAATAAGTTCTGTGTCACATTAAAGCAGAAAAGAGCATGTGAGTCACTTCAACCTGGTAATGTGAAAGTAATGTGATAGTAGCCTTTGACAATCAACATAATTCATATTGTTTAAATACTTGATTTAATAAAATGCTTGTCTAATGCATTTGTTCCCTTTCAATGGGAACTCCACGTTGTGTTAGCTGAATGCTGCAGGAAGCACCCTCACGCGTGACCGGTATCTGAAGCTTGTGTAACATCATGCCTATTTATAGGCCTGCTGTGGTCAGGTGATGTGGCAATTAAGCGCGCCGTGTGATATATAAACGACACCTGTGACCCGCGCCGTCAGCCTTATTATCTTAAGTGAGACTGCATGTCACTTGTTTGTGGAACGCTCACAAAAAGACTCCTCTCTAGTTCATTTCCTCTCTCTTTTCCAAAAAACAACAAAAAAGAAAAATCTCTTATCTTTTCTGTCTCTTTAAAAAAAATGGAGAAAAGTATGAGTGAGAGAATTGAGGAAGTGTGTTACGCCTTGCTCCCATTTCATCACTGGGAGGACTGCACACTTTCTGTGTGAAGTGTCTAGGGCTGGAGCACGCCATGGCAGCCCTCAATAGGTCTGACTGTGCGCATTGTGAATGCCTTACATTTAGGCAGCTCCGCTCGTGACTCGCTCTCTTCTCGGATGAAGCGAGTTGGGTTTCAGAGTCTTGCGGATCTGGGTCAGCCGCTGCCGAGGCAGCTAGCCATCTCAGGTCCGTGGAATCTTGTATGGATCTGGAAGAGGAGCCGGAGATGAGCGCTGCTCTATCACTTGCTCTGTCTTCCGGGTCCGAGGGGCTGTGGAGGGACATATTAGGGACATGAGGTTGTTAGGGCAGTTAGCCCTCAGTACTATTGTAGGGACTCCACTAGCCATGGCAAGTTTTCAGTGTTCTCTGGTCAGCGTGCTGTCACAGGGCAGTGAAAATTTGATGCTTTCCCTCCAATAGAATGTGAAAAAGTTAGCGTCACTAAAAGACCATCTGGCAGCATGGAAACTACTGCCAAATGTGTCTCCATGGGTTCTGTCTACCGTAGAAAGGGGTTACTCGGTCCAGTTCAGAGCTCGACCCCCCTGGTTTGGAGGTGTGTTCACCACCGAAATCAGCACAGAGCAGAGCCTGACGTTAGTGCAGGAAGTAAGTCCCTCTTGGACAAAGGGACCATAGAACATGTAGAAATATTGCCCAGTCACAGGAAGTTCCTGAGGTTTGCGTTTGGAGGCAACGCATACCAATATCGGGTTCTTCCCTTCAGGCTAGTTTTATCCCCTCACACCTTCGCAAAGTGCATGGATGTCATTCTGGGTCCATTGTGACTTCAGGGCATCCGTGTGCTAAACTATCTGGACAACTGGTTAATTCTAACATGATCCAGGGAACTGGCGGTTCAACATCGAGATGTTGTTCTCGTCCATATGAAGACCTTGGGGCTCAGGTTGAACTGTAGAAAATTATGCATTCTCGAGTGCAGTAGACAACTTTTCTATGGGTTATATAGGATTCTACTAGATTAGGGTGTTTCTATCCCCAACACGCATAGGGTCAATCCTATCAACATTGAGCAAGATAAAGCTGGATCTTGGCATCCTGTCCAGTCTCTATGAGAGACTGCTGGAGCTTATGGCAGCAGCCTCCAACGTCATACCATTGGGCCTATTGCACAGGAGACCGTTTCAGTGGTGGCTGAAAAGTTGGGGGTTTCGTCCAAGGATGAAACCTCTGAGAGTAATCAGTGTCACATGGCGATGCCTATGTGCTCTGAGAATGTCCCCGGTCTCTAGCCTTGGGTCACTCTCTAGTGGTGTCCCCTTATTGCAAGACAGTAATGACAGACACCTCCCTCACGGGCTGGGGCATGGTCTTAGACGGCTGTTCAGCTCACGGTCTCTGGAGCGGCCTTCATCTGGAGTGGCATATAAATTGCCTAGAAATGCGGGCCATATTTATAGCACTGAAATTCTTTCATCCTCAATTGAGAAGTCACCATGTGTTGACAGACAACACAGCAGTGGTCTCATATATCGACCACCAGGGAGGATATATGGCCAAGGTTTGGCCAAGCGGAAGTGGATGTGTTCGCCTCCGAGGAGACAACACACTGCCCACTGTCGTTCGCCTTCACTCCTCCCACATCATTAGGGTTGGACGCCATGTTGCACATGTGGCCGAGTTCAGATCTATATGCTTTTCTCCCGATCGCACTACTCCCACAAGTTCTAGCGAGAGTTCGCCAAGACTGTCTACATCTGTTGCTAGTAGCACCTTATTGGCCAGCTTGAATATGGTTCTCAGAGACAATATCCCTGCTAGACTGCACTCCTTCAGAGATTCCAATCTTCAGGGATCTACTGTCTCAAGCCGGAGAGCTGATTTATCACCCTCGGCCAGAACTATGGAAACTTTCGTGGCCAGCCACACCCCTATTGATGGAACCTCTGTGGAGCAATATCCTGTAACTTCGAGGGTTATGTATGGTGTCAGGTGGCTGAGGCACATCTGCAGACCACGCATACCTTCCTGGGACCTTTCTTTGGTCTGGTCCTGGAAGGTCTGACAGGTGCCACATTTGAGCACTTAGAGTCAGCCTATGCAAATCTTCTGACTCTAAAGGTAGCTCTGCTGCTGGCCCTGACATCTCTCAAGCAAGTAGGAGATCTACAGCTGTCTGTTGCCCCTTCCTGCCTTGACTTTACTCTTGGATTATCCAAGGCCTGTATCCTATGCCGGATTATATTCCTAAAGTGCCTACATCTGCTGCCCAGCCAGTAGTGTTGCAGGCTTTCTGCCCTCCTCCATTCCTCATACCGGAACAAGATAAATTGCACCGACTGTGTCCAGTAAGGGCTCTCTGTACTTACGTCCACCGCTCCAGCCAGTGGCGTAAGTCAGAGCAGCTGCTGGTCAGCTTTGGCAGTGACAGTAGAGGTGATGCTGCGTCTAAGCAGCGCATCTCTACTTGGATAGTGGAAACAATCTCTATTGCTTATGAGGCGTGCAGTCTTGCTATGCCTCTGGGCATAAGGGCTCATTCCACTATGGGGGTCGCCTCCTAGAAAGCTTTGTCCAAAGGGGTATCCTTACAGGATGTGTGTGCTGTAGCAGGGTGGTCTACGCCGCACACATTAATTTGATTTTACAGCCTGGATATACATTCCAGCCTGGGCTCGAGTGTCTTGCACTGACCCTTGGGCTCAGATCTTTTTGAACAGGTCGTACCCTCAGTATGATGGAGTGGGTATTCTCGTTCCCGCAGCGTTCAGCTAACGCAACATGGAGTTCCCTTTGAAAGGGAACATCTGGGTTACCCTGTTCCCTGAGAAGGGAACGAGACGTTGTGTAGCTTTGTCATACTGGGGCATTCCTGTGAATTGTGTCTTCGCTTCAGATAATAGAGGCTGACAGCGTGGTTCACAGGTGTTGTTTATATATCACGCGACGCGCTTAATTGCCATGTCACCTGATCACGGCAGACATAATGTTACACAAGCCTCAGATACCAGTCACGCACGAGGGCACTTTGCGCAGCATTTATCTAATGCAACGTCTCGTTGCCGTCTCAGGGAACAGGTCTGGCGTAACCCATACATTTTTTATGAGCTTCCTTGGATACTTGGGATGCCTCATCTTACCCCATCCTCTCCTTCTTAATAACATTTTCTTACCATACCATTTACCTCTGGAGCATGGTGGTGTTATGGTGGTGAAAGCTAGTGTTTTCAACTGAACCATCATCCCAGCTGTTTCAGCCCCCAATACAGGATGAAAGCAGCACAAGAGGGTGAAAATACCATTCCTAAAACATTTTACCTTAAAGCTGAAATCACTGCAGTATGTTTCTAACAAAGCTTTGAAGCCATCTAAAATACAGGGTGTATAATTAAGGAGACTAAGATTTACTTCAGTTACTTCAATAGATAGCCTGTTATACTTTACTTAGAGAGCTGTTTGGCATTGTGATTGTTCCAATAGCAGCCTACAATTATTTCAACAGCTTTTCACTTAGCCTGCCTCGTAAATGTTCCTCTTTTGAATTTCTTTATCATTTCATCGTTGCAGATCTCCTGAAAGACTTTTCCATTGTATTTGTTCAAATGCTACTAAAAAGAAGCCCCAGGAAATTTCTATTCCAGACCTGCTATTATCACATCAAATCTGTTAGGCCCATGCACACCTTAGCCTCCATTACAATCTGCCCCCTGTAATTAATAACTTTTTAAATCATTCAACCAAAAGCAATTAAATAATAAAGACTGGTCTGTTCAATAGTACAAATTGTGGTTCTTTATTAGACAGCTGCTTGAGGAGTGGACATTAACAGTATCTGACAGTGACCAAAATTAAGATGCTAATAGGGCAAGGTATTTGAACTTGTCAATCACAGTTGCCTTTTTTTCTCCTTCATTTTATTGCAAATAGGTCTGGTTGAAAGACTGGATAAATAGAATAAATAGAAATAGTAATGTATGAGGTCATTTACATTTTCAATATAAATCATCAAGTTTCCTTTAAAAACAAACTGAGCTAGAGGAGAAGGAAATACTTTAGATATGTATGTTTATATGTTGTTTATAAAATCTCATAATAGTAATTCACACACAGTGAGTGTTATGTTAGGGGCCAGAATTGGTGGGAAATTTGAATTCATCATACACCATCTTAGATAATTCAAAAGTCATCACGCCCCAACTTTAGTCATGACAGAAGTGCGCCCACATAGTGAGAAATGTGAGCCAGCAAATAATGAGAGACAGTTAAAACATGAGAGAATAAACAAACAAGAGTAAGAGAGAGAAAAAAGTCTGATATGGTAACACTTTCCAGTAAGGGTATAAGAATTGACAGTAATTAAAGCATTCAGTAAGGAATAACTAATCAGAAAGTAATGAGTTAATAATCAGAGACAAATGAGTAAGTCATACATTAACAATTAGAAGGGCAAATTGCTCATCATTAACTGAGACATGCACCAGTGTTTGAAATTAAAGTAATTAAAGCATTGCTTGATATGCAAGTTATCTGGAATTAAATGTGCTAATAAGAATGTTGCCATTGTTTTTGTTTATCCTTTATGTTACAAAATATACATTATAGCACACCATAAGTTGAGGTCCTTATGAGGGGATATATTATCCTAATGTCTTCATATAAATTAGTTAATACTTAATATGATTGTGCCAACTCGGTGCTTTCCTCATGGATGTAAATTAACTTTAAAATATTTAATATTGCTTTTAAATTATGTGTAAAGTGGTGAACTATTCAGCCTTTGTTATTGATTAAATATGGTCAAATTAGTACAAGTTAACTACAAAATTATTATATTTTTTTTGGTCCCACAAGTACAGCGATAAAACAGTAAGAATATAAGATTATAATAAAAAAGACAACTGAGCTGTTATTTTGTTATTTGCTATTTTCTTTCAGCTATTTGCTTATTTTGTAGCAGTATGTTATTTTTTTAATTAAAGAATTTCTCAACATTGATGGATAGTTTACTACAAAAAAAAAAGGATTCAGGACTGATAATTTTTTTTTTTGCTGAACAAGTAAGGCATTTTATTTGGTCTTTAATTTGTTGGGAAGCTATTGAAAGACATGATCATCAGCTGATTTATTATGGATTTTGTATTGTTCTAAAGTGGCTTAGTTAGAAAACTTAGGATAGCAGGCTAGTGACTAGTGTGAGGTCTTGGTGAATTTCTGAGTATATTTTGTATTTCAAACCTCTTTATATTGAATAAGACTGAGTAATTTGAGCATTCTGCTTGCCTATTCTCTCATTATACTGTGGTCTGGGTTTTAGCTAGTGTGCTAACACTATCTGACTCATGCCAACCTTTATAAAAAAAAAAAAAATAGATAACAAAATACAAGTGGAACACAGGAGAATAAATAGCATTATGTTTTGTTCTCTACACTATAATTTAGCTAGCTAGCAGTCTGAGTCCTGGAGGTGTGCAAAGCCTCAGGGGAAAGTCTCTACATTCAACCTGTTGTCAGTCCCTGAGCAGCGTTCTGTGAGACAACAGAGGAGCAAATATTTTTCCTTCACCTGGGGCTCATATTTTAGCTAGCTAGCTCAATAATGTTATAGGCTGTGTTCAGAGTAAGCACAGTTATTTAGTGTGCATTATAGACTTTGGGACACAGCCTTGAATTCTTTGAATATGTATTACTTGACACACTCAGCTGTGAGATTAATATGCGCAATGGACAAGTGTGCAGCACAACCCCCTTTATGAAATGTTCTTCTGCATGTAGATCATAATAGCATTCAGAGACGGTAAAATTCCAAAATCTTACATCTATAGCTTTAGAATTTGTTTGTGCGGCATAGCTACTGTTAATTTACAAATCTCTTGTCTATATTACAGAGCTAAATCCTTGGGTTGCATGCATCACAATGTGTGTACTGGCTTGGACGGGAAAGGACAAAGCAGCTTGAGGCATGTGGAGCTCATTGCACTGACCAGCAAAGGGTCAGTGTGCAGATCAAACATCACATTAGTCTATGTCCATGTTGGACATGCAACAGAGTAGAAGACTAATGTTGCATTTCATAGCAAAAGGTCACTGCTGGAAATAAATGTGAAACTCAAACTTGAAGAGCATAGAAAAGCAGGAAGACAGGAAACTTGAAACTCGGAACTGACAGTGATCTGTGGCAGATAAATATTCAGACTTCAATAATTTGGGTCACACCAACACACCCCACACACATTTATCAACAAGTGTGAGTGAGGAAATTTTTCAGTGTCTGGACTAGGTCACCAAAGAGTCAAAATGATTTTCTCAGTGTCTTCTTTCTCAATGCTCTGATACTTGTCCTTGTATGTCATCCTACATGGCACACAACTTTGTAACTACTCACACAACTCAGGTTGCATGGAAAGATTAAGGTTAGGGTTAGGGCGAGGTTAGTGTTTGTGCCTTTTCCTTTCACTTTATTTGTATGGATTAAAAAATTCCAGCTATAACATCCTCATTTGTTCAAATTTGTATGAATACAATTAAGAAAATAGCATTTACTAGAATTAACCTATATAGATGGAAAAAGGTTCTGAAGGATGGTTCTCTTTCACCCTCTGAAAAAAAACTGTTACAAAGCATTTCTCATAACCCTGAAAGAAATATTTAGGTGGAACTGAAAGTAATCATATTGTTTTAAACACTGTCTATTAAGAGTTAGTGACTTAAGTCCAAAAGTTACATCAATATTTAAACTGGGAAAGTTCCATGCTTTCAGTGTTGGGTTACTGTGTCAGTGAGGGTGTGGTTGGGAGTCAGCTGTGGATGGAGAGGAGGCGGGTTGAAGATTCTCACCTGTGTCTTATTACCACCAGTATACTTATTTTTGTCTCCTTGTGCTTTCAGGGACTCAAGGTAACTGGCAAGAGAGAGCGAGAGCGTGAGAGAGAGAGAGAGAGACAAGAGTGAGACATGCAGACTCACAAACAAACACACACACACACACACACACACACACACACACACACACCATGAAGTGCAAACTTGAACTTGACATAGCGAAAGTTGCGAGCCCGGGGCGGACCCATTCATGTTGTGTTGTCCTGTTTAAATAAATAAACACAAGCTCAATACATTTTCACGTTTTGTTCTATGACATAAAATACATCAGTAATACCCCATTTTTTTTTTTAAAGCTTTTACGTGTCTTAAAAAAGATGGCTGCTAACAAGTGGCTAAATGGGACTACAGAGGTTGTCAGGGGTATTAAATGTCAAACGTTTCCAAACAGGAAAACTCATCTACTACAGCCTTGTTGTGTTTATACTTGCGCTCTTACAAATTATTCCAACTCAAACTTTCCAACTTGCAGGTTAATAAATTTAAAGTCTTTTCCAATTGTAGTGGTTTTTAAATAAAGATTGAAAGAGTTGTCGGAAGCTAAGTGGTGGTCATTTATAGCCTAAGTTTTTACTTCTGGTGATTGTATTTAGGCTTCAAAATTCATAAAAGTTGTGTTAGTTTGTGAAGATTATCTTGATGAACATAACATGTAAGAATCATAAACTTTTGTTGGTCACAGAGTTTATTTTCTGCAATAATCTAAAAGCCAATGGAAAAAATCCTATTGGATTTTTGTCAAGGGAACCAGGGTGATGCTAATTTCAAGGTTGGCCTAAAAAATATGTCATCCCTGCCGCACTCTATACAGCCCCATGTAGACAGACATCTCTGCTTACTGCTGTCATTGTTATGTTATAGTTCACTGTTAACTTTGACTGTCAATGCTGGAGAGGCATTGCTGAAGAGGCATTTTAAATGTCATTTTGTATGCTTACATAAAGCAGTTGCTGAGACAACTATTCCACTTAGTGAGTCAAAATAATTAAACAGTATCATTACACTGGAGAATCTGAGCCATCTCCTGAGTGGGAGTTTGATCCACGTTGACCGGCACTTCAGCATGGTGTCAGATACACACCTGTTCTGCTGACTGGCACTGTGTGTTTGTGTGTGTGTTTGCTACTCAGCAAACTCAGGTCACCTCCATGTAGTTAACTTCACTGCAGGCAGATTTATCCATACAACTATTACTGTGCAAGAGTTACACCTCCACTGTTGCTGTTACTATATATTTTTGAACCATTATCAGAGAGCATATGGCCTCACATTGCTAAATCCTCTCTGAGTTATTGATTATGTCCAGGAATAAATACTGGGGGATAATGTATTGCACATAGCCTACTGGTTGTTTGATTATGATTACGCAATGTATGTGCAAGTCTGCACATGTGAAAGCATGTGTATGCATCAGATAAACCTGCTTATTCTTTACACACTACCTGGTATGTCACATTAAGTCTAGATCCCCAGCCTTATCAGCATGGATGGAGCCAGATCCTAATTGCCATTCCTTGAGGCAGGCTTTAGAGCATGGCGTTTAAAATGCACCCCACAACCATCTCAGCTTTCATCTTCTTCTTTGCGAATTGTTTTGGATTTCATTATTTGGCATGAAATGTAAAAGGATTTTTTTTAATAAGGCAGTGTGAAATCCCCCCTCTGTCTGCAGTTGTTCCAGTAACTCACTAACCGTTTAGAGACCATCATTGCAATGACTCCTACCTCCTCAATAATGCAAAAATACTGGTATGTAGATAATTGCCTTATTACCCTATTCTACCGTGAGCAGCTTTGCAATCAGTGGGATTTTCAGATGCAGACCCTGTAATAAGGACAGGATGAAAGGACCACACAGGGGATAGAAACCTTTCACCAAACAAGGTTTCATTCTAATGCAAAGTAGAAGTGAAGTGTCTGAGCAGGGCTGTAACCAGAATCAACATTTTAATGCGGTCCACTTCATATTAAATATCCCACAATGCTGAATGTGTTCTATATCAATAAGTGTTTGGTTTACATCTCAGTCTCTTTTTCTCTGTCTGTTTGCTCATCCTCCTTTTCTCTCTTGCCTCTCCTCACAGATGACTTAAAAAACATACATTAAAAATGCACTTTTCACATACTTTTCAAAACTGTTACTTGTTTAA
Organism: Stegophilus panzeri; assembly: GCA_024331685.1. Classification (NCBI taxonomy): domain Eukaryota; kingdom Metazoa; phylum Chordata; class Actinopteri; order Siluriformes; family Trichomycteridae; genus Stegophilus; species Stegophilus panzeri. The sequence goes on from JANDJT010000228.1 coordinate 12,798,236, forward strand.
GCACATCAACATCACACCTATCCTTATACTCATTACTACTATAGCTACGAGGACACTGAGGTCCAGACCTCAGTATTTTCATAGTACCTCACAATTTTCATGCAGTACCTCCCACATAGCATCTCCAGTTGGCAAATTAAATTAAAACAAATTCAAATTCAAACAGAACACTGTGCTACATGATTTAAACTTGTTGAGAATTATGATAAGCTATGATACAAATGTCTACGTTTATGCAAGAACATTTGAATAAATGAAACTACAGTACTTGTTGCTATGCAAATAGCTGATCACAGTAACATTAGTTGATTTACACTGCCTTATCTTCAGGGTAAATGGCATTTTCGATGCTGATCATTCAAAAAGACAATATTTTCTTGGCTGATTTTTCTTCTGATTTAAGGGTTCAATCAATAATCATTGTATTTTAGTCATTCTTGACTCTCGAATAACAGCTGGTTACTTACTGTACACTAAATATTATGTTTTGTACAGACAATGATGTCTGTAAACCTTGAGCTAATACAGAGGAATCTCAACCTTTGCTTTGAAATTAGAGACACAGGCTCGATGTCTTGATCAGCTCCCTTACTCCCTATGTCATGAATCAGTTTATAGTATACATGAGTTTGGGCACTGGTGAGGACCCTGTCTCACTACACATTGGGACACTGATAACTTAATTTCTGGTGACATAATTTTATATTCGCATTGTAAAACTTCACCAAAAATGAAAAACTTTGTTACATTTTATATGCCATATACATGTGTAAGCTTAATCACATACATTTCTGTCATGGTACTTCAAGCAGATGATTAAACACTTAACAAACTGTATATAGAATGTCAAATAAAGTTAAAAATAGCTAATGTAAGTAATCATTTGAGAGCGCCAACAACAGGAACAAGCTGCTTAAATTTTTAGATGAAGTTGGCTGAGAGTTCATCTCCCATTTTTTCGAGGCTTCAGAAAACATGATGTCATTTCCAGTAATGGAACATCGTGAGTATCTATGTTCCCTGGTTTTTGCAGTGCATTGTGGAATTTTTTAGGGAGCGAACGTTCCAGTGCACTGGAAGGATTTTTCGATTGAGATCTTGAAATTGAGATTGAGCCCTTAAAATGGCCGACTCCCTGATCAGTGCCCTGACTACTGAACTAGGGAGCTGGTTGAGACATACCCACATATTTTTCCTGTCATGAAATTAACTAGTAAATTTAAAAATTCATCTATCATTTATCTAAACCTGCTTTTATTCCATTTTGTACTGGACTATTACATTTGACTATTTATTTGACATCTTTCTAATATTTATTAAGCTAATGAATCATGGAGCATGACAAGCTTTACCTTGCATTACCTGGAATTCAGAATCATTGAAAGCAACAAGACTGTAATTCACCAGTCCTTTCAAAGCACTGAATAATGCTGACAGTGTGTAGATGCTTCCCCCCCCCGACAACACAATAAAGCAGGAGACAAACAGCGCTGCCATTGCATTCATAGCCTTGTATTACCCACAGCTGTAGCTGGCCTACAATCACATTATCCTTTATTTGATGTATGAAGTCAGGAGGAGCAATGACCCCTCTAGGCGCTGGCGCCCGGCTTGGAGGAATCTGACTGAGGTGCAGTAGCTAGTAATTAAAAGATATGTTATCCAGAGCCATATTTGTTATGGGTAGACTCTGGCACAGATCCAGTGCTGAATTAATCCAATCCCATCTCTGACTCAGGCAGGGGCCAGAAGGTCAGTAACTGCCTCTATCCATGCTGCTCCTCCGTGCTGAAACCCAGCCAGGGCTACAGGATTCTGTTGCTGATACAGCTGATTGCACTCCCCTTCTCTCTCTCTCTCTCACTTTCTCTCTCTCTCTCACCCTCTCTCTCTCTCAGTTTGACTCTTTATCTGGTTTTATGAAGAGAGTGAAAGTGCAGCTCTTCTCTTACATATCCCTCTTGGTACAAAGCCAAGCATAAGAACCAAATACAAATGATCAGCAATACTTGCAGTAAATATTTTGGGCCAAGGCGGTGGCACATTTAAAGATCTTTCAGCTGTAATGTTAACAGAAGGGTTAGACACTGACTATGTTTACATCTACATCAATATTCCAATATTAATCTAAATTTGGTAATATTCTATTTGGTCACATAAATGCAGCAATCCGATTGCCAGATTCAGATTAAGACAATATTCTGATTACCCAAATTTTTATTCTCACCCCTGAAATATGCCTGTGTTAATCAGAAATTAGTTGTATGTAAACACCTTTTTCAGAAAATCCACTGAGAGGAGATATATGTGCACACTCAGTTTGCAATGAAAGTCTAGATATTTAGGAATGGCAACTAAGGCATACTTACAATAACCATGAATACAGGAATATTTTGATGCCTGTAAACATATAAACATTGTATTCGGAATATGGCTGCAATCCCAATATAGAACACTGTCTAAAGCCACTCTATTCACCCCCCCTTCCAAGCTGTTTCTAATTTGCCACTAATGACCACTAAGGTTGAAGGTTTTAATCCATACTGTTCAAATAGTCTCTAAATTTCTCAGACTCTGATTTGTCAGAAGCTGTTATTTCATTTTCTTTATGAGCAAGTCTCTAACAGTAATGTTTTACAGCTACAAAGTTTATATTAATGTGCCCATTCCAACACATAATTTTTTTGTAACAATATACCCAAAGAATGGCATGACAGATGAACCATATAATGGATTAAATACATGTATATTCAATGATATGTAGCTTTCTGTGACAAGATATTTAATTAGCATTTTTTGGCAGAGTTTCTAGTGTGATCCCAGTGTAACCTGACAAGCTGATTGTTTTTTCCTTCAAAATAAGGGGGAAAAGCAAGGCTGCTGAGAGAACAATTGTTAATATAAGCTGATATAAGTTGCATATCAAAATATGTAATGTTGACAAATTGTTGTGGCTTCAAAGGATTAAAACACTTTGGGTTGTGCTATGACTGGAAAATAATAAACTTTGAAGTGGTAGGAGCTGGAGTCAGAGGCAGAAGCAAATGCAGTTGGAAGGTTTAATCACTAGGCTGGCAAACAAATCTAAACCATATTCAACAGGCATGGTCCACAAAACAAGAATAGGGTCAGGCAAACAACGAACATCAATGTCAGGGCATATGTGACCAGAGCTGTTCCTTGCGGCCTCTCCAGCCTTCAGTGGGGTGATCTCTGGGTCTGTGCTGAAGTGAGAACAGATGCTTGTCCTGGTCAAGAGATATCAGAGAGATGGAACACCTTGACATGTCTGTTTTGGGTCAAAATTACAAACATGTGGTATGAGGGAGGTAAATTTTTTTTAATCTATGAAAGCTATCCAATAGCTCTTGGTACACTTTGTTTTGTGTAGCAGTATTTTTGTTTCATTCAAGATGTCAATGCCACTCACCAAGATGGTACAACTATTGAAGTAAAGTTAACAACATGGGAATAGTGTGACTTTTCACCCCATTTCAGTCCTGAGAAAGAAAAAAAATAACTGGTAAGCATTATTTTTCTGTAGCAAAATTAGGAGCTTTTCTGCCAGAAATCATAATGACACAAGATAAAAGTACAGTGCCCTCCACATATTGGTACCCTTGGTAAATATGAGCTGAGAAGGCTGTGAAAAATTGTCTTTATTGTTTACCTTTTGATTGTTTGTTCAAAAAATTCACAAAAATACTCTGCTCAAACAAAACAGGTTTATAAAAAATATTTTTACATAATCATTATTAATAAAAAAAATATTATTTGTTAAATATAGGTGTGCAACAATTATTGGCACCCCTATGAATTCATATGAGAAAAAATATATTTGAGGTATATTCCCATTGATATTTTACATTTTCTTAGTACACCAGGGTGACTAGGAACAGGAAATTGTTCAACCATGACTTCCTGTTTCACAGGGGTATAAATATGAGGTAACTTATGTCAAATTCCCTTTCATTCATAACAATGAGTAAAACCAAGGAATATAGCTGTGAGGTGTGGCAAAAGGTTGTTGAGCTTCACAAAATGGTATGTGGCTATAAGAATATAGCAAAGCATTGAAAATGCCTTTTTCCATCATCAGGGCAATAATTAAAAAGTTCCAGTAAACTGGAAATGTTATGAATCAACCTGGAATTGGACGTATGTCTATATTGTCTCAACACATGGTGAAGAGGATGGTTTGAGTGGCCAAAATATCTCCAAGGATCACAGCTGGAGAATTGCAGAAGTTAGTTGCGTCTTGGGCTCAGAAAGTCTCCAAATCTACAATCCAAAGTCACCTACATCACTACAAGTTGTTTGGAAGGGTTTCAAGAAAAAAGTCTCTACTCTTATCCAAAAACAAACTCAAGCATCTTCAGTTTTCCAGACACTACTGGAACTTCAAATGGGATCGGGTTCTATGGTCAGATGAAACCAAAATAGAGCT
>JANDJT010000228.1:12806375-12818386 GCA_024331685.1 Stegophilus panzeri
CTTTTTTAACCTTAGCAGTTCTACAAAGCGCTTTACACTGGTTCTCATTCACCCATTCACACACACACTCACACACCAATGGTAGCATAGCTGCCATGCAAGGCGATAGCTTGCCATCAGGAGCAACTTGGGGTTTAGCGTCTTGCCCAAGGACACTTCGGCATGTGGAGTCATTTGGGCCGGGAATCAAACCGCCAACTCTACGATCCGTGGACAACCTGCTCTACCACCTGAACCACAGCCACCCAATGAACAATGAAAATCTTGTTTTTTCCCCCTCAACATTTGTTTAATGAGCAGTTAATTAGAGGGATATTTAAATTGTTGACTGTTCTCCCTTATATTCATGCTAGTACAGTCCATGCATTAGCCCACGATAAAGCAGTTTCATTAAATGGTGTAGTGATTTGTCACACACATATTCAGAAGAATTTAATTGCTCATTGCACTTGCCATACAATTACAACTAGAAATGAATGAGATGATTTTTTCTTGTCTGAAGTGAAACTGAAAGATGAAGGACTGAAGGTCTTCCATGATTTTTGAAAGTAATATGCACTTACTAATTGAGCATTCATATCAGTTGCCTGGCAAATATCAGGGTCCTTATTAAAGCACAATGAGGAAAAGCACATATGACAGGTTCTGGCCCAGGCCGAAAGAGGATCACCTCTCAGCGGGGCTTATGCTGGGGGAATAATCCATTTTGCACACTTCTGAATAATTACAGTAATATAAAGATAATTAGAATAGAGGAGAAGCCTTATCATAGCCTGGCTGATTCACTAATGTAATTCAATTTATGTTTCCTGTAAAAATAATTACTCGTTTGAAATACATAAAGTAGAGATGACACAGTTGCAACTGTCTTCTCTCTCTCTCTCTCTCTCTCTCTCTTTGAATACATATATTTTTCTACAGAAATAGGATGATGTAATTCATAATATTAATAGAATACTAAACAACTGTGATTTTCTGTGAGGAATGTAGCAATGCACAGAAACATTTCTGCAATAATTTTGAGCAATATGCACATAATACACACATTGCCCAGCTTCCCCACTGCACTCATAACACTTATTAGATTAAAGCCTCTCATGAACATTGTCCATTTCTTGGTTTCATTTAAAAGGAAACATTCTCAAAATTAGTTATTTTACTCAGTTCACTTGTTTCAGTAGGTACGCTTTTTTGCATTATTATTTTTTCTTCTTCTGCACAATAGACACTGAAATGTATAAGTATTGATTAAACATTAAAGCAGTGAGACAAATATCACCTTAGCACACATTATGCAAGGACAGACATACTAGCAGTAGAATGCCAACAAAGTGACAGCTAACAGCACTGAAATAATGCTAAACTGGGTGACATTGAATAGTAGAAAAAAATAATTAAGTAGTTCTTAAAGTTTCTTATGCTATAAGGGAAGTTAAAATGCACTAAAATGAATCACATTTTCTTTTACATCGTGTGGATGGCTAGGTGCATGTGTATCGCTTACCTGGGGAAGAGATGGCACCAGGATGCACTATGGGAAGAAGGCAAGCCGACGGAGCAAGTATGATGCTTTGAGCAATGTTCTGCTGGGAAGCCTTGGGTCCTGGCATTCATGTTGAAGTTACTTTTATGTGTACCACCTTCCTAAACATTGTTGCAGACCAAGAACACCTCTTCATGACAATGGTATTCCTAATGGCAGTGACCTCTTTCAGCAGGATAATGCGCCCAGCCACACTGCAAAAATTGTTCAGGAATGGTTTGAGAGACATAACGAGGTGTTGAAGGTGTTGGCTTGGCCTCCAAATTCCCCCGATCTCAGTCTGATTGAGGATCTGTGGGATGTGCTGGACAAGCAAGTCTGATCCATGGAGGCCTCACCTCACAACTTGCAGGACTTAAAGGATCTGCTGCTAACATCTTGGTGCCAGATACCACAGCACACCTTCAGAGGTCTTATGGAATTCATGCCTCAATGAGACAGAACTGTTTTGGTGGCACAAGGTAGACCTACACAATATTAGGCAGGTGGTTTTAAATGTTATGGCTGATTGGTATATATATATATATATATATATATATAATGCACTGACAGAATTATGAACACTATTTAAAGTAGCTATAAATAGAGGTGTGTGTGTAAGTAAAGTTTGTGTGATAAAATGTGCATTATTTTATCATGCTTTTAATTCATTTTTTTATTTCTCAAATGAATAAAATAAAAAGGCTTTGTTAATTTGATGCACTCTTCTGTAAGAAAACATGGCTATGATTTAAAGGACAAGCTGACCAAGCACACAGCTAAGCTTGCAGCTCATTTTAAGAAAGTGTTGTTTGTAATTTTATCCAAAAAAGAGGTCCTTTTGTTAAGCAGTGTCTCTAATTAAGATGTTTGTGTGCTCCAAAAGAAAAAAAAAAAACACAACATGTCATAGACAGGAATAACACGATAAAATAAGTAATAGTGTCATAGTTATGTATTTAATGTTGGCCTTAAATGACATTCCATAGTTTTGTATTTAGTAGTGTATTTAGAATGCTCAAAAGATCATTTTCAGTGTCCCCTATTTTCGTTACATTAAACAGTCAGATAGTGGTTCTAGACTTAATACTGCTCCTCACTCAAGCTGATCTTGCCAAGTCCAAGGTCAGAATCACATATCACTGAGACCGACTGTTTTTGGTAAACTCAAGTACAGCCCACTATGCATAAAACATCAGATAAATCTTTCTAAATTTGTGGAAAAATGAAAATTGTAAATAAATTTGTAGTATTTTTAGTAAAATTTTTAGAACAGTAGGCACTATTGGGCAAAGACCCTCCGCACTGTAGAATACTTATGGTTCTCTGTGTCTGTAATTGTATGTTACAGCTAGCCACCGTAATTCTCTCTACTCCTCTCTTTATATATTCCCATAGAGGAAGAGGCCAGCAACAGCGGTCTGGCCTCCACTCACAGCCACTTCTCACATGGAGCCAAAGAAGTACTGCCCTTCTATTACACTGAGGTCTCCAGGTTAGAAGAAAAAGCCCTCAGGGCCAGCAGCTGTCATTTAGTGATAACCCAGGCTCCCAGATGGCTTCCTTAACCCTTTTCTTACTGGTCCTTAATCAGGTCACCATAGCTTCTAAGAGAGAGAGAAAGCGAGAGAGAGAGAGAGTTACACACACCTAAATTTCAAATACATTAACCCATCATCTACAGCAAATTATACAATCTAGCCTTTGTATCCTAACACTAATATAAACATTTATTCCCTTTTTTGTTTTTGCTGAATAACATTTAAGTAAATGAACTTACCTATATAGCCATATGATTAGCTGGAATTCAGCTCAGAATACACTAAACACATAAATCCTTCAGTGTCATTCCTAATTCAACTTCATTCCAAACAGTTTTCCTCTCCATAGCACTGTAGCTGACATGATCCATCTCCTGCTTCCTCCCTGCATTAATAAACAGAGACTGCAGGGCTGCACTGTATCTTCGTACCCTAATGGAGTCTCATACAGAGGCAAGAGGGGTCATAAATTATCATAGTCTTTTATTAAAGGCAGCCCATGTAAACAAAAAGCTAACATTCAGGTGTAATACCCCCCACAGACAGTGGGCCAGGATATCCTTTATGATATTGTTAACTCAGAGAGAGAGAGAGAGAGAGAGAGAGAGAGAGAGAGAGAGAGAACCCCAGTTGGCTGGTTTTGACAAAGAGTAGTTGGGCAACCTTTAACTTCAGTGCAGTTTATATGTTACCTACTCCATCATCCAGAGTCACTTTGACCTCCATTTTGTGAGTTTTTGATTTTCTTGTGATACCAGAAATATTATACTTCAAATATTAAACAAAGCTTTTATCACACCTTTTTGAAGGAAAGGGACCTAAGGTTTGCAATAAAAGAGAGAGGGAGTAAAGGCGAGCACAGCTTGCTATGTTTGAAAGCTTCCCATCTAAATTTCATTTCATTTCACAATATTATTTTCACAGCATGAAAGCTACAACCTGGTTTCTACTGCATCTTCTATCTCAAATATCCAATGTGTCACATGCACACTAGAGAACACACAGATGCATACTAATGCATATACTTTATACTATTTATACTAGCAGCATACTGTTATTATATCTGACATACGACTGTATATACAGTAGCTTGCATAGGTATCCACCTCCCTTGAACTTTTCCACATTTTCTTGTGTTACAACTTGGAACTGAAATAGACTTAATTGGGATTGTATGGAATTGTATTGGGATTTATATGTCACAAATCTACACAAACATAAACCATAATATTGAAGAGGGAAGAAAATCTTTAGTCATCATAATATTTTTAGAAATAAAGATGTAAAAATTTGGATTGCATAAGTATTCACACCCTGTTGGTGTGAAACCACTAAATTAGTTTTGATGCAACACATGCCATCAGAAGTCATATAATTAGTTGAATGAAGTCCACATATACAGTGCCGTCCAGTAATATTGGCACCCTTGGTGAGCAAAGAAGGCTGTGAAAAATTGTCTTTATTGTTGAACCTTTTGATATTTTGTTAAAAGTAATTCACAAAAATATTCAGCTCTTATGGATATCAAACAATTGCAAACACAAAAATATCAAAAATATCAAAAATATATCAAAAATATATCTTTAGTTTATTATCTTTGAATTGTTAAATATAGGTTAAATAATTGTTAAATATAGGTGTCCCATTGATATTTTATACTTTTTAGTACATCTGGGTGGCTAGGAACAGGAAATTGTTCAACCATGACTTCATGTTTCACAGGGGTATACACATAGGTCAAATTCCCTTAGTCATTCATAACAATGGGTAAGACCAAGGAATATAGCTGTGATGTGCGGCAAAAGGTTGTTGAGCTTCACAACATGGTTAAATATGGTGGTGGCTCTTTAATGTTTTGGGGCTGTTTTTCTGCCAGAGGATACAAGATCAAAAGGTTAAACAATAAAGACAATTTTTCACAGCCTTCTTTGCTCATATTTACCAATGGTGCCAATATTAGTGGAGGGCACTGTATGCAATTAAAGTGTCAAGAGCTCAGATGGGCAAGGCTGTTCAAAAGACAACCACTACCTGGACAAAGTTGGACTTTAAAGTGATGTGGAAAAGTGATAATCCATAGGAAATCCTGTTCGGAGTTTACCAAAGTTGGAGACTCAACAGACATGGGGGAAGAAAAATGTTCTCTGTTTTACTGAGAAAAATATTCTCTGTTTTTTTTTTTTTTTTCTTTTGGCCTTGGCACAAAGCACTATCTTTGGTGGAAACTCAACACTGCTAATCACCTTGAAATGCCATCCCCACAGTGAAGCGTGGTAGTAGTAGCATCATGTTTATCTTTATACTTGGCCTCTCGATGCCTCCTCTGATCAATGCCCTTATTACCTGGTGACTGACTTTTAGGCTCCTATAAGTGCAGTTGTGCCATATTCTTTACATTTTTTAATTATTGATTTAATGCTGCTCCATGGAATTATTATTTATTTTTTTAAATAAACAAAGCAAGTTTGATATTTTTTTCCAGAACTTTGTGCATTTATATTTAGGTCATGAGAAACTTTAATTGCAAACGGGTGGACTCCGTCCAAATAATTATTTGATTTCTGGTGCCAACTGGTTACATTTGAACTAATTTAGGCATTTCATGGTAAATTATATCATTTTGCAAACTATATTTCATTTCCATTTCAATATTATGAGGTTTTGTGTAGATCCATGGGATACTGTATATTTAAATTAGTCCATTTCACGTCCAGATTGTAAATACACAATCCTTATACAATCCAATACTTACATATTATATTATATACACTAAACTGGATCCAATTATTTGTCTAGAACATTTGGTAACACGTTATTAAGATTTATTTAGCTAGACTAAGGATAAGCTGATAGATTATCTATGATAGATGTGCATTAAGAGCTGTAAACTGGACTATCCAAACAATGTGTTACAGAACATTTTACCTCATGGTGTAATTATTTATTACACAAGTTGTTGTTTCCTTACTAGGTAAACTGCTAGGTTCATGTGTTTTTGGTGAGGTTTTCTGAGGGTGAAATGGAACCTGCATGGGGTAGTTTTATGGCTGTGTACATTTAAATTACAATTATTTACGGTCTAAAGTCTGAAAAAATTAAATTTAAAATGTTTACACACTGTGTTCAACCATGTCTGCAGTTTTAGTGTCAAATATAATAGCATTTCTAAGAAAAACTGCTTTTGGTCCAGTGGCAGCACACTCAGTTTTCTGTAGGAAGACCAGGTTTCAGTTGTTGTGTTGGAACCACCATGTATATACATCTTGTCACTGCATTTACATCAATGAATTTTTTTGCACTGGGTTCTATATTATGTAAGAACGAACCAAAGTAAGATGGACATGTGTGTATTAGCTGTGACAAGAGGTTCAATAACTGAAATTTGTGGACTATACTTACTACACACATGAACAAGATGAAGCACTTAGTGCATTGGCTGAGCATTTACTCATCATTGAGAGGCCAGAATACAGTTCCATTTAGGAGCAGGTATTTAGTGCATCATACTGCGTGCTCTCATGAACTGCCAAACCTTCTCAAACTGATATTTAATAAAAAAGAAAAAAAAGTTGTTGTTGTTGTTTTAAAAGGCTAGGCTTGGGTGCAGCATTTGATGCTGTGTTTGACTCCTAGAATGTTTGCTCAGCAAAGACACCCTTCTCCTAACTGTGCTGAGTCTATGTAAACTGATGTGAAGAGATTTCTATGTCTGAAGGCGAAAATGATAAAGCGCCAGTCCTTCCCTCAGGCCCTATGAGACTTTACTGTCCTTGGTCACCATCTTGTTTGACCATGATGACAATGCACTCGAGATGACGATGTTAATTTTCCTCTTCATCCCAAACTTCAATGCCATGGGCAGCAAGAAAGCTGTGGCTCCACCTAGCAGGAATAGCTGAGCGAACATGATGCTGAATGAAGATGGAAAGTGTAGTGTAATACTGTACGGAAATTTAAAGAGCCAAGTTATTATAGCCTAATAACTCCTTGGCTGAAGCACATTCATTCATTATGTGAGCAGACTGCACGCTTGACTGGATGGGGCTCAATGTAAGACTTCTATGTATGAAGCTGAAAAAGCTGAAATATTGTGTATGTTATATATAGGTAAAATCTAACATCAAGATTTTGTGATGAATGGCAGTTGGGAGTTAGGAGGCAAAGTGCCAAAAGTGGAGGATATAGAAAATTAAAGTGTTCCTTAGATGAACTTTCCTCCTACCTCACAAATGTAACACTGGATTCTACGTCTTTCTTGGAAGAGATTGCTGTGCCAGGCACAGATGTATACATCCTGCTTTCAAATTATTCTTCAATTTCCAACATTATACAAGTGTAGTGTGCACAAAGTGGGGAAAAATGAGGCCCTTGGTAGAGAAGTTTGTGTTCATAAATTAAAAGGATAACTCTCTAAGGGAGAATACCAAATAACATGGCTGTTTTAGATTGTATGCATCCACCCTTTCCTTTCCTTTCCTTCTCTCTCTCTCTCTCTCTCTCTCTCTCTCTCTTTGTGTCTTGCAAATCACAATCATATCTCATGCCACATGTCTACATGAATGTACTAAATACCAAAGAATATAAACATGAAAGACCTAAATCCCACCTGAAGAGTAAGCAAGGTGAGATTGTGGCATCTCAAACCTATGCAAGGCGACTCTAAGAAGACCAAGTGAGCGGGGTGTGTGTGTGTGTGTGTGTAGGATGAGTAACAGTCCTAAGCAGAGGACAACATAAACTGGTATACTCACTGCATCTTCAAAGCGCCTGTACTCCCTGTAATCACCCGTGATGTCTTTGATGTTAGGGAGGGTGAGAGAAAATAATTACATGTTTCTCTGTTTCTCCCTGCCCTTTTTACGATGAATAAAAGGTGAAACTGCATTGGAATATAACAGTAATAAGTGGTAAGCTTGTGTTCACTGATGGGGAGGTGTTGAGTGTGATACTGAGACAGCATAAGGGCATGAGGGAAAAGCATAACAAACCCTACTGATGGTTGGGGAGCTAATATAATATGTTTAACAACTACTACAGGGAAGAGAACTAAAGTACACTCTCAAAAATAAATGTACTTGTAGCAAACTGTATGTTTCATCGTTGTACCTTTAGTATGTATCATTTACTTTGGAAATTTACATTGAATCATATGACTGTAATATAACTTATATCCAAATTCCTCATATTTAGAAAGTGGTGAATTTAGGCTTTCAGTAGATAAAATGATGTGTGCTGAATAAAATGTAACAGGTAATTCCAAACTTTGAGACGCAGTATTAAGCACAAAAGCCAAGTAATAAAAGTCTCCTCATGTGGATCAAAGTGCTTTTTATATCTACATGTATTAAGAACTCTCCTAACAATCTCCAGTGCCTTTCTCCCAAGGGATGAGAAAACTGAGGTGAACTGCATCACACTGAACAAACTATAAAAATGCTGAAGCTGATGAGAAAACAAGTGCAAACCTACTTTCCAGCTGAATTAAATTAAAGCGCCCATTCAAATGCACGTGTGTCAGTGCAGAACAGCCCTTTCAATCACCAGGAGAGAACATCAGTTGCACAGTTAAAACTCCAACAACAACACAGTATCAATCAGTTGCACATGGACATCAAATATTGAGAATTTCAGCATCATCATTTAGGTTCAGAACAAAATTATCCATTTAAATTTTATTTAAAAAGTATGGCTTTTTTTCAACCTGGAACTTTATGTGTTTGTCTCAATGGGGGAAAAATTATATGTATAAAAAATGTTATGTTAAAATGTCTCTCCTTTGTAAATATGAAAAAAAAAAAAAAAAAAAAAAGATGCTAGTTGTTGTAACCTTCCCATCATCTTTTATATGCACTCAAACCTGTGCACCTGCAATTGTAAATGATCCCTAATCATGTAAAGAGGTTTTTGTTTAGTTTTACTTTATGCAGTGGTAACTCAGTGGTAAAGATGTTGGGTTACTGTTTAGAAGGCTGTGGGTTCAAATCTCTGCATGGCCCTTTACCCTCAACTGCTCAGTTACATAAATGAGAAATGTAGGTTGCTCTGGATAAGAGTGTCTGCCAAATGTGTAAAAATTTATAAACTAGAGCTAACTTGTATTATATCCCCACTTTCAGCCTAACCCTTATATTTCATAAGACAGTCTGATAGCCTGTAGAGACTGGCATTGGGCGTAAGCAATACAAAATAAAGGACTCTTTATTTACAAGTTTCCGCCACACACAGTGATGATAATCATAGCCCCAAACAGGCCAGCCTCTTCATGAAAACACAGATTTGACAGAAATAGTGCAAAATAAATAAATAAATAAATAAATAAATAAATAAATAAAATAAAATAAAATATGGAATTAAAGAAATTCAAATTATGAAACCAAACAGCAGGATTAATGAACTTGAGATTTAGAATTTTGAAAATGCACACATACTGTATGTAATTCCATTCATTGGCCATGCAGCATGTTTAATATATGCTTGTAAAATTGTAAAGTATATTCTAGGATATTTTTGTACATAGAAAATATGGTTTTATTACTTGGTATCTATATTATTATGCTAGTTATGATTTATTATTAATTATTATATTACTGTTAGTAAGCTACTCTGAAGAATCTAGAGCAGAGGAATTCTACTAAAATTACTAAAAGGTCCAGCTACATAAAATGCCTTGCTTAAAAAGGTCCTAAATAGACAAGAGAAATGACAATCATGAGCTGTCTTCAGCTAAATAATTTACATAAATGCATGTTATTAGCTGCAGCAGAGAACCTGCTACAGAAAGTGCACTGGTTCAGATTTTTCAGACTTTTATACATTGATCAATTTCTGCTTTAGTATTTTTTGAGTACTCAATATTTTTTAATAATTTGTTGTGTCTATATCCGGACCACAGTCCGCCAGTTGACAACTCCTGATCTACAATGTCTGCATGCTTACTTCTAACCTTGGCCAAAACAGATGACTTCATATGATGGAATAGCTTGACAATTAATTGAAATCTATGCAGCTAATCCAAATGTAATGGAAACCCTTTTGCATGCTTATTAATCCATAACAACATAACTTGATGCTATCTCAACTGTCAGAGGAGGGTTGATGAAAGGGCTGTGTCCATGTGTGCATCAGTGTGTGTCTTTGTGCTAGTATTTAGTGTTGGAGGTGGGTTGCTTCATTCATGCAGTCCGCTCGACTCTGCCAAAAACTTCAGCCAATGTCAAGAACACGCCGGCCTTGAAAACTACTGAGCCAAGTCAAATGGGCCGCAGGCTCAGCTCTGAGGCACACCACAGCCTTACACCAGGCTGATGTCCCGGAACATTCCGGACAGCAGGGGCTCATGTTTCGACATGTTAAAATCAATATGAGATAGAAAAGTGTTTCAGCAGTCGTTCAAAATGAAAAGCCTTTGAGATGAGCATCAGCAGTCAGACTCAGACAGACAGGAGGATCGATCAGCTCGGAGGAGAGTGGAGTACCTGAGAAGTTATGCAGCTCTCACTGGAGCCCCAACAAATCAACTTGATGCTTGGATAAACAGTTGTTAAAGAAGTTGAGCAACAGGGCGAAAAATCTATAAAAACGCCTGTGTTTTGTAATACAGTTTCTTTTTGAAATGATGGGAGCATTTCAAGCCATGGAAAACTTTGTAATAAATTCAAGAGAAATAACGTAAAACAAGGCATGAAAGAGTTAGACTTATGAAGGAGTAGATGGGTACATACCGAAGATATTTCCTGAACCCTAGTGCTTCTTTATGATTGGTCAAGGTGTTGGACTTTTAAAAAATGCTCAGCTTGTTGTCAGCAATGGAGGCATAGACAGATGCAAGTGCAGCTAAAGACAAAGATTTAATCACAAATACAACAAAACACAAAAGAAGAACTCTAAGAATGTGATACACCATAAAACACAAACACATGAATCAAAACAAACATGGAAACAAGGTGCGCACATAAAGACGAAGAACACAAGACAACGAGTGCTGTACAAACTGTGACAAATAGTGAAGCTGATTAACCAAAAAAGTTGAATTAGGTGAAACCTTCATGTGACATAGCAGTGGCTTCTGGGAATCGTAGTCCTGGGCTAATTCCTGTACATCCATGACACTTGTTAACTGCACAATGAGCATTTCAGGCTTTTTTTTCACATCAGTAGCAGCAGACTGGTACTTTGGATTATACTCACTGTTCACTCTAAAAAAAAATAAATAAAAAAAATAATAATAAAAAAAAAAATCATTAACAGGTTTCAGATTTCTCAAATCTAAATACCTGATGCCTCTATGATGCTGCTTGGTTCTAACCATGAAATAATAATTAGACTACTTGATTTGATTTAGTTAACTAATATACAGTTGAGGGCAAAATTTATAACCTTTTTTTCCATGAAACTGTGATATGATATTAAAGTCATCTTATGAGGCGTTGTTCAATGTTCCATGAAGATAAAACACAGATCCCTAACAAACCTATCATGAAAGAATATCATGTGTGCTTGTATCATTGCTTATGAGATAATAGAAAATGTTCACTGAATTTTAATTGATCGAAGCATTTCTACATTAAAGACTGATATTAAGACATTAGACTGATATTAAGGCAATATAATTTCTCTTTTACATGACATCTTTTTCATTTTTCCCAGATTGGGATCAACAAAGACTATCTATCTATCTATCTGCCTATTTATCATGTATGATTATGTAGGTGCTAGAGCCTATAATCATTAATTACTTGAAATATTGAGAGAAGCCATAACTGACAGGAGCATAAAACATATAAATACTCATCTGCAGAAAAGATTTACAAAGCAACTAGAGAACCTTAAGTCCTCATAGAATGACAGGATGAGAGAGACAGAGAAGAAATTTACACACACACACACACACACACACACACAGAGAGACGTTAAATACATACATACATACATACATACATACATACACA
>JANDJT010000228.1:12828789-12839894 GCA_024331685.1 Stegophilus panzeri
CTTCACTGAAACATACAGCTGTGTATCATCAGCATAACAGTGGAAGCTAATTCCATGTTTATGAATAATTTGACCTACTACACATCTTGCTCTTGGAGTGATCTTTTTGGTTGACCACTCCTAGGGATGGTAACAATGGTCTTAAATTTCCTCCATTTGTACACAATCTGACTGTGGATTGATGGAGTCCAAACTCTTTAGATACAGTTTAGTAACCTTTTCCAGCCTGATGAGCAACAACAACTCTTTTTCTGAGGTCCTCAGAAATCTTCTTGCCATGATACACTTCCACAAACATGTTTTGAATATTAGACTTTGATAGATCCTTGTTCTTGAAATAAAACAGGGCAGTCACTCACACCTGATCATTATCCCATTGATTGAAAACACCTGACTCTGATTTCACCTTCAAATTAACTGCTAATCCTAGAGGTACACATACTTTTGCCACTCACAGATATGTAATATTGGATAATTTTCTTCAATAAATAAATGACCAAGTAAATATTTTTATCTCATTTGTTTAATTGGGTTCTCTTTGTCTGCTTTTAGGATATGTTTGAAAGTTGCATGATGTTTGAGGTAATATTTATGCAGATATACAGGAAATTCTAAATGGTTCACACTTTCAAGCATCACTGTATATAGAGCATCCCTCTAACTGCTCTAAAAGCCCAAGGAAATCAGACAATACAAAGTTGCTAAATAAAATGCACTTATTGCAAATGATTTCCAGTGGGTTTCCTCTTCTATGCGGCTCAACCACAGGTGTCAAACTCACATCCCGCAGGCCAAATAAAGCTTCCTGCCTCGTTTCATTCAGACTGCACAAAATTCACAGTCCACAAAAGTCCAGAGTGCATGTTCTGTTCATGCCATCAGCACAGCAGTGTGCGTAAATTAAAAAAAAAACAACAACATCCAAACATACAAGTGTCCATGAGGGATGGGGACAGTCAGTGTTGGGGAATAAACCTCATATTTGTGTTTATTGATTATCCATAAGTATTAATATCATACAAACACTCAACAGCTACAAATTGCTCAAACATGACATTATATGATTTTTAAGCATATAGAAAGTGGTAATGTAGAATTTCAATAGATCTTTAAGAAGTTAAAACATAGAATGTCAATCACACACAACAGGAGGCATGAGCATGTGTTTAAGGCTTGTTTTATTCTTCTGTGTCAGTGTATTTAACATATATAATATTGGACATAATTCTTTAATCTGACTGCAAACCTGGCATCACACATATACACTGCTATAATGAGCACAAAGCATACAGAAAGTTCTGTTGTGCAGCCATCGAAAGAAGGATCGTGTTGGGGTGGTTAACATGACTATCTGGGTAAATGTTTGGAAGTAAAAATTAAGATGTGTATTTCAGAGAGAGTATGCAATAGTGGTTTATTCAAAATTTATTTTAATATGTTATACCCACACTCACCTTTGACTTCTCTTTTTCTGTGTCTATATAAAGGCTTTTCGTTACCAAGGTGTCACACAAGAAACATCTCATGATGGGTAAAAGCAAAGAGCTCTCCCAAGACCTTCACAACCTTATTTTTGAATAAGGAAGAGTTTCAGAAGAATTGTCAGAAGAGTAGCCCAAGAGCCAAAGACCACTCAGAAAGAGTTCCAGAAACTCTCGGAGGCAGTAGGTACCATCGTCACAGAGAAAAAAAATAGGCAGTGCACTCCACTGTTCACGCTCAACTTGCAAGACTCCATTACTACAGAAAAGGCATGTTGAACTTGTTTAAAGTTTGCTACAACTCATTTGGACAAGCCTATGAAATACTGGGAGAGTGTAGTCTGCTCAGAAAAGAGCAAAATGTAACTTTTTGGCTGTTATACTACACACCATGTTTGGAGAAGAAATGGCACTGCACATCACCCTTAAAACACTATACCAACAGTGAAGTTTGGAGGTGGAAGCATCATGGTGTAGGGCTGTTTTTCATCACATGGTACTGGCAGACTTCATATAATTGAAGGAACAATGAATGGAGCCTTTTCCCTGAAGATTCTTAAGAAGAATCTGCTGCCATCCACCAGGATGATGAAGATGAAATTTGGGTGGACCTTCCAGCATGACAACGATCCAAAGCATACAGCAAAGGAAACTCTCAAATGGTTTCAGAGAAAAAAAAATCAAGGCATTACAATGGCCCAGTCAATCACCTGACTTGAATCCAATTGAACAAGATTTAAAGACAATATGTTTAGAAGAATAGGACAAAATCACACCTGAATACTGCAGCCGATTAATTTCTTCATACAGGAAGTGCCTTGAAGCTGTTGTTACAAACAAAGGTTTCTTCACTAAGTATTAAATAAATTTCAGTTAGCATGTTCAATACTTTATTATTATTAGTCATTCATCTTTATTACAACTTCATTTATGGACTTTAATGTTTGGATTTCTTTATATGTATGGATTTCCTGAGTTAATACCAAAGTCTGGCGAAAATTTCATGCGAATAGCCTCATTGGAAATATAGTCATTGTAAAAAATGTTGCCGTGTTCAATACTTATTTCCCCCACTGTATATTGTTTTATAAGCAAGGGATAATCTATGGCTAGGTGTGCATTACACAATTTTAATGCATGACGTGGAGTTAAAATCATGTAACACACAACTAGCCATGGATTATCCCACTTACACCATAGTCACTTGCCAACATTAACAAGTTAAAGTTGTCAGTGATGTTTGCAGTGCAAAATTTGACTGAAAGGACAAAAATAATAGACCTAGATTTCCCGCTCTATATCATACACAGTAATTAAACTGACCGGAACTACCTGTGCATTACACAGTTTGAACGCACACCTTCCAGCCAATCAGAATTGAGTATTCAGACAGACCATGGTATAATGTTTGTTAAAGATCACAATACCCTTATTTTATGGCCCCCCAGTTGTTCACAAACACGCCAATGTGGCCCAGGCAGAAATTGAACTGGACCCCCCCTTATTTATCAATACAGAGTATGCACAAATAGGTGTGTAAATTATGCATGAGTATATTTACACAAAGCTTTGACCATGTGTATACAAAGCACCCAAGTGGAAAATAAAGCCACAACGAAAATGCACCACTTGTTTGTGCAATCATAAATCTGGACTGCAAACATTTTCCGGAAACCATTATTGATTTTTTTTTTTCCCAATTAAATGCAATTTCTGTTAAATACAAACAAGGTGCACAAAAGAAAAAGTCCCAGGGCTTTCAACATTTCACTTCAGAGAGCATTTGGAAATAAGGCAGGGATTTCCTAACCATCATTGAGTAGGACTGTGCCCACAAAGTGGCATGTCACATAGCTTATGCACAATCTATACAAATCCTTAATGCCAATGCATTTTTCCCCCCAACACCAATATATAGAGTTAAAGCACCATGAGAAAATTAATGCAGTTATATTAACTATTATTAATATAATCTCATTAGACATATTAGATATTCTATATTGCATTATTGAGCAACTTATTGAACAACTGCACAACTAAATATACAGCTGGATATGTCTGTATTTAAATAAGCTTTGACATGCATAAGTACTGTACAGTGGCTACAAACAACTGATATTTATTGATTATTATTTACACTTACAAGTAAGCTTCATTACTTACACTTGAGTGCATGACCTATGTACACACATTTGATGAATCCCAAATATATTTCTGTATGCAGTTTGGAAAACCTTTTTATGCAATGATAAAAAAAAAAAAAATTATAAATGTGGCCCGTGGTATAAACACCACTGTACTTCAATACACAAACAATTTAACGTCAGAAGACACACTTGACTAAACTTGCACATTTGCAAATTCTTCCAGAAAGCTAGAAAAGGGCAGTGTGAGGACAAGAGCTGATCTCTAGTCATGGCGCCATTGGCCTTACACAGGGAGGATTTATGACTGTTAGTACATCCATGTTCCATGTCTACAAGCTGACTGGAGTGGAGCCATGTGCAAAGTAAAAATAACCCAACGAAACCTATAAAATACAGTAAATCAGCTCTCTAATGATCCCTTCAACACTCTAATCATTAATGGTAGTAACTTGAAAATAAGAAATGTATAATTTATTTGTTTTACATTGAAAACTTATGAAACTGTATTACAGAAACAGAAAAGGTAAGGGAGTACATTGTGGTATGCACCATATGTTAAAAGTATGAAAAAGCTTGAGTCACAAAAAACAAGGAAAGCTCTAAATCCTGTTGTCCTGGTAGTGGATATAGTGTGATTTTGATTAGAATGTCCAATTCCCATAGCGGATAGAGTGTGATTTTGATTAGAATGTCCAATTCCCATAGCAGATAGAGTGTGATTTTGTCTAAAATGGTACTCCAGTACTAAATAGCATGTACAATAAATGGCATACTAGGATGAGGCTGTTGATGTTCTATTGTTCATGCCAGTTACTGGGTTTGCTGTTGAGTGTTATGCCTGTGCTAGACATTAAGGTGTCTACTTTCAAGTCATTGAAAGCATAATGTGAAGCTGCAGTTCAAAACAGATGCTTCCCAACTGTATCTATCGGCCCGTATTGCTGCTTCCTACAGCATGCCACTCAAAAAGCATGCAAATCTGAAGCATTTGTTCCAATTCTCATGCACAACATACAGAAGTCTGCATTTTATATCTTCCTGTCATTTACATTTTGATTAAACAAGTCTGGTGCAGTCAGGAAATAAATACCCATGGTTTACTGCACAACACATTAAAACATCTCAGCAGCCACAAACCTAAAATTTGTGTGTTTTTACCATCTGTTTAGAAGTTATTTATGCTATACTCGCATGTCAAATGGCATCATTAAACATTTGTTTAAAGTATCATTTTTACCACACCTCACTCAACTAAAGCTTGTTTTAAGAAGGGTTACAGGCATAGCTGGCAAATCCACGGCTTGAGGCCATGTCTGAAATGGTGTCTATTTTCCAGCTCCGCTGTGAAAAGCTTTAATGCACTTGGCACTGCAGACTTCATGTTGCTGCACTTTTTGCATAACTTCCTACGGGGATTTGACCCAGGAACGACTCTGGGGATTTTATAGAGATTTTACAGAGCTATGTGCAGAAATACTT
This sequence comes from Stegophilus panzeri, assembly GCA_024331685.1. NCBI lineage: Eukaryota > Metazoa > Chordata > Actinopteri > Siluriformes > Trichomycteridae > Stegophilus > Stegophilus panzeri. Next base: position 12,833,897 of record JANDJT010000228.1, read on the forward strand.
AGCCATAATCAAAAATAGCCCAAGTGTGAGATGGAACAGCGAGCTCATTGGGAAAACAGCATCCAAATGCAGAAAAGAGAGTTGAAGCCTGGCATTTGCACATCTAGAACCACAATTAGGTTCTATATTTTCCTAAAAGGGCCATTACTGTCTATTTAAATTTAGTTTTAATAACTCTTTGAGGTATATCTAAAAATATGGCTTATGCAAAAGCCACGATAAGCCCCAGCATCCTGCATCTGAATGGCTATAAGATGAAGAGATTAAATACAGTTGCATCTGCTTAGCCTAAAATTGTGAGTCACAGACCAGTCTTTCATTTTGCAAGTGAGAGTAAATACTAAACTTACTGCAAGCCAATTATTTTAGTGAAAATGCCAACATGTTAGAAAATTGGACATCTCGATACAAGGAATAATTATAATATACAATCATTTGAAGAAATAAGTACACCCCAACTAAATTGTTCGCTTTTTTTTTTTTTTTACATATTTGGACAAGCAAACATCTGATCATCTTTGAAAAAGTGCCTTTTAATAAAGTTGATAACTTGAAAAAAACCACAAGGATAATTTGCTTTTTCAATCATTTATTAAACATCAATATCAATATCGATATCAATAGATGTGATATTCTTCTGTAGAAAAAGTAAGTACACCCTTTAGCAGAAATTACTTCTTGTAGGTGTTTTGCATAGTTGTCCATCAGGCTTGCTGGATTTTTTTTTTTTTTTACCACTCTTCCATGCAACCTTCTTTCATTTGTAAGATGTTTGAGGGTTTTCTTGAATGTACTGCCTGTTTCAAATCCCCCACAACATTTCCATAGGATTCAAATCCGGGCTTTGACTAGTCCATTCCTTAACCTTCCATTTCTTCTTTTTGAGCCATTCCTTGGTAGATTTGGTAGTGTGCTTCTGATCATTATCCTGCTGAAAGGTCCACTTTTGGTTCAGCGTCAACTTTTGGACAGATGGCCTACATTGTCTTCAAGCACTCTTTAATATGATGCAGAATTTATATTTGAATAAATGAATGCAAGCTGTCCAGTCTTTGAGGCAGCGAAGCGACCCCAAACCATAACATTTCCACCACCGTGCTTCACAGTTTGTATGATGTGCTTCTCCTGAAAAGCTGTCTTTAGTCTGTGTCAAACATGTCTGCTGTTACTGTGGCCAAACATATAAGTGTTGCTACAGCCTATAGGTAACGCACAGGATAATGTGTAAGTGGCATCTTTGCTAGATAGTTAACTATGTAGCTAGAGCCATTTATGAATTAACATGATCTAGTTAGATAGCTAAAGTACCTAGCAAACTACTGACACCCCACCATCAGCTAACATTACCTTTCATATACTGTTGATAATCGAAGTGGCCTTCACTTCAACCTAGCTCACTTGGTTAGTTAAAACAATTATACAAAAATACACTCCTTAGATATAGAACATTTTCAGATTAGTTGTGTCAGTTGTAGATGTGTAAAAAAAAAAAAAAAAAAAAAGTAATTTGTAAAATAATTACTCAAGTAGTTTTTCATCAGACAACAGATTTACTCTTACTTGAGCAATTTTCATGATCAGTACTTTTACTTTTACTTAATTGAATTATTACTACCGTAGCAGTACTTTATTCAAGTCATTGTGTTTTGTACTCTTTCAACAACTGTATAAGTGTGAGAATAAAGAGTGTCTGTCATGTAATATCAGAGAAGGAACTCTGGACTACAGTTCCCAGCAGCCACTGCACTTAACTGCATCACGGTCACATGACCACCTGCACCTGAATTACTTTCATGTTAACAAGCACTTATGTGTATATTAGCCACAGTTTGCACTGCACTCCTTGTCTTGAATGTGTCTTATGGTTGTTTCTGTCTTCATGGTCTTTGTTAATGTTTAATGCTTGCCTTAGTGTTTTGCTGCCTGTTCATAGTTCTTGTTTTGTGTTTTGTTTAGTATTCATTAAAACTGAAAATCTGCACTTGTATACAACTCCACCTCTCTTGACGTGACAGTGACATTCACACACTTGTTTAAATAAGACCACTTTTTTAATACAAGGTCTTAAAACCCCTTTTGGTCCTTGAGTCCTCTAAAATGGCATGTTTTTGTTGAAGATTTAATGATTACCACGTGTTCATTTTCCAACATGCTGCAAAAAAAAAAAAAAAAGAAAGGAGAAAGGGGTTACTCAGGGACTCAGGTTGAGAAAATAGTCTTAAAAGCCATTGTGAAAAGTAATGACTCCTTCTATAAAACATTTCTATTCTGATAGGAATGGTCTCCATCTTCTAATGTCATCATTTACAAGGCACAAGGGCTCACTAAATAGTTTGAGTATAAAACTGATGTAAATTACATGCTACAAACTTCACAATCACCAGATCTCAACACAGTTAAACACCTAAGAGAGATTTTTGGAGCAATGTGTTAGACAGCACTGTCCACCACCATTATCAAAACATAAACCGTGGAAGCATCTTTTGGAAGAATGGTGCTCCTTCTTCCAAGTACATATCCAGAGACTTGTAGAATCTATGCCAAGGCACACTGAAGCTGTTCTGGTGAACTGTGGTGGTCCAACACCTTACAGATTCACAGGTAACGCTTTACAATCACAGTATACGAATAATCATGCACTAACACCTGAGTTAATACTTACTTCAATATGAATTTATGATGAGTTAACGCATGTACTAATCATGAACTAATGAAGAGCTAACCTCAACTACGTGAGCCTAATGAATTCATGCGTGAATAATGACCACTTTAAGTACATGTTAGTACGTGTTGTTAGTTAATGTATTAATTAGCATGTAGGAGTGTTAAACTAAATCAAACATGCTCTATAAGAAAGAATATGAATTAAATGTGCAGAATTTAAAATTGTTTATATAATTTTCCATATGTAGCTGCATACACAAACATCACTGGGTGGCACTGGATTACTTTCATAGTTTACATTGATCCTCTTTATCGAACATAGAAAGACGCATGAATAATAAACAACAATAATTTCAACTCGTTTTGTGTCATTCTCCATCCATTTATCTTCAAATCCCACTGTAGTACTAGTAACTGCTCTGGGTGGATAGGGCCTGGGGCTCTGCTACTTTTTTTTAAATTAATACATTAACATTTTTTCATTTTTTTGTTTAGCAGAATCTACAGTAGGAGCGCTCTTATTCAAGTCAGAATTTTAAGTACTCTTTCTATTACTGTTAGAAGGAACTAAAGCAAGAGGGGCTCAGTTAAATACTCCCATAGGAGGCGAAGCAAACACACTGGGATATTTATTTAATCATTTATACAGACCTTCTCTCTAATCAGCAGTGGTCATTTCTGTCTCAACCCTTTCCCACCGGGGTGTTCAAATTCATATTATCACCAGTCAATAAATCAGTCCATCAATACATAACATATGATGCATTGGGTGTTAATGACATGGGGGTATTAGAAAGGCTAATGCACCCTAGAAAAGCAATCGATTGTTTATCATCATGCAGCACTGGATCAACAAAAGAAAAAATTAGAGTGGACATGAGTAAATCACTTCTGAGACAAACAAACAAAGCTTCCCTCCATCCTGAGGCTAGTGTTCATTTTCAAGGCCCACAGATGGATAGGTGGTTTAGAGATAGAGGCCAAGATGAGGTCACAACAATATAAGAAAGTAAAGGCACCTTGATTAACACATTGGTTGTAGCCATGATCAAGGGTCCCTTGATGCAGTAGTAATAGAAGCAGTGGAGCAGGAAGAGCAGTGAGAAATATCCAATGCTTAGTCTTGACACTTGATGATCGATTCACATAAATTTTCTGCTTTGGCATAAACCTGCACACTGTCGACAAGCTATAAATTTGGTTTTCTTTCTCCTCTGCACTTCTGTCTCCCTATGCAATGCATATATCTCTAACACTGTAAAGATCACACAATGAGAGTTTATGGTCCAAGTGCAGAGTTTATTGAACACAACCCGACAACAAGCTGGGAAAAACTGGCCAGGTCAAAACACAAAAAAGGCAATCAATGAACTAATCCAAAGGGGCATGCAAAAACAGCAAACATGATAAACAGTCCGAGATTAAAAATACAAGAACATCCAACATAAAGTGACTCAGAATTGAGAACAGAACTGAGGGTAAAGTAGGCAAGATTTTGCAAAGACAAACTGGAAACTATAGTGTCTCTAACTGAGGATGTGATGGGAATCAGGTGAGTTAAGTAACCCAGAACTTGGTTAGTATTCAGGTGGTGGGGAACTCTGGTGGTGTGGAGTGAGATCATCATGTGAGCCTGTCACAAACACACTACACAGGAAGTATAAAAGTCTTGTTGGTAATGGTTTTATTTACTTGCTTGCCCATTTTGTGTTGTTAGGAATATCAGTGATAAAAAAAAAATAGAGATACTGTAGAAGGATACATTTTGTTTGGCTTTAGTCAGACTGAAAAAAGAAGCCATTTGGAAAAGCTTTTTTACAGAGTCATAGACCCTGATCACGTCTGTCTACCTCAGTAACATTTCAGTCCAGCTTAAAAGTAGGTGTATTACCATGGAGGGCTGTGACAAAGAAACAGATTCTCCTCTACTGTTATTTACATCTGTCTACACTTAATAGCATTACACACTCATTCCAGAGCATTCTCAGCTCACTGAGCCTGAGTGATCCTGAGCAGTTCCCAGAGCTTCAGCTTGGGCTCGTTAGTGGAGTGCGGTGTTAACAGGGCAAGTGTGAAATCTATTCACTTCCTCTGGTGTGTTTTATTTGCTCCCTGGTTCCTGCTATCTCATTCAGCCTTGTTTACCTGGCAAGCAGTGTGTAACTAAAGGAAATTCCCACAGCCTGAGGTGGTCTCTGAGGGTGAACAGGAGGAGGAGAGTGGGGCATTGCTTAAAGCTGATGTCGCCCACCTGCCTCTGCCCCCATGGTTTAATTAACATGTGCAGCCTAGTGGAGATGAACCAGCAAAGACTCACACCCTCATGGCCCTCGCATGGAACTCTGGCTTTTGGAACTGTTGATTCACTCATAAATCATATTTAGAAGAAGGAGCTCTTTGATTGATAGTAAAACATGGTTTCACATATTATGTTCAGGATAAAAAAGAGGCTTAAACACATAGTCCACTTTCAGTCTGGGGCTGATTATATGGAAAATGTGCGATTGTTGCAGACACTGAACTCTGTGATTGCAAGACAATCAAATTATGGAATTAGGCAACATAACTAGCTTCTCCCTCTCCAGCTATCAGGACCTATTTGCAGAGTTTAGGCTAAGTTATGGGTTCACTGAGAAAAAGCAGTGAGGAAGAAATGTTAAGTTATGGTGTGGATTTCTCTGGAGCTCTTTCACCTTTTAATCCCATTTACTATATGGTTCACTCCCTCTTTTTAGCCACAGTGACTTCCAGCCATGCAAAGATTAGCCATAGAGCCAAGTCACTAAATGTGACTTTGCTGTGCTGCTCTACCAATTAACTATACATGAAGGATAAGCAAGAAAGACAAAGTTCTGCACAAAATTGTAGACCTAACAGAGTGCTCCATTCTTCTTTTATCCATCCCTCTGGCTTCCAGTGGATTTCTCCATTTTCATGACAGAGAATTCAATGATTTTATGCTTCAGAGGTGCTCAAAAGCAGCTGCGTCTCCACCTTCACGTGCCGTGCAGAGGAAATAATAAATCATTTTTCTAAGGTTTAGTTTCTCATGAAGAGCTCATTGGGTTTGTGGAAATAACCTGTTAGTGCATCATGAATGAACAGCATTCATGCAGAGAAATAAGCAATAATGCTATTGGTCATGGGTTAAAAAAAGGTAATTTCAGTGAAAACACATCATGTGGTCCCATTCGGTAAATATATGAACTCAGCAAAAAAAGAAATGTACCTTTTTCAGGAGACTGTATTTTAAATACAATTTTGTAAAATCCAAATAAGCTTTACAGATCTTTATTGGAAAGGGTTTAAACAATGTTTTTCATGCTTGTTCAAT
>JANDJT010000228.1:12840534-12881332 GCA_024331685.1 Stegophilus panzeri
ATATATGAAAGAGAGAGAGAGAGATATGCACACAGCCATGACACTCACAGCAACCTGATTTTTGTGTATCGCTTATGATACATATATTGTTATTCCCTATGAGAGCATACTGTATGCATACAAGACATAAAGTGCAAGTCATATGTAGATACACCCAAGACTCAAGGTCCATGAGCAAGCATTACCAATGAGATTTGGCAACACTGAGTAACTACTGAGTTAATGAACAGACACACTAGGTACACTCAGGCAAAGTCAGGCCTCACAAAACACTTCATTTCCTCCCATTAACACAATTCTGAGATAGCAGTTCATAAAGCAGGCTCAAGGAATAGCACAAAGGTGAAGGTAACGCTCTGGTGAACCTCGGGCCCAATCAAAGGAAATGCCACATAAGCTTTGGTATGGACGGGAATTTCCTGCATTCTCAACTTGTGTATATAAAGAAGACATACAATAAATATTAAATATGTTGATGTTCATAGAAGAACTATAATTTCTGCTCAGGTGACTACATTGAAAAAAGGGAATATGTGGTTGATCAAATATATGATTTAAGAGACAATATGTATCATTACATAAAAATATTAAGTTTCTCATCAAAATGTGATTTCATTGTTTATACTCAATTTTATTTGAACAAGAATCTCATCTACTAGTTTGAATTATGTAGAGTGAGTGTGATCAATTCACGTAGTATGAACATGATCCAATTATGATATGAAATCTCACAAGGATGTTGGTGCCGACAGAAAGAAATGACCATATTATCAAATTAACTTGATTAATTTGTGTATGACAAGACACAGTGTGTAAATGCAACTCAATTCATTCACATGATCCAAGGAAAATATTTGAATTAAGTAAATTCAGTTTAACAATTTAAATTAAACTTTTTTTCAAGCATATCGCTTAATACATCACTGAAGAGAAAGGCCTTTAATTACTTATTCAGCATTCATTGTTTGTAAAAAAAAAAAAAATTATAATAATAAAAAAATAAAAAATACATGGGATACAGATGATACAAATTTTGGCTCATGATTTTAATTGCTTGTAACTTGAATCCAGTAGAGAAAGAGTAAAATCAATATACTGTGCCAAACCGTGAAGTGCACATAGTATTTACAGACCGGAGAAGACATGTCAGGCTGTGCAGTTCCTCACTAACCTATTACTGTCCAACTCACTTCCAACTAACCATGACAGGTTATGTTTATATTTGGTAATGGGCATTGTAAGCATACTGATGCAAGAAAATAAATCATGCTATTGAAGAGCACAGCATATTTCTAACCATATGTGTAGGTGTTAAATGTTAGCATGATGAAAATGCAAATGATTGGTAAAAAAAAACCTGAAAATACCTCATATGCAGTATATAAAAAGATTTCTTTATTAGTTTATGATGTGGAGGCTTACAGAAAACAAAAAATGTGTATAGTGAGTGTTGCACTTTAGATTTAGTTTCACTCTGGTGGCCTAAAGAAAAGAAATTGTAAGCGCAAAAGTTGAAGTGTAAAGATAGAGCAGATGTATTGTAGCAAGACAAAAAATTTGAGAGGAAAATAAAGGAACAGAGAGAGAGAGAGAGAGAGAGAGAGAGAGAGAGAATTAACCAGGTGATCAGTGGGCTGCTGGTGAAAGCACGTGTAGCAATGCAGCAGAGCAGAGCTTTGTTTCTTTAGATCCCTTTACTGTGATCAATAATGACATAGTCATTAGGCTAATCTTCATAATAAGCACCAGGAGACAAATAGAAGGAGGAACATCAGTGATTATAAAAAATAAATAAAATCCCCCCTGTACAGTACATGCAAACTAACACACTAACATTTTCCTTGTCACTGCAGTGGTCCCTTCAGTGATATACCTTTTGTACATTTAGTATGGATCTTTTACCTAGAAAGGTGCATATTATGTATCTTTAAAGCTTTGCTCTTAAAGGTCATTATGTACCTTAAATCTCTTTAAATCAATATTTGCATATGATATACATGTTTATTAAATGTATAAAATATAACAGTATCATCCCAGGAACATGGAAAGGTACAGTGTTGTACAGAGTGTATTATCATTATAAGGGTTTGCACTATTACTGTAGCTGTACCTACACTTTGTCAAATTATTATCCTATTATTTTCTCATTATTATACTATTATCCCATTAATTATTATCTTCTGATGATAATTATCTATCTTATGATTATTATTTATTTATTTATTTATTTATTTTTAAATAAGACGTCCATTTTTGAAAGGGAAAAAAAGTCCACCTGCAAATTTTCCTGATTTCCTGGAATTGTGGTCATCACAAAGGAAGCTAAAGAGAGTACACATGCACATGCATACCTTACATTCTGCTAAGGGGATCTGTAAAATCCAATAAAGCATGGACCTTAAATTTATTTTCCAACTTGGTAAATGACAGCGCTTGCAGGGATTTTGGTATTTCCATATGAAGTGGCTTATATAGCCCCAGTAGTCTACGTTGCTAGAAAGTGCTTACGGTGTACCGCCAACTCCATTTGTGCCAACTAAAAAATGCACTAATAAACTGTATATGCTGTATATTTTGCTGAGAATGCAAAGTTCCCTTCTGAAAAGAAAAAAAAAAGTAAAAGAAAAAAATAGCAAACCTTGAGCCTTGCAAGTCTTTGGTCAAAGAGATCATCCATGCGGCATGATCCACTTCAACACTACCTTCAGCTCCTGGGACTGAAAACCTTCAAGTCACTCAACACTCAAGAGAGTCCAAAGTAATCCTGTCCAAAATTGCTAGCATGCACAAAACTGGGACAGAGTGAAAGAAATACATATGGCTTCGCCTTTGCTTGGATGCTTTGACACATGCTGAAAAAGGAAGTGAATAAACAAAGGTGATATAAGAAGCACATGGAGGTTGGCAGCTGAACTTAGAGAATGCCAGATTTCTAGAATGAATTATTATATATCCAAGGATCTTTTAAACAATAAAATTTGTCTGTATGTTAAATATTAATCCTACCACAGTGCTGTTGAATGATCAACTCTGATTGGTCAGAAGGAACTGATTATTTTTCTGTAACAACAGTTCTGACAGTATTTTAAATCATATGGTTTATATAAATGCACTCTTTCTATTGAATTATAATTTCTATAGTAACAGTTTAACCACAGAGACTTGTATGGCATACATACACAAGCTAAGGTTAATCCATCCATCCATCCGTTTTCCATACTGCTTATCCTACACAGGGTCACGGGGGAGCCTGGAGCCTATCCCAGGAACTTAGGACAATTTGGAAAAGCCAATCAGCTTACAACCTATGTCGGAAACCGGAATACCTGAAGGAAGCTCTTTAGCATGGGGAGAACATGCAAACTCTGCACACAGGATTGGAACCCTCAACTCTGGAGGTGCAAAGCAAACGTGCTAACCACTAAGCCACCATGAAGCCCCAACATTCTGCTTCCTAATATATATTTTTTTCTTGTGTCCTTAATTTTAATGAATGACATATTCTGAACAGTGCAGTTAGATGGGATCAGTATGCCCCAAGTTCATATTGTTTTGCTTTTTTGGCATAATTGAATATGATGGTTTAGTCTCCCAGTCACAAGGAGAAACACCCTGAACCCTGGAGCTGTGAGGCACAAACATCTGCTGCACCCCATGCCACCTGTTTCCTAAGAATTAAGTAAATATTAAATTAAGTGAACACGAATTAATAACTACTGTGATGGAATTAAAAAGTTTCAGATTCAATGCATTATTTATACTTATTCTACTCATGTTTACATGCAAAACTATGGCAACTACTTTGCACCCATTATTATTGTTTCTTTTTAGCCGAACCATCTTTTTAATAGTGTCTCTAAACTCACTGAGAGAGCATTGGGGAAAAAAGATAGCTATTATTATTCAAACTCGAAAATAATATGAGTGGCTTGCAGCATAATGGGCACAATTTTCCAGATGACAGGGCTTGAAGTCTAAGAAAAATATAGTGTTTTTATTTATTACTTCTGCACATTTTTCTCCTCAAAACTAAGAAAAACAGCTTTGTCTCATTAACACAGACCACTCAATGCTATTCCCCTGGCAGCCGCTGACAGCTTTGATATTACCACCACTTTCCTTACATTTGATCTATATTTTAATGAGTACCTTATTTTCTCTTCGACATATGTTGTGCACTCGATTGTTGGGAAGATCAGTTTGAGACACTGCTGCTAGATTATGGACCAGCAGGAGTGACAGCAGCTGAATTTCATATAAATTCCCTGAATGCGTAATGTGCAGTGCTGTCTGTGTGAACTCTTTCTCATGCTAATACCTGCCATCTTTGTGAGGTGTGTCTCTCTGTGTGTATTTCTAGAGACGGAGTAAAAAAAATGCATAGAATAATATGATTACCATGTCAAACTTAACTATAATCAAGCTTTTTTTTTCTAGCTACAAATTGTATAGTTGTGGAGGCAGTGTGGGCTAAACAGTGATTGCAACTTTCCAGAATATCTCAGTGCTTTAACAGTTATTTATGGTCAAAGCTAAACCGCTAGACTCCTATAGAACACTGTATGGTACAGTCATCAAAAAAGGTGATTAAGTTGACTGAAAATAGAATGAAAGTGGAAAAACAGTGAAATAAGGTTTGGCTCTGAAATACCAGACCTAGCATTAAATAATAATAATAATAAATTCAGTTAATTGCATGCCTGAGGTGTATAAATGTAAGGTGAGGCTGTATGAAAAAAAATGAAATGCTTGATTATTTCTTCCCTTGCAACATTTTTGTATTGCCTTCATCTATTGAGCTGCAGCCATGTAGGATTCAAGGCATGATTTACTATCACACCACAAATCTCTGTGTGAGTTTGTAAATCAATTGAATCTCCAGAGAGTAGAGAGCTATTGTTTACGTGAGAATAACTCAATCAGCAACCCTCTGCTCTCTTATCGTGGATTCGAGTGGCCGTCTAAACCCTATTTTTCTTTACTGTGCCTCTTTGTGATGAGACAATGCTCATGGTTGGGATATCTGCCCCTCACCCCTACAACTTGCCTGGCCAGGGACTTTGTCTATGGAGGGGCAGTCTGAATAGTTTTACCAGTGTGTTTACACTCTCTGGCCTGTTGGTACTGTTTTTAAAAAAAAAAAAAAAAAACAAGAACTTCCATCCACCCACTCACTGAGACCTCATATCATATCAGTGCACTGAGGGGGGTTTCAAATCTATACTGTATATCTCAAAAATATGAGCTAGTCTTGAAGACTGAAAGAATTGGTCAGTAGTCTATCAGGCCCAGAAGATCTTTTGTCTTAAAATATCTTTGTAAAAGCCAGTCAGTAGAAGGTAGAAATCAGATAAAGATGCACTTAAAACCTGAAGACACTGGCAGCTAATAGAAAAAAAGCCTGCATTATATATACTGGGTTATTCTATTTTTCTCTAAGAGGGCAGGGGTGAGAGGGCTGAGTGTGACTTATCCATATGGATAATTGCTTCCTCAGCATTATGTTTAGCCAATTCAACGATTGCCTTTTCGCCCTTTGACATAATTGGTGGATACAGGCCAAATCAATCATGATTCATTTTGTGCAACATTGATCACATCTCCATCGGTCAATAAATGCTGCAAATATTATTTTGCAAATATTGTTTTATTTAGTGATTTATCTGTTTCAGTCCTATTCACAAGGTGCAGATGGTAGTCAGTGCTCCTAAGGGACTGGTGCACTGGATATGTGAAGAAGCTATTACACAATTTGGTGACCTATTAAGAGCCGTATGGTGCCTTGTTCACACACATAATCTAAATGTGGAATTGATCTTTCCAGAGGTTGGGAGGCAGAGACACAATTACCCCATGTAAATCTCCGTAATCAAGTATGAGATTGGAGGATGAAGTGGCTCCGAGTTCTACTCACCAGTGGATGAAATTCAGTTTCTAATGAGCAGTGAGGTAATGACATTTCCAAAAAGCCTCACATTAGTTCATGTACATGTGAAGCAAAAAAAAAAGACATGATATTGAAATGATATGATATTTATATGCATTACATAGAATATGCAATACATGAATCATTAATTGCCTTTCTCTCTCTCTCTCTCTCTCTCTCTCTCACTCACACACACACACACACACACACACACACACACACACACTGCTCAAGTTGATTTGCAAACAAGAAATGCACATACACATTTTACTTAATTCCAAGTTCACATACTTTGTTTTTATATGTCTATGGGGTCGTTTACTGGTTCTACAAACAGCTGTGCTGCCCGGATTATATACCGTGTGTTCTTCAACTGTGGTGTGGGATTAGGATTGGGCATTACTCACTGCTGAAATTTACATGACAGTGGAACACAGAGCAGTTTAACAGCCACCACTGTTTACTGGCTTTTGGACGGCCTGTCAGATTCCTGTCTTCCGACAGATGGCTTCTCGGCCACAAAGTGCAGTGTTTAGACTTAGCTCAGGGGCACAGCGGGCCATGCTGACACAGCAGTGAACAAACAGCTCCCATATGCAGCGCTGGTAGCGCTGCCCATCGTGTGTGTGTGTGTGTGTGTGTGTGTGTTGTTCTACAGCTGTATCGTGGTCAGAAATATTTGCTTTTACTTCTTGAGTTACTGCTCAAATTTGAGAAGTTGAGTCAGGGTGAAAGGACATGAGAAAATCACCGGAGTTAGTACAGAGAGCCGGTCTGGTTTTTATAAAGAGTCTCTTGATTAGCAGACTCAGTTGGAGAAAGCTGGAGCAATGTCATGGCGGGTAGCAGTAGATTTAGCGCAAGAAAGTAAACATGGAGTGAACAGCACCAGCTGCTAGCTAGATTTAGCCTTATGTGCTGCGGTTTCCACACAAACCTACAAGTGCTTAGTGGGAAACACAGACACACTGTCAGAGGGGAGGGAAACTCTGCCCTGACCCTGCTTGACCTTAGATACAAAGCCTGAGAAGTCCTGAAGGCACAGAATTAATTGAAGACAGCTAAACCTTAAATACATCAGGAATCTTTACGCAAGGCAATACAACAGACTGAGTAGGGGCATAGGTGAGGCAAACACATATCCTCGATCAATATTAACATAAAATGTCCGTACCTATCCTATCTATGGCATTTATCCTAACAGCACTTTCTCTTAATACTGTCATAGCTCTGTGGAGGGAAGGCATATTTGGCATGAAGGCAGTTTCCATGCCTTTTCTTATAATAGCTACACTGTGTTTTAAAAAGGAAGATCATCCTTGATCAGCGCAAAAGGACAACTTACACCAATAAACCATTTTCCTGTTCTTCTGTAGGCCCTTCCCTCTAGGGCTTTTTTTCTCATCCAGGTGTATCTGCTGGCTTCTCTTTCTGGCCCTTCACTATCCGAGCAGGAGAAATTGGCTTCTCGGTATGTATAGATTTCCTATCAAAAGCCTGCACCTAAGGAAAAAGGCGATGTCCAGGGCTATTGTTTCCTTTCCACAAAATACTTAGTGAGATTAATAGACTAGATAAACACCAGGCACTCCATTTCCGAAAAGAGAAAGCAAAGTGAGGCGAAGGAAAAAGAAGAAAAAAACTTATTGGACAAATTTCAGCCACTGCCTTTGTCCCAAAGAACCTAGATTGCATTACAGTATGTGCCATTAGTCTGAATGGTAGAGGTTTGAATCCATCAAGAGAAAATTTCCACAGACTTCTTCTAGGGACAGATGGATATGCTGGATACAAATAACATGTCAAGGCGAGATAAGCATTTAGCATGGTAACATCAATAGAGATCAAGGAACCCAGGTTGCTTCTCATGAGTGAGGGTTCAGGGTGACATCAATAGCACCTTGATGGTCTCTGTAGTACAGGATGTCATGTCAGGTCTGTGGCCAGTGGCATCCTGCAATCAATAGGCCCTGGAGTGGAATGTTAAAGTATATCTGTTTGACTGCTGCCAGCAATAAATGCAGGATTAACCTTTCCATCTGTAGAGGCTGCTCAAGACCACCAAAGGGCATGCTTCACTGTGTACTAATTAACAGCAAAGTTCCTGGGTTGTCTAATGGACTGATTAAAGATATGTTCCATTTTTGTTTTTCAAGATAAAAAACAGTATTTTGAGAAATTGTGTGACCTAATATCTACAAATGTTTTATTCTAGCAGGAAGCAGCGAGTGAACGAAAAGGAATGAAAAGAAGCAGTTATCTATGCTGTGTTAAAAGAGATGCAAACAAATGTTGAGCGAAGCAATTGATTATTTAGGAATGTCCAGCTCTGGCTTTTGTGAGCAGGAGAACAAGAGCTCTTTTCTCTTACTCTGGCCAGTTACTTTCGATCTGGGGCCTCTTGCAGTGAAAGGCTGTGACCTGGTGAATCCCAGATCTGGCCTGGCGAATTGCTCTCAGTCAGCAGAAACTCTCATAAACACAAGATCACACACACACACACATACACTTTTTGGTCTTTCTTATGAGGACCTTTTTTGACATATTTAATAAAGCAGCTGATTAATGCTATGCTTACACTTAAATCTAACCCTAACTTTAAATTAACCAAAAATAAATATTTAGCTCTTTAGTTTGTTTAAATATAAGCTGCAGTTTTTGAGAAAAAAGAAAGCATTTTCCTCAAAGTGACCAGCCAAATGTTACTACAATACCAAACCTGTTTGATATCCTATCCTTGTGAGACATTTGATCCCCACCAAGATATGAAAACATGCTGCAATCTAGGGAGCTGCAGTTTAGGTTGTGATCTTTTCTACTGCATCTCTACAGGGTGTCCCAAAGTCTCCTTACATAAGGAGACCTATGTAATAGGACCACGGCTATTCCTTCGGCAGTGGATCTTTGTGGATGTCCACTTCTCGGCTGGTCCACAACACTTCCAGTCTTTTTGAATTTGTTAATAAGTTTGGCAACAGTGTCGTGTGTGATATGCTTGCCATGTTTCATGTTAAAGTCCATTGCAACCTTGCAACAGCTTCCTGATCCAGTCATGAGAATGATTTCAATACATTCTTCTTTTATCAAAGACATTCTTAATTGAAAAAAAATTATATAATATAAAAAGAAAACTGTACAAAATCTTCACTGTACATGGAATAGTGTGTGTGTGTGTGTGTGTGTGTGTGTGTGTGTGTGTGTGTGTGTATGTGTGTGTGTGTGTGTGTGTGTGAGAGAGAGAGAGAGTTTGTTTGTTGACTGAGCAGGACTCCCAGGTTGACTAAAATCATGATGTCATCCCCACTTGGCTTATTTTACAGAGTCAATGCGACTGAAAGCCCTGCTGAGTGATCTTCCAGAAAGCTCCACAGCTTACTCGCTTCTCATCAGCCCACACCCCACCACCAAATCTTCACACATGCAATCTATAATTACGCAGCAAATGTGGGACTCTAAAGACTGCTAAGTCCTTGCTGCCACAATGGAAGAGGACCGCTTCTGTGCAAGGAGGGAAGCAATGAACTACTTGAGGTGGTGAGAATGAGGTGGTGAGAATGTAGTTGACATTGCCAAGGGCAATGTTCTTGCTACAGGTAGTGAGCTCAGCAGGAAGAGAGTTTGGAGGTTTCTGGGTTCATGGAGGAGTCAAACACTGTTTTAACTGAACCTTACTTTACATGCAAACCACTTGCAGTCACTTTGGCTGACCTTTAGTGGGTGAAAATATGAATGAGAAACCAGCCTTAAAGAATTGTTAAGCAATATTCTTTTTTGGGCATTATGAAACAGATGTTATGACACTTGTTTACTACATTTCTGTTGTTTTGCTTCTCAAAAAATTACATATTTGACCAATTAAAGCACATGTAATGAAAGAAAGGAAAACAAAATGATACATAGTTTTCATCCATGCAGAAAACAAGTGACTTTGGCATCACCCAAGTTTCTTTGTGCTTTTTTGCGGAAAACTACTTGAGTTGGCGAAAATGCAATTGCATAAAGTTGTTTTGCGCAGCCCTTCTCGGTGATGTTTGTTAGTAAATCTTTTGGCTGTACTCATGTTTGACGCACGTGACTCAAAGAGAGCTTTGGCTGAATGTGCATTGTGATGATGTCACATGGCAAGTTGTGATGACATCACACTATGCATCTTGGGCCAAATCTGCGGAAAACCTGCAGTAATTTTGAAAAATTGCAAGTTCCTGCAAATACTGCAGAGTTTCCTTGATTTTGTGTTAATTTCTGAGCGCCTAAAATTGCTAAATCATGGAGGGACTGATTAATAGCATTACAGACATTGTCATTGTTTCTGCCTATAGCATGTACTGATGTTCCCCAATCATGGTTTTCTTTTTTTATCAATCTTTCATTATTGCACAACTCACACTCTGAGTTGCACTGACCCACAGCAATGAAAACAAAAGAAGTACACAACAGCAGCCAATAACCATGAAATAACTATGCTTATGCTTCATTCATGACCTAGTGAACTAGGATCAGTACTACTGTTTTACAAAACTGACAGGATTATATAAAACATTGCTTGCTTGTCATTTTCTGCTTTGCTCTGCTCATGGCCACATACACATGTTCAGCTCACTGCTCAAGGAGGGAGAGAAAGAAAGAGAGATCACATTAATATATGGTTAAAACAGGGCTCTGGCGTGCCTGTAGTTTATCCCTCAAACACCACACTGTTTGAGGTAGCTCACATTATGTGTTGCTGAGACTGAATTTAAGTGACAGCAGGACTGCCTCTGTTTTGAAAAACAAAATGCTGACAAGTGTACTTGTAGGTGGTCCAAACTGCACTGCAATCAACTGTCAGTTAGTCCAACTGACTAACTTTTTTCTCCATGGGAGCATCATCAGCACACACAGCTTAGAGGTAACAGTGGCCCCAATTGCCTATGCTACCTGGATTAGTTTGAATAAAAAATATGGCATAAAACGAACAACCACTTAAACTGTAATGTCCTGTAACTCATACAAGATTAAAACATTACTGGTATAGATCAGTATATGTACTGGATGTACTTATCTGGAATTTCAATCCTCCAGCCTGGTTTATACAAACTTCTGGAAAATGAAACAGCAAGTTGTATGATGATTCAATGTTACAATTTTTAGATTTCAAGCATGTGTGAGAGCACCGAGTGGAGAATAGGGTGTGAAGAAACCGATATTCAGCAGAGTTAGTTAATGGGAGGGTGGGTGTGGGTGTATATGGGGGTGGGGTTTGAAGGGTGTGTGCAGTGTTGGGATGCTTCTTGGGCTGCTCATTCCAGGCCTTTCTAGACAGATGGATGATATCCCTGGCAACCGCCCATGACACACACACACGCACACACACACACACACACACACACACACACACACACACACAAAGGAGTTGGGGAGTTTATTATCTCAGGATGGGATGCTCTAACTATTGCAGGTGGGAACGCAAACACAAAATATGTGCAACAAAGGGATTTTTTTTTCTTTTCCCAGTGCAGTTTTCAGTTTTCATTACAGTCCATATAAAATGAAAACACATGTTATCAGATGGTAAATCCATTAATACTGTCCTAATTTTTGCCTGTGAACACTTATTTTTCCAAAAGAGCTAAAAAGGATAATGAAAAAAGTGCAATTAATGGGGTACTGCACTGACAGGCAGAGAAAGAAAGAAAAAAAAAACAGTGAGTCTGTCAAATTAGGAGAATAATTAGTCAATTAACAGAGGGAAGCCTATGGGCTTTACTAAACAGTGTAGCAGACATGTCCTGTAAGCTAACCAGCCTTGAAGCATGAACTGTCACATTCTCAAGGACTAAACCAAACACACTGTCACGATTTTCCCTCGCACTAGTGCGGGAGCACGTGCTTCCGGGTTTTACAGTGACATTGACTTTGTTTACTTTTGACACATGTGCATTTGTTATGATTTCTGTCCTGTCTCCACCCCTGTATTGACGCCTCCTGTCTCATTGTTCAGGGCGAAGTACTGTGTGTAAGTTTTGACTCAGTACCAAACCTTTGTTCCTCATTTCCGTGCCATAGTTTTGATCCTGTTCTTGTCTTCGTTATTCGATTCTGTTTTGCCTAGTTTATGCCCATTTGCCAATCGCCTGACCTATTGCCTGTTTATTACCACTCCTTTGCCTTTCGATTTGGATTTGTCTGCCTATCTCTAATAAAGCTCTTATCTGCACTTGTATCCGTCTCAATTCTCCAACACATGACACACACACACACACACACACAGACACATACACCCATGAAGACCATATGCATGGCCTTGAGTGCATGTAGTGAGTTCAAGCCTCAGGGCTTGTTCCTGGCATTATATTTGTGCTCCAGGCCATTTAACGCTGAGCATGAGCTTAGGGGATCCCATTGCACCACACACTCCAGCTTCACTGAGCCCACTGTCCCTGTGAAGGACACACACACACACACACACACACACACACATACATATGCAAACAGACCCATGGGTCAGAACATACTCAGGTGAGTATCGCAAGACCAACAATTGTGACAGACATGTACTGTACCACACTAGAGCATTAGATTACCATCTTTTTAGAAGTAATGGAGCCACATGCATTTTGTTTGTTGCACAAATGTTGTTCAACACAACTGATTTCTAATCCTGTGCTGCTCTAGTTTTTGTCATGTGTTGCAAGCAAATGCCCAGGTGTTCCTCTGGCCTTATATCCACCTTTAATGCCTTTACTTAATCATCATACACTATTTATGTCATAATATGAACACGGTTATATTTACAAACCTTTCCACTTCTATGGATACAGCTGAGAAAGAGAGAGAGAGAGCTCTGCCAGGAATCCCTGCAGTAAAAGTGCCTTCATCATTTAAGATGGACCCTTCCTGCAGAGGGCAGCGTTAATGCTATAAATACGAAAGAAAAGGAAAAAAGAAACAGCGAGGTAGATTGAGAGAGTGAGAGAAAGCTCCTCCCACGCAACTCTGAGTTTTGGCATACTTGGCAGTCTTTCAGAGGTCACTACTGAAAAAAATAAAGGGCACTGCAATAATAAAATCTCCCCTCTCCCCAAACCAACCAAGGGGGGTACTAATTTATCATTAAGTCAAGGCTGCTTATGGGTGCAATGACTCTATTGCTGCAAATTGCCATCAGTTATTCCCTGGAGCACTGGATCTAACTTTGGCCAAGGTGTTTCACTGCACTGCCAGCCTATAGCATTTGACATTATTGGGGTGTTTCCACAGAAGCCTTTTTTTGCCTATTCATTTCAATGTATCACGCTGAGTGACGTGATTAAGGTTTGATTATCTTATGAATATCTTCTTTTCAAAAGTTGCTTGCATGAATATACATGTAACTATCTTCTCTAAGATTTTCATATATTTTTGCACTATGAGCCAACATGCTCAGTCACATCCTGTACAGGATTCCTATTCACCCCTCCCTCCCACTCCTTCCCCTGGCACAGCTGGCATATCATAGCCTCTTCTTGTTTTGGTATATCAGTATCATCTCATAATCTCTCGAATTTCTTTTGGAATCAGAGCAGATAGCATCGCCTCGGCTGACACACAGGAATACGAGCAAATACCTGAGAGTGCCCACTCCTTCTCCTTTATGTTCTCTGCTTCTCTGCTAAGTAGTTGAATGCTAGGCTGAGAAACAGTTAAGGCATTTATGTTTCTATACTGCTATGTCCCACAGTACTATGAAGGACCAGATAGGATGCTGATTCAAAGTGTCTGTCAGGAGCACAAGACAACTATCCCTATGTTCACACTAGTAACTGACACTAGTGTTGCATTACACTGTATTAAATATTTACAGGGTGTCCCAAAATCCATACATAGGGGACTATGATTGCCAGCACTACGTCGGTTGTACCTTCATCAGTGGATGTTCGTGGAAGTCCACTTCTCGGCTGGTCTGCAAAACTTCACTGTCTTTATGAATTTAATATGTTTGGCAACAGTGTTGTGGGTTATGTGCTTGCTATGTTTCCTGTTATAGTCCATCGCAATCTTGCAACAGCTTCCTGAACCAGCCATGAGAATGGTTTCAGTACGTTCTTCTTTTGTCAAAGGCATTCTTAAAGGCTATCTGAAAAAATATATATAAGATAAACTAAGTATGAAACATTTACTAGACATTTAGAAGACATTTTGCTAAAAAAAAAAAAATAAAAAAAATAAGTGTTTATTTCCCCTCTGTATGGAGACAAATAGTTAAACAAATTAAATAATGCACAAATTGGTGTAAAGATTGGTTGTTTAATTTATATGTTGCATGTTAGGCTTCATGCTAGCTTCACTGACAGATTAAAAAAGCAAGCTAACTGTACTAGCTCAACAGAGACACCAACTACACTCAACAGAGGCACCGACAATCTCTGAAACTTCCTTCAAAGCTTTATTTTGTTTCATAATGTTTCTATACACAGAGGTCATATATGATCATATATGAAACCGTGGTTATAAATTTTTATTAAATATTGAATTTAATGTTTTTTCATCAAACATTAAACAGGAACTAATTGCAAGTAGGAACTAAAGTTGTGAGTGGAGAAAAGAAGAAATGTCAGATCACATGTGCCATAGGATTTGTCTGAAGAATCATTCGGGCCAAATGTTTAGATTTGTTGCTTTCCCATATCTTACCTAATTTGCATCCATTCATCAATTTTCTGTACCGCTTATCCTACACAGGGTTGTGGGGAGCCTGTCCCAGGAAACTCAGAACACAAGGTGGGGCACACCCTGGACAGGGTACCAGCCCATCTCATGGCACCCTAATTTGCATAGAATTGAGCAAATCTCAATGTACATGTCGCTTATGCTGCTGTTGCTTGCCACTACTTCTCACGGCTCCATGTCACACACATACATTGAAAATAAATGGTCATCTTGTCAATTTATTACTCACTATTGTGAACACAGGGTTACCTGGGACAGTCATCATTGAAGCAGTAACAGGCCCCAAGCCCCAACCAACATGATATTGGTTGAGTCCAGATTAAGTGCTCCTAAGTGTGTGTGCAGTATCTCACACTTAGATACACCTTCTTGTATGACTGTCTTTATTTTTTTCTTTAGAATATTCCACATTATCAATTGGCAAGACATCGAAGCTAATAGCACATATAGACTAAAAAGTAACTTTGATAACAGCTTTGGCATTCTCAGTCAGCTTCATGAGGTGGCTATCTATAATGCTTTTCCAGCAGTCTTGGCTGATTTTCTTATGGTCTGAATGAAAACTACTTGTTCGAGGGACAGTTATCTATTTTCAAATTTTTACTGCAAAAAAAAAATTGTGAAAGTGAAAAATAGAAGTTTACACTCTTAAATATACAAAAATTCTAGAATGATGTATCACTGTATATATTTTTTCATATTTTAATATTTGATTTTATTTAATATTTGAGGTTTTTCTTGATATTTGTTATAGAAATAAATTAATAAACAAACATCAACTTTATTATTTATATTTATCTTAAATACAAATGTCAAGCATGAGACAAAATGTCTTTAAGGTCATAAATTAAATCAAGTCTGTTAAATTTTTTTGTGTGTGTGCATGTACAGTGTGTGTGTGTGTGTGTGTGTGTGTGTGTGTGTGGGATGGGTGAGAATGGCATGTTTAGTGTGGAGACAGAGTGAGTATGTAACCAACACCCTTCACTGGCGACACTCTTGTCAGCTGTCTCTTAAGCAGGTTGTTGGAGAAAGTCCCTCACTCACTCTCTTTATTTATCTAAACGCAGCTGAGAATGCAGGGTGGGGAATTCCTCTGCCACTGCTGGAGCACGCAAGACCTTTCAGGCTCACAGCATCAGCTTCAGAGCTGTTTACTGATCTGAAAAAGGGAGTTGAAGTTAAAAAAATGCTTAAAAGAAAGAGAAAGAGCAGGGCGCATGGAGGAAGACAGGGCTAACCTTTTTAATCAGCCATTTCCGACCGCAGGAAGCACCTGTAATCCATCTCTCCTGGCCTGGCCTGCAACTGCTACAGGGTAGGGATAGATGGTCTGCTTTCAGAAAGGAAGACCTATTAACTAATCCATTGAGTTATCGCTGCCGGTTGTATTTGTCTCAGGTGAAGTGACATTTGCATTCCCTTAATGCCATGATACTAGTGGCAATATCAGAGTGAGTACTCTGTGAGTGCTCTGGCCAGTCACTATTCAAAAGGCAAGTAAAGTTAGTGCCCCATTCAAACAAAGAAAGACAAGATTTTGCTGATGTTGCTTTTTGTTGCCCTGTGATTGAGTCTGTGAAAGACTGAGGTGTCTGTATAAGAGGTCTCCATGGTGTGAAGGAATAATGCTGGGCACAATCAGCAAGGCGATGGACTAATGTACTCTGGCTCGAGTGTCTAAAATGAAAAAAAAAAAAGGTCGGAGCCTCTAAAAAAGTCCTTATGTATACAAGGGATTAAGGAATAATAACATTCCACTAAGATAAACTGCGATGTATCGTTACACAACTGCCATAGCTTTCTGCTGTCCATTTCAGCCCTTTCCATACATCCCATTTTGAGAAAGAGGGAAAATATCTTACCAAAATCCCCTGTGACATGGGTATTTACATATATCCCACCGCAGACAAAATTAGAGGCCTCCTATTTGTCAGGAGATGAAAGACTTGGCAGACACAGAGGGATCCTTGACACTGCAACCTCTAACAGCCACTGGTATCCATAACCTCCCAGCTATGAACCCATTCACTTATCAAGAAGGAGTTTCACTCAGTATGGAGTGAGGCTATGGAGGGCAGCACACTGGGGGGAAGGGAAGGGAGCTCTATGACTCAACAGGAGATTTCAGACAGAGCTCAAAGCATATTTCAGCCTTGCATGCCTGAACCATAACTTACATTTCTAATTCTTCAAGTAGATTCTGACCAAAACGCAAGCTTTTTGAAATAATTCTTTTGAATGTACAAAAGACGAGCAAGTTTGAGACCAATTGTGGAACCTCTTGCAGAGAATGGAGTCCCACAGTTCGAGCTCAAAAACAAAAAAAATGAGCTCATTGTCGCCATGTGTTTTTATCGTCAAAGCCATTAAAATCCTATCATCCCATATAATAGCACCTGTGAGACATTTTCTGAGACATTGGGTAACCATCTATCTTCTAAATTCACCATGCACGCATCATCGAAAAAGAAACTCAGGCAGAGTGCAACCAGTTTGCTCCCAGTTTGTTCCGGAATGGTCCATTACACAGCTGGACTAAAGAAAAAAGCTAATGCTGTTGCTCCATGTCTGTATAATGATATCTAGGAATTCTAAAGGAAATTAAGGGATTTTCTGAGCTGGAAGGAAAGCTTGATTAAAGCAACTGCTTGAATTAACAATTACCTGCCTTGTTGCAATTGCATAGGTTAATGGATTCATGTCTAGTAGATTAGGAATGCGAACACCATCCCCAGCTGTGCAGCCAGAGGTCATAGGTCACATAACATGAGACTTGATCCTCCCACTGTGCCCTGACAGAAAGGAGAGCTAGAGAGAAGTTGAATATAGGGTTCATAAAAATTTCTTGCGTTTCTAATCCTGATCTTAAACTGAATTGTACCACTTGCAGCTGGTAGCTGTTTTAAAGAATGTATTCAAATGAGATGTCAGTGCATTAATCAGGATCCTGTCAGGCCAAGTATTCAGGGTAACATTTCTTTTCTTTTTTTAATGTTAGCTGCTGGCAGAATCTGATGAATGCAAAGTATTTTGTTTTACAGGATGACTTAGACCAAAACTAAAAACCTATGGCTGTCTTAAACAGCTAAGAGTTCTATTTTACACCTACTCTTAAGCCACACATACTGTATGACCGATAGTGGTAACTGTGGTGTCTTGTTTAAATAGAGGCAGGTCTGATATATCTGAATGACTGATGACTGAAATGCATTCTCAAAATGGAACTTCCAGAGTGCCAGTAAACAGGTGATGATGTAATTACAAAGATAATGATATGTTTGGTAAAACAACTGTATATATCCAAAACATCTGAGCTCACAAACTAACCACTAAAGACAGCCCACATTTACAGGAATAACATTTTTTTTTAACCAAAGTAGCACGAATTCTATATCAGAAAGCCTTTTACTTATTATGCAAATTAGCCAGTGAGCTCTCTCTTTCTCTTGCTTAAGCTCATATGCAAACAAACGTGTCTCTCTTTCTCTGTGGACCTTTGGAGGTTAATAGGTAATCCTCTTTTAAATAAGACACACTGGGTGTCGCTCTCCTAGGCTGATTCTCTTCTTTCTGAGGGCCAAACCACAGGGTCCCATGGAAAAGCAATTGGGGGAAACAAGGGTGAGGGGGAAGGGAAGTCCCACAAAGCCATATAACACCCAAATGGAGGAGAGGAGTACACACAGACTCCAACCACCTTTAACAGCAGCCTCTGTAGCTTTGCAAGTTTGGGCCTTGGAACATTCAACCTTAGCTGATCAAAAGCATCACACACTCACGTCTCTCTCTGTCTGCCCCTCCTCAGTCTTTTCACTTCAGTTCTTTTTACTTCCGAGGGAGGTAGCTCTATTTTCCAGTGATGTTGCTGGGCCTCATACTGTTTTACGGTGCTATTGTGCTTATCTAGAAAAGGCCAATAAAGCCAGTGATGTTATCTTTCTCTAAACTCATAGCCTCTCTTCTGTGCATTTTTTATTAACCTCATGGGCCCTGTCTCGATAGGGGCTCTGCAGCACTCTGCTCTCTTGTTTTCAAGAAGACATCATCCTAAGAATGAGTGAGTGGGCCAAGGAAACTAACCTGAAAGCGTGTTGATTCATCTTTAAAAACATCAGACCTGCTACTTATTCTATGCACGATTGTAAGCAAACCAACAAAAGTAGGTAAAATAAAATATCCTAGATCTGAGCCCCTTGAAAGAACCTCAACAATTGTTTCCTGAAGAGTTTCTCTTGTTTTGCCATCTATCTTAACTTGTATGTGCTTTGTTTTCCTAACCCTTGTAAATAAAGGCCTTAATGCAACAGTTATTGTAACCAGATAGCACAAGCTTTCAGTCCAAATCCCTTCAGCATGCCGCACATTTACCAGCAAACTGGCACACAAAGCTTATAATCTCCTCCTCATTATGCCAGATTCTCGCATGCACACTAATGCGATGACAGTTTGCAGCCTAATTACACAGGTAGGTGTGTGTGTCTGTGTGTGTGTGTGTGTGAGTGTGTGTAGTGTGACATCGGTTTGAGCTCTATTAAATGTGACCACAAGTTTACATTGAGCATTGAGAAAGCAGAAATTACAGCTGAGATTGTTTTTGTGCTGCAACATGGGAAAACATCTTACCTAAACAAGAGAAGACAATTTCTCCACTCTTCATTGCAGATAGAAATGACTGAATAAAAAAAAGCTAATTAAATGCTAAAATGTGGTGCATTTTCCCTGACAAGTTGCCTATTGCACATGGGAATGACATTCTCTTCTGCGCTTGTCAGGATTCATATAATTATCGTGTTCACGTCCATCAGCGTGGCTTTATCTGTTGCTTTATGGCTGATTTGCGCTATGTAGAGGGCAGTTCATTGGAAAGCTGGCAGGAAGGAAAATATGTTGCACTCATCTCACAAAGACTTGCTGTTGATTAACTTGCATGTGTAAAATTATGTTTTTCAGGCAAAAAAGGGAGTGATTAGATGAAACTTTTGATGAGGATGTCTCTTAACTGGCCAATCAGTTGTTTGTACAGAGGATAGACAAAGAGTGAGGGTCATACTTTAATTTGAGAAAGGAGCACCGAAGTGTATGTGTGAGTGTGTGTTGATTATTGGGTCCTCTCTACTGCTTTAATCACAGTGCAGACAAGATTTACAAACACACACACACACACACACACACACACACACAATTGACTCTTCACCCTGAGGGAGATACAATTTGTTCTGTTCTCTTTGAAGAGGTCTCGTTTTACGTGTTTGCTTTTGGTCTGTCAGCCTCCACGCTGTTTGGGAAAGCATGCATTACCTCTCACTCTTTGGTTTATTTTCTTCACCTCAGCCCTGGAAATGAGCTTCTTCTGCCTGTGTCAATGCCCTCACGAACCATAAACAGTGGACCTGTGCAAACAAACCAGGCAGTGTCAGGTAGTCTCCAGACATCACACGTTAATGTTTATGGTACAGGTGTATTTTTCCCATAAGGCCAGCTCTCACATTCAGTTCCTGTGTTTTAATGATGCTAGCCTGAGCAATGAGTTTAACAATGAGTTGCTTTCACTGCGTACAGATAATTTGGGTTAACACATTATGAATGGCCATTCTGGTGTGCTTTTGTGGTACAATTTGTGTATTTTCAGCTCAGTATTTGGGGTAGACAGCCTACAGCAGCAAACCATCTATCATTAATCAAGCAGGCCATTTCATGGTGTCTTAAAGAAATAGAAGCAAGAGAGGAGAGGGAAGAGAAAACAATGTGTAAAAGGAGAGAGACAGAGTGTGTGCATGTGTATGTGTGAGTGGAAGAAAAAGAGACACAGCAGAGGACTGAGGGGTGTGAAAAGCCTGCAGGGCACACAATCAATATCACATTTTCCATTGCCACCTTCGCAGCTGTTGTAAATGACTGATGTCAAAAATAATAACAGGACGAATCAGAAACCTTAGGTTTGCAATTTCGCTCCTCGCCCCGAAGCCACACCCTTCTCCCTTTTACTTTCCCCTCAAGAGCAAACCAATGTTTACAATGATACCCGACAGAGCAGTCCTCCGAACCATCAGAAATGGCTTCCATTTCTGTAGTAGTAGTAGTATGTGCTACCTCCTATTATCGCCCCCTTTGTGTATGTTTTGTTAGAGTGTGATGAGGGAAATTGGTTGTGGTTTTATATGATATTACCTTAGCTTTATGTGCAGTGAAGATGATCATGATGAGATGCAAAAGCTACTGACACAATGGCTCCACTGAGTCACTAGAACACATAGACTATAGACTATATATTTCTATCACATACTACAGAGAGAGAGTGGTACTGGAGTAGTAGATATTCAAACTATAAAGAAACCATAGCCATTAGAGTAATCACTGTGTGTCAGAAAGAGCTTGAGGGAGAATAGAAAAATAATAATAATAGAAAAATAAAAGAAAGCTAGTTTAACTGGATGATTATGCTTTGCTCTATTGTGTGAAGCCATAATTGTATAATAACATTTAGAGCAGAAGAGAGACAGGCTCAGAGCAGAACGAAAAGCTAACACAACAAAATTTGAAAAAGGAGTAACAATTGTAGTATGACCTCTTCAGGTATATGTAATAGGATGTGACCCCCAAGGGTCTATGCCTGGACTGTTTTAGGAATGTGCAACTTTGTGCAATATAGTATGTAGGTTTACATGCTAAGATAAATGGGAACAAATCAGAGAGAAGAGGTGCAGTGGTAAGATTGCAAATACTGCACCATCTGTGTGTTAATTAAGTTCAATCCTTATTCACAGGAGCCGCTTCAGATTTCATCACATTAGAGTTTGTGTTTACTTGAATAAATACTGTTGTACTGCACTTACAGTACATAACCCACAGTTATGCTATGTTACAATCACATAGAAATCTCCAAATTTAAAGGGGCTTTGTACCTCTCTGTAGATGCTTATCTGCTCTGAGCTACTGACGAACTTCGGGATATTGGCAGGAGAATCAGCAGGAAGCCTGCCTTAGCTGCCTCAGCAGGGAGTGTGTGGTTGTCTTAGTAGAGAGGTGAAGAAGACTGAGGGAGGAGCAGCGGGGATCTAGAAAAAAGGTGCCAAAACCCACAGGACTCCAGCAGAGTCTTGAACCATAACACTATGACATAAGACAAGTGGGAAACAGAGGATGATGAATACAGTGGCGAGCACTATGGACTATTTCCACCACACAAGACTAAACTGATTAATGTCAGTGAAATGACCTCCTTAATGACATAGCTAGCATGACAGCTACTTCTGCCTACATGCTGGATGAGCTGACAGAACTGGGAATGCTTTCTCTCCAGAGAAAGCTACTCCCAAAACATTGCTGATAGTTGCCTTCATCCAGCTTCAAACAGGTCTCCATTTCCTCCTACATGGAGGGCAGTTCCAACATCCCACAAAATCATTGTGCTGCTTCCTGTTAGGGAGGGACACTGGCACCCTGTAATGCATAACCTGGTGAGAGATGTCTAAAGGCTTAAGGAGGCTTTTAAATGGCCCTGACCTCTGTATGAAAGCCTCTCCTTTTTGTGGGCCAGAGAATGGACAGGAGAACTCTGAGTGGGTGGTCCACCATCAGCCTGCACCTCTCCCCTCCACAAGGAAATTTACATGGGTTTAACGGTCAGTTTCCCCTATCCACCATAAATCAAGAGCACGGCACTGGGTGGAAAGGTTGAAAAGATGTCCACTGCAGGATGGAGTCCAAAGGAAATGGGTTTGTGTGAAAACACGGTTGAACTGTTCCTCTAGAACATGGTCAGCTTAAACTCTGCTTAAACTTGCTTAACACAGTGGAAATATAGTTGAAAATGCAATGCAAGGTACAAGGAATCTTCTCCTCCTGTACCTGAAGTCACTAATATAAGGTGAAATAAGGTGTGTAACAGGCGCCCTAAATCCACCTTGACATTCCAGTGCTTAGCTAACCTGCTCCCTTTCTCTCCCCCACAGGTTCCCAGTGCCATGCCATGAAAATTACCTCTACTGTAATTGAGATCTAGCCTGATTAATCCGGTCTGATTGTCTGATGACTGGCCGAATGGGATTCTTGTTGTAATAAGAGAGCCACCGCAGAGCCATAGTGGCAGCCACTACATTCTCATGCGAATAGCATTCTGTGTGGGACCGATTTTTTTCTTCTATGGAGATCCTAGGTACAGTGAACTGACTGTCTTCCTAGTATAGCACCTGAATTCTTTCCCTAGCTTCTCTATGCTTTACATGAGAAGGAGGGTCATTATCTCTTAATTGCTTATTGAAATAACCTGTACTGTCTGGATTGTAATGTAAATTTATATATAGGGAAAGTGTTTTACATCACCATGCTTTTCCTACCCCCCTCCCTATTACTCTCAAAATGGCTTCTCATAACATAAATATTGAAAACAATTTAGCCAAAAACATATTGTGTTGTCAGATCGAGAGACATTAGGAGATGGGCGGTGAGGGCTGATCAGTGCGTTTATGTTCAGTAAATCTGAGAAAGGAAGAATGTGACAGTATTAGTGAGGGCGAAGGCCTTTGAGCACTCATGCATTTGTTCAGTGTTTAATCAATGGATTCATCAAATCATTCATTTCTTAGTAGATGGTTCATATAATAGCTTTTTGTCTCAGCAATAAAAGGAGTCACTCTAGAGCTATTTCAATCGTCATCCCACTGTAGCATAAATCATCCATCAAAGAACAGAAGAATGGTGAAGAAACCTGGAGCTTTGACCAAAAACTCAAGCCTAGATCAATGTTATTGACCAGTGATTTTATGGTCACTCCAAAATATATAGGCTTGTATCACACAGCACTGGTCATTAACTGTAAGAATGAGTTGCATGGTTTACAATGTAAGTAACTCATAATCGGGGGAACGCTGTAGTCCAGTAAAATTTTACTACAGCCATAAACAATGAAGCTACAAAAAGTGAAAATTAAAGGGTCATGATCAACGTAATGTGTATAAGTGTGCTTCAATTGATTATAAACACAATAGACAGAATTATTCTTGGCCAAATGTTAGAATACATTTATTAATTATTATATTATTAAGAAAATAAACATCTAATAGTATAAATAAATAGTATAGAAATTAAATAAATAAATAAATAGTACTGATATTTTGGATCAATTACTTTTTTGTTTCCATCAGGAAAGGAAAATAATGTTGGTTTCCATCTTTGGCAACTGATGAAGGTAATCACATTATTAGTCAGAATTTGTAGTCGGAAATAACTCAATAATTGGAACCACTATGGAATGGAATGCGTGAACCAACTATAAGACCACAACTTTATTTAATGAACTTTGTTTTGAACTGGTGTAGCCATATAATTGTAAAATCATGACAGTGGTAAGGGCCACAGTTTTAGATTTGATTTAGAATTGCTGTGTGCCAGAAAAGACTGTGTCATGTATCAAGGAGGGAACTCTGGACTTCATTTCCCAGCAGCCATTGCACCATACTACATCACTGTCACATGACCACATGCACCTGTATCACATTTCTGTTTAACGAGCACTCCTATATATAGCCACTGTTTGCACTGCTTCCTTGTCTTACATATTGTCTAACTTGACCTTTGTCCCTGTACCATGTTTTGTTTCATAGTTTATGTTTAACCTTAGCCACAGTATTCTGCCTAGTTGTCTTAGAGTCTTTGTTTTGTTGTTTGTTTATTTATTAAATGTTTGAAGAGCTGCGCTTGCTTCCGTCTCTACCTTTGAACCGTGACAGAACGTCAGTAATAGAACCTAAAACTCGGAAGCAGCAGATTTATCATGAAATACCTGGGCTTCACTCTGCCACCTATGTTTGCGGAGAACTACGCTACGCTACGCCAACAGGAGAGGAGTCCGGAGGAGGAGTCCGGGTACATGGAGGAGTCCGGGTACAAGTGGGAGCCTGTTAACTGGGCTGGCACCATCTCGCACCCTCCCTCCCCTATTATGGATCTAGTCCAGCCTTTTGGATCAGCTGAGGAGGTCGCTCAGTCGCCCTGGTTGGCTGAAGACTTTGCTCCGTGTCCCGACATACCCAAGTGCTCCCCTCTGTTCGCCAACCCCGCTCACAACGCCGCTGTGCTTGCCTGCTCCACTGAGGAACTCGCCCTGCTTTTCTGCACCGCTGAGGGCATCGCTCGGCTTTACCGCTCCGCTGAGGAAGGCACTCCGCTTTTCTGCCCGGCTGAGGATGCCACTCAGCCTTTCATCTTCGGCTGAGGACGTCGCGCTGCCTACCTGCTCGGCTGAGGACGTCGCGCTGCCTACCTGCTCGGCTGAGGACGTCGTTCCTCTTTGCTGTGCGCCATATGTCACTCCCCCTTCCTGCTCTACGGAGGGCATCATTTCCCCCTCGTGCTTCGCAGAGAGCATCGTTCCTCTCTTTGGCCTCACGGAGAACCTCGCTCCCCTCTCTGGCCTCGCGGAGAACCTCACTCCCCTCTCCTGTCCTGCTGAGGAAGTTGTCCCGCTGTCCAACCCTGCAGAGGACATTGGTCTGAGCTCCAGCTCCGCTCAGGATGCTGCTCTGCCTACCTGCTCTGCCTACCTGCTCGGCTGAGGATGCCGCTCTGCCTACCTGCTCGGCTGAGGACGCCGCTCTGCCTACCTGCTCGGCTGAAGATGTCGTTCCACTTTGCTGTGTGCCGTATGTCACTCCCCCTTCCTGCTCTACGGAGGGCATCATTTCCCCCTCGTGCTTCGCAGAGAGCATCGTTCCTCCCTTTGGCCTCACGGAGAACCTCACTCCCCTCTCTGGCCTCACGGAGAACCTCACTCCCCTCTATGGCCTTTCGGAAATCTTGGAGCTTCCCTCAGGCCTCGCAGAGAACCTTGCTCCCCTCTCCTGTCCTGCTGAGGAAGTTGTCCTGCTGTCCCACCCTGCAGAGGATGTTGCTCTGAGCTCCAGCCCCGCTGAGGATGCCGCTCTGCTTACCTGTTCCGCTAAGGACCCTGCTCTGCTTACCTGTTCCGCTGAGGACGGTGCGTTGCTTTCTTGCTCTGCTGAGGACACAGCTCAGTCTCCTGGTTCAGCTGGGGATATTTTGCCCAGGGGGCCAGGACCGCCAGAGGGAGGGAGTGAATTTTGGGCGCTCCGAGAGAAGTGCCCTTGGGGGGGGGTCATTGTCACATGACCACCTGCACCTGTATCACGTTTCTGTTTAACGAGCACTCCTATCTATGTATGTATGTATGTATGTATGTATGTATGTATGTACCCTGTACCACGTTTTGTTTCATAGTTTGCTTAGTCTTAGCCACAGTATTCTGCCTAGTTGTTTTGTTGTTTATTTATTAAATGTTTGACAATCTGCGCTTGCTTCTGTATCCTTCTTTGTAACGTGACAGACTGCTTTAAAAATATTATTATAGGTGCACTTTGTCTTTTTTCTGAAGAATGACCTTTGTTGAAAATTAGTAAATTGTGTGAATATTTACCATAGAATAGAGAAAAGAACTATAATCCAGTATTTATATTTTTATTTGTCCCTTGTGTAAAAGTAATCCAACCTTTTCACAATGTTCTATTAATGACTTTTTCAGACTTTAAAGATAACCACATCCTGACACAAACTGCCATCTGGCAATGTTTCATGACCCATTAATGATGGCGAACAATATGGAAGGTATTTGTCCCACCTGTCACAAACAGGAGAGGAGACATGAAGATCAACTGAACAGGAATATTTATTTCACAGAATGGAAGAGATATTTCCGATAAGTGAGCAGGCAAGTATATAGCAGAGACTGTTCCTTGGTAGCCATCTGCCGGCATGGGAAAGGCACAAACAGTTCATTAGGGAAGAACACACTTAACTGAAGAGCCTTTTCCTCGGTAGTGGAATGAAGTGTGGAGAATACCAGAGAACGGCAGATGGCTGATACGAAGGAGGCGGATGGTGCTGAAATAGCAAGGTAACTATGAAGGGAGTCCGATAGGTAGCTACTCATGTAGAGACTGACGAGACCGGACAACAGCTACTTGATAGCAGTGTGCTTATGAATGGTTCCTGATTAGGATGAAACAGGTGTGCTGGTTAGTATTCAGGTGATTGTGAACAGGTAGGTGCAGCTGAAAGATCTGGTGTTAATGGCATGCTGGCTGAAGCTGTGACACCACCTGACTGTTCAAATATTGGAATCTGCATTAGCACCAGGTAGATTACAGTGTCAATAAAGAAAATTATCTTGAATTGAAACTAGGATCATTCCATTAACAAAACGTACCTTAATAAATAAATAAGATCCATAAGATCCAACAGCATATGTATATGAAGTGCTCAGATATGGCATTGCATTTCAGTATCATTAAATTCTACTAAAACTGTCAGACCAGACTACTTTAAAAGCAGAGCAGTAACACAGTTGATGTCAGTGCTTAAAGAACGAGGAATCCTCTAAACTTCTATACTGAGAGCCAGAACAATTGTATTATTAGCACAAGAATCCATGGCATGTTTTCATTTCCTGTAAAAGAGTGGCTTTCTTATTGAACTGAACCTTACAAGTACCTAAGAATAACACTTTCTAATAATAATTTTTAAAAAATAGTGTGTTTTGTTTTTTTTTCATTGAAATGTGGTGTTAAGCAATATTAATTCTTGAGGACTATTTTTTTTTTTTTTTTTGGTAATTCATGGAAATGTAGTGTTGAGGACCTAGAAGCTACTCCTGATCAGTATTATTACGAAGTAAGCTTGCAACTTCTCATCTTTCTGGTT
Organism: Stegophilus panzeri; assembly: GCA_024331685.1. Taxonomy (NCBI): domain Eukaryota; kingdom Metazoa; phylum Chordata; class Actinopteri; order Siluriformes; family Trichomycteridae; genus Stegophilus; species Stegophilus panzeri. Next base: position 12,867,866 of record JANDJT010000228.1, read on the forward strand.
TGTTGCTATTCGTCTAAAACCGCATTTACACCGCAGGAACTTTCCCCAGGAACTAGGGACTTTTGGAGGTAGGGCAGGGCCATTTCTAGGCATAGGCAAACTAGGCAGTCACCTATGGCACCATCAGCTTGGTGGTATTTACAGGAAAATATGTGGAAATACTCTTGTCTTATTGGCTGACAGGTCTCAATTCTGCCAAACGCTAGCTCACACAGTCAGTGTGAGGGAAAAAATTAATATACAGCAATTTTTATGTATTTATTTTTAACCAGTAAAGTGGTTGAAACTGAAACATTAATATTATCTCATGCTGAGCAGGAAAATAAGGTGTGTAAATGTCTATATGAGTTCCAAGTTACGTGAACATGATATGAGCAGAGCACAAGGACAGATAATGTACTTTGCATGGCACTGTTGCAGCTAAATCCATACAATGATAGCTTAGTTGTGCCTCCCCTTGGCTAGCGACACAAAACTAGCCTAGTCTCGTATTAGATAGCGAAAAAGTTTTATATTTTATCAGTCTGGTAGTCCTGCAAACAGTGATAACACGAGGCAAGTTTTATGATATGATACTTTTTGTCTGATCATGTCATACATTGACAGGTAAATTACCACAGCTTCTGTAAAAAAACAAAACAAAACAACAACTTTTTTTTAGTTGAGCTGAGAATGTTGAGCTGGATAACTGAACATTATAAGTTTTACTACCTGTACCAATTTACTACCAGTACCAGGGGAATTATGGGAGGTGGGAATTGTGGTTCATATTAAGTAGGTCCATCAGCAAGGTTTTTACAAACAGATTATGGAAGTTTTTGCAATCACTTTGAGTAGTTTTCAACTCTCACTCATGAAATTATGGGTATGTTAAGAGAACATTATGGGAACATTGAGAAAACATTAGGGGAACTTTAAGAGAACATTAGGGGAATATTCTGAAAACCTAAAAACATCTTCCTATTTCCATAAAGAAAACTTTCCTGGCTAACACTTAACAAACCTTAAAAATGTATGTTCTGGGAATCAAAAATTGTTTGCTGGGTAGAGATTGCCAAACTGGCCAGAAATGGCCCTGGGTACTCTGTGTTTCCACCGTAGGGACCAGGGTCTAAATGAAGTTCAGAAAGTCCCTACTTGAGAGGTGGTACTTTCGGGGTGGGACTTGGGTGCTGAACATGCTGATTGGTTGAGTACACACAGCATTTTTAAAAGTCTGTTGCGGTGCATACAGTAACAGTTATTTATTGTGATTTGAATCAACACAATTAAGTTTCTTAAAAAATACGACAGATGGACCAATGACGAGGTTCATGCTTAATTAAGTATTTATGCTGAGGATGAAATACAGCGAGAACTGGAAACGGCGACCCGCAATGAAAAAGTATACTTAAACATATCAAGTCGGTTGAGTGAGCTAGGCATTGTTCACACAAGAAAACCGTGCAGAGAGAAGCTCGTGCATGCATTCGTCTTAGTCATCTCAGCAATAGCTGATAAAATCAGTTTGCTTACTAGCATTACGAGCATTCTGAATTGCTTTACTACCACTGCTCGTCTCTTTTCCAGCGTTTTCTCAATTATTTCTTTAGCAAAGCAATACATCACAATCGACAGCAGCACAGTTTGAATCTCTTCCATGCTTGTTGTTGTTGCAGTGTCATCAGATTTCAAAAAATAGACTGTCCGTTTTTAAAATACAAACCTTTATCCAAAGATAAAAAAGAAAAGTGAAATCCCTGACCGGGCTGCATCCTAACCACTACACCAGCAGATTAGTTGCAGCATACTATAAACTTTGTATCTCTGCCATGCGCTAAGATTGTTACTGTTCAAATGTTTGTGTTCCAATCAGAGCCTGCTACCTGTTTTTATGAGCCGAGCAAACATTTTGCACCATTACGTCATTAAAATCAGATTATTTTGTGTCAGTAATCAGTTTGATACTTTGAGGCTTCGTATCCTTGCCAAGTGCTTGTTACACACAGTTATACATCACCGGACTAATTTGCCTAATCTTCACGGTATTTTAGACCGTGATGGAAACGCAGACAACAAAGGTCTGGAGGAACCAAATGGTCCCTTGTAAAAAGTTCCTGGGACTAATTGTTCCGGGTAATTTCGGTGGAAATACGGCTTAAATTACTATACAAATAGGATAAGGTTTCCACACATATGCCTGTGATTGCTGTATAAATCAAAGAAATGGGAGTGCCTTCACAATGTATGCATGGTTACCACACTAAAATATGCCATGCATATTACATACACCTCATTATAAAACAAACGGATTGTTTTGACCTTTATTATACAGTAAGCGCTTGTAGGGCTTGTGGCCGCGCAAGTTGGATTTGATCGTTAGTAGGTCACATGACAATAAAAGGAATATAGGCTGTATTTTGAGGAACTCAACCTACTTAAAACCCCCAGAGCCATCACTTCTGTAAGTCCTTTTAAACACTGTTTATATTTTTATTCTTTTTGGGCAATACTTTTTTTTGTTTCAGTGGAAAATCATAGTAATGAGAATTGTCTTTATATTTAAACAAAAGTGCAAAAAAAATCCTCTTTTCCCACAGGATATAATTGAGTCCTTACCAACAATTTTATTTGGATGGGATATTTATTACCTGTTGTTATTCTACAGATCATTTTATATCAATTCAAATGGAATGCAATCTGTAAAAAATAGTGACATGGTGGATTCAGTATGGAAGCCCTAAGAGGCCATGCATTTTTTTAATTTCTTGTTTTCTCGTGATCATGACATACCAAAAGTTGTTTTCTTGTGATCTCGACATAACAAAATATTTTTTTTTTCTCATGATATCAACATAACAAAAGTTGTTTTCTCATGGTCATGACTTCAATTTTCTGTTTACTCAACATAACAACATGTTGCTTTTATTGTTCTGGAGGCAACAAAAGCTTGGTGAATTCCTCCAGCATCATGGATGAACAAATTAGTTTTTACTTCGATCAGGCACTCACTCAAGCTGAAATAGCTTTATTTATTTATAGTCAGTGTTTGACAACTTCCACATTATTGTCTGACACTTGAGAAGATGACACCTCTCTCTGTTAATGCATAGATAGAGTCCATTTCTACAGCGAATTATCTAATTTATGATGGCAATGGTGAAGACGCCAGCATGCATGCAACACCAAGCCCATTCACAAGGTGCAAGATTTTCTCATGATAAAATTACATCATGAGAAAACCGCTTTTTGTAAATGTCAAAATCATAAGAAAACAACTTTTGTTATGTTGAGATCACAAGATCACAAGAATCTAGTAATACTCTGGTAATAATTACACAACCCTACCTCCCCATGTAAAACAAGTCCCATTTGAATAGGACTTTATACTCATTTTAGCCAGGTTTCAGTCCGATTGAGCAGTGAATGATGAAACCCATGGAACGTCCTTTGATATCATCTGTTTGCATCATAATGATTGGGTATGAAAATCAACAAGTAACATACCTTGTCGTTCATCTCAGCACACAATAAATATCCGATGGTCCCCACAACCAGGAATCCAAGAAAGGTGAAAGAGCTGAGGATGCATAAACCATGAGTTAGTGAAGAATATGGAATCACTCAATTATTAAAGAAAACTCAAAAGAAATCATTTGCCTGGCTGATATTGTCACGTTGCATTGGTCTAAAAGCTTCACATGGAAAAAGGCAACTTTCTACTGAAGTAACTAGTCTATTTAGTCCATTGTCTTTAGCGCCACAGCTTTTAACTTTTTCCAGCTGGTCCAAGCTCTTTTCAGATACAACACAGCAAAATGTTTTTTCTCAAATCGGCCTGATTTTCCTCTCCCCAGTGGACCACAACACAGGACCCTGCCATATTCTATAGTGTATGTAATGTAAAGTTCAACCCTTGGGACAGTGTTCACACCTGTGCAGGCCATGGTTTCAGCATAGTTGTGTTGAAATTGATTGTACAGGGGTGGAGGTTTAGTCTTGTAGCATTGATCTTAATTCCAGCAAAGGACACAAAAGCCTAGATTTGAACTGGATCTGGGTCTTGGTCCTGTGTCTTTGGATAGGAAGATAGTTTTCAGAAAATAAAGATTTCTTGTCATTTTCATGGGACCATTTAAGTGGTTAATGGTACTATACATGGTACAGATGGTTAATTACTTCAAATAACACATAATCAGCCTGTGCATTTATTCATTCTAACACAGTGAAGAAGTAAGCAAAAAAAATGACACCATTGCATATGCCTTGATGCCTCAGATCTTACACCCAAAGGCATGCATAATGTTCTGCATTTGTTGTGCTCCGTTTTACCACAAATCTCATGTTTATCGCCGCTGGTGGACTGTGTGCTCTCATCAATATTTCTCTAAAAACTTACCACTCCGGTTCTGTTGAAAGGGGTGTGAGGACCTCTGACTTTAGTTTTGTAGTTGATCATGAATGTGTAGCTAAAGTGTAAAGTATATTTAATTACTATTACATTTATCAATTACAATTACTATTACACTTATCTATACTTTATACATTTATCTAAATCTGATCATATGTGTATGAATTGAATTAAAATAGGGGCATTCAAATTCAAAGTGAGTGATTTTTTTTTATTTATTTGCTCTAAACATTTTGGGATCAGGAGGCCAAAAGAATGCAGCATATAATTATAATTCTTAATATCATGGCTTACTTTCATAACATTAGACCTGGCAGTACACACAGTTAATGGCATTTTTGGCAACCGCTGTTCTTGTTGAGGCACATCTGTGAAAGCGTAGAGAAATCATTACCATGTTTGAGGAGCTACTTAACAAATTATATGTTCACTCAGCAAGCTTTACAGTGTCCCAGAAAGCAGGCCAATGACTAAAGGCCATGATATCATAACAGTCAGACTTTTTAGCATTTATAATGTGCTGTTAGGTTAAATATAGTTTTAGTCAGTGATATTTCTGTTCACTTCAGGGTAACAGCATGGCTGTTTAGTCATTTAGAACACATCTGTATGATTCAGAGGAATAGGTTATAGACTGTGTGAGAGCAACTACACCTCTCCCTTTCATACTGAAACATACAGCGGACTTTTGCATCAAAGGCTAATGGTCATTGCAACATGTATGTACTCTGGTTCATTATCAGCAAGCAGTTATAGCAAATTTATTTCATCACTTGCTTATCACATAATAGCAAATCTCCCTCACTATGTCTGAAATGTGCCACTGTTTATGCAAGGACCATCAAGAAAAAAAAACACTGCATATGTGCGCGTGTGCATATAAGTGTGTGCATTCAATATTAACCCTGAAAGGGATGCCGTTATGGCAGAAGGTTTGCTAACCCAATTCGTGGCAGCACTGAATTCATTATGAAAATCAAAAACAAAAAAAAGCTTCTAGTCACCCACGCTTCCTCAAAAAAGCTTGGGGGGTAGGAGGGCGGGGGGTTGATGTGCTAATTATTTACTCAAGCTGCAGAGACTTTCAAATTAGACCCCATGTTGATGCAAATGGTGAAGGGTTGGCCTAATGGGGTAACCGGGGTAACATATGAATTGAGGGAGAAAGCAGGGGACGTTGAGGATTACAATGGTCACTGGGCAGAGTGCATTGGAGAGGGCCCCTATAGAGAACAAGAAAAGGAGAAGCCAGGCCAGGGCCCCGGAGCAGTATTAGATTACAGCCACATTTGAATGGCCAAGCGTCCGCTGCTGGTCTGCTGAAAACCACATGCCCTTAAGCTATTGTCCATAACTGCTTGTGCAGAGCTTGGGAGAAACTGTCTTTTCATCTAGTACTCTCCAAAAGGTTTGCTACCTTCATCGCTTGTCTGATAATTGGCAGATTAAAAAGAGGAGGTAGAGCAATGGGGGTGTTTTTCATCCATTTCTGTTCCACTGTAAATGCAGGGAAACAGAAATAGCCAAGACTGAATGAGATAAGATGAAATTGGGAGTGAGGGGTTGTGAGTGGCAATCACTCTCCTTCTGGAGTTAACATGGCTCTCTCTCTCTATGTCGCTCTCTTTCTCTCAAGGGAACCAAATCAAAAGAGGGAAAAGAAGGATTTCAGGAAGAATTACATACCTAAATCCATGCATCTGAGCAGCAGTCCAAACAGACTGCACCTAGTAAATAAAGAAAACAAGGGAGAAATGTGCTCTAATATTGCTCTCAGTAAAACATTGTGTGCATTTTCAGCTCTAGACCAATAAACCCTAATAATCTAAGCACTGTGTGAATTGTATGGAGGCCATACATCAAACACTCAGTGAATATAAGCAGTTGATCTAGCATTTTGCTTTTCGTAGACCACACTTTTGAACAGTAAATCAACATTCTATGCAATTATTCCTGCAATTGTATAGTAAGATTCATTCCACACTGAGCTGTTTTGCAAAAAAAAAAAATAGCTGGATTTCAGCATACAGGAATACATGAAATACCCATTGTTGTTCTTTTGAATTGTATTAGATTACCTTGAATTATATCAATATTTCCTGTGTGAAGCATCCAGAGAAATAGAGAATCATTTCTACAATATCTCTGCTGTGTTTTGCCTTTGACAATGTGTTGCACATATTGGCCACTCTTCTAGAGAGAAAAAAAACACCACTTGCCCTGTGGAGCAAATGAGACATCTGCTCAAAATGTTCTTTGTATTTTTTATGTCACCATTTCAAATAATGTACCAAATGAATTCTGAGAAATTACCAGGCTTGGATAGTCAGAGGGTTTGCCTATAGTGCAACGTAGTGTGTACAGCTTTCCTCCCAGATCTCTGAGTCTGTCAATTTCCCATCTACCCTTCGTGGTTGATATCGAATGCACATCCCTCCATGTGGTGAGGTGTTGGGGCAGGGAAAAGGCCCCACGAGGGCATGGCGAATATCAGCAGGCCAGATGGAGCAGACAATCTCTAAAGCGTCTGTCGAAAGGCCAACACATGCAAAACCATTAACACGGAGCACAGCCTGGGGGCTCGGGCAACACACTAAGGGGAAGTTAGCAGGGAAATGTTTTACTAGGAAAAACTGGCATGGATATGGATAAACATAAAAATATTCAGATTACCAAACACTCACACACATTTGTCTTACTATCCTTGTGAAGAATTTCCATTAACTAACTCTAACCTTAACCTCTTTTGAAAAGTTTTGTCTCCCTTATGTTTTTAAATTTAAAAAAATAAATAAATTGCCCCCATTAGGAAAATTTTGAAAATATCAATGAGTAGAAACAAGTAAATATGAAATGTACCAGTTGCACTCCACCAAGCTTACACTGATTACTAAACTGACAAGACACATTACTCTCTCAGTAATTCTGTAACTTTCTGTAAATAAATAAATAAATAAATAAAATGTAGAAGCCCACTGGACCTTTTACATCCTCAAAGCATGCATAACAAAATGATGTAAATTGTTACTGTTGATTGGCATGAAATGCCAAGAATAGTCCACAAATGACAGAAACACACTAGGTCTACGCAGGAGGTGTGTATTCTTTGTTCAGTGAATGCATTTGAAAGTGTATGGAGGCCCACTGCTGTCAATTATACAGAATCTAACCGTTTTGCTTCTTTTCAGTTGCTTGTGATTTGCAATGAGGTCTCGAGGCAGGGGAGAGTCATCTGCCTTTTGATACAGTAGTGTAAATACTGTTGACCTATTCCCCCCCTATAGACAGAAGCAGTGCCTCTGAAACAGTATGAGTTAGAAAATCTTGATACCATTCAAACTGCAATAGGATATGCAAAATTACTTAAATTAAAATGACTGACTACTGCTAGAGGAGGCTAAAGAATATTGGATAGATGATACATTTATTCTTTCCCTTAAGCTAAGTTTTGTTCTTATTTCCAACAACCTGCTGATCTGAAAATGCTTCTGGGCAGTCAGCTCATTGACGGAGTGCTTTATGTAGATGTCACATACAACATTTAGCTGAGACGTACTGCTTTTTTTTTTTTTTTTATGAATGCTGAGAAATTACTTTTCCGTTGTCACCCCTGTTTCCCCCAACTGCATTCGTATAGATACTATCTCGCTCAGAGTCACCCGAGCATTTTGAATTTCGATTTATTTAAAAGAGAAAACAGGGAGGAACTGCAACGGGTCACTAATTTCATTTTGCCACATTGCAGCGGCATTAGCCCTGAGCAGATTTTTCAGAGGAGCATAAAATCAATGCACACATTCTATAGGGAATAGCCTCCCGAATCCATTAGTAATTTTGACCAGCAGGTCAAGTAAAGTAATAGCTAGATAAATGTTTTATTACAGATTCTCATACTGACTGAATGACTAAAGCAAACATATATTGCACATCTATGCATGTGAAATATGTTGTGTGTTAATACAGACAGATGACGTCATGCCCGTGTGTTCTCTCAGTGACCGCTGTCTGACAGACAAAAAGGGACTGTCTTTCTCTTTTACACTCAGTGGAACAGACACATGCATAGCTAATCTTAACCATAGGACGTTTCTAAATTATTGCTATCACAATATAGATAGATAGATAGATACCAGAACATAGTTTTCAGAAAAGAACAGTTGAGTGTCATTAGTCATAGTAGGCCTTCTGAGTGTGTAAGATGTGTGCATGTGTGTGCGTTGGGGGAGTAGACATGTGTGGGGCACCTACGCTCTGCCTCTACTCTTCACTCTAACAGACCACCAGAGTTCACCAATCACAGTGCACAGCTTTCAAATGGCGCAAAATTTGATTTCTTAAAGGAGCCGCAGAGTGAGCTTAACTCAAAAGAGACAGATTAGATGTTTCTGAAAAAGTGCTTGAAAACCATTCAGAAATTACAGACATCAAACACAGTGTAGCTTCTAGACTCATATTATTGGTTAAATGGCATGTCAGTTATGCTTATGTTGTATTTTTTGTCATAGGTTACACAAAATTTGCCTGATGTGTGTTTTGAGAAGCCCATCAAAGAATATTCAAGTAATATTTATTTTCAACAAACAATCCCCCACCACTTCCTCTAGCTGATATCCTTGTTAAGAAACTAGAAGCATGATTTATGGTGTAGATATTTATTTATTAAAACATGAGTCAAAGAGATTCACACTTGGAATGTGAGGCAACTGCTGCTCAATGCGTCACCACTTCTCTTGGTTTTCACATTCCCGAACACATATTCGAAACAGACTTCATGTAAGACCCACATCAAATAAACAAAATCTGCTTAAGTGCAAGAAACCAAAAAAATACAGGTCTATGGTTGTATTTAGAAAAGAAGGCAGTCTTACGTTGAACATAAAACGTTCCATCATATGAAACAAGGATATGGAATGTACTTCTCTTTTTGCTTGCTTGACATTTTTTTCAGCCAGCTTACCTACAATCAATACCTGCCAAATTTTTATTATTGTTTTGAACAGGGTCATTTTCTATAGCTTTCTTGTAGTAAATCAAATGTTTTTAGAGGGATACTGGTTTTATTTATTTATTTTCTATCCACAGTAATGCATCATGTCATGTGGTCATTCTCAATTTCTTTTCCATCAGTTCCAGCTGATTACTTTCCTTATCACTGTAAAGACAGACTTCAGCATGGTGACAGATCATATTGTTCATAGCCCACATGTCTGCCTGGCCACCATTTGCTACAATAAAAATGTAGATGGTCTGCATTTACATGTAAATATATTGCACAAACAAAAAAATGAAGGGGAAACAATATGTGCCATAACAAATAATAATAATAATAAAAAAAAAAATCCAGTTTCACACCTGCGATTTGGGACCCATCCACATATCACGAGTATGATATACATAAACTCCTAACTTTTACTATTTTACAGTACATATACAATCTGGAAACTAGTACCAGCATGGAGGTACATCTCTTTTCACTCCTCTCTCCCTTACAAATGCCATTATGTTCTACAAATACTGGACGAATCTGATCTACAACTGTACAAAAACAAAAACAAAAACAAAAAAGCTTCAGATCACAAGGCATTGCTGAGTCGAGTCTGAATTGATCTGGGACTCGCTTTTGCATGCTCAGATAAACTAATGTGGGAAAGAAGTGCCTGAAACTCACTGAGCGCGCGGTAAAGAACATTCCCCCTTTTTTGCACTGTACAAAAATACGCCTGAAAATAGTTTGCTTTCTTTTAAAAACATGAGGTCTGTTTATGTATCAAAACGGGTCCTCCGACAACTGTGTCTCCGGAGAGGATTAAAATAGGCTGCTTTAAGGTTCACGCCGGTAGGTAAACGAGAATCGGGTATAAAAACGGACAAAAGAAGACCTTTCGAAAGAACAGAATCGACCGTGTTTTTTTTTTTTTGTTTGTTTGTTTGTTTTGTTTTAAGCTGGCGTCCTGAATGAACGGTGAAAAAAAGTTCACAGATTTGCTTCGAGTCAGTCCACAGTCTTAATGAGTTCATCTCCCTGCAGTTATAAAGAGGGTTAAAGATGCATAGAAGTTCTCAGATTTTTTCCCCATTGCGGCCCGACTGTAGTCGATTGATATATTGTAGACCTACAGAAAAAATCCTTAAAACCCTGTCATGCTGCCAGAAAAAAAAGTCTGTTTTCATTTATGCTTCCTTCTCTCTCTCTGCTACAGTACCCTTCTTCATAAGCATCTACTCCGCCAACCTTTCTCTCTCCTTTCCCCCAAACTGCTAAGCAGTCTTACATCACAAGGTGATGGAGGATCACAACAAACAAACGTGTACACGACACGTCAAATTCATCATTTTGTTTTCAGTCCTTCTGCCGAACGTTATTACTGTTTTAGTACGTAAACACCAGGTCGGAAAAGTTTTTCTCGAGCCAGTCGCCGGCGATCATTTCGCTCAGTTCGGGTGTGCAGTAGTCGGGGAACTCAAAGTGCGAGCCAAGGCTGCCTTCACTGAACGAGTCTAAGTCCTTATCCACTAGAGAGAGAGAGAGATTTGAAGCGAGGCCGCCCGACTCAGAGCACTGTGAAGCTGCCGCTAAATTGAGGCTGAAATCGAACAGGAGGTCGTCCGAGTCCTCGCTCGAGCTGGACGATGTGGACACGGAGCGCGCCGAGGCTGGGGAGGAGGACGAGGAGGAGGAGGCGCACGCCGCGCTCTGCTTGGTGATGTTCTTGAAGTTGTAGTAGAGGCGCGCGCCGTGTGGCGCTGAGCTCCGCGTCGCGTCTTCGTACATACTGGCGGTCTCCGGGTCTGCGCCGGCGCTAAGCGTGGGACTGGCGGGAACTTTAGCCGCGCTATATGTGCGAGTCTGCTCCTCGTCGTCTAGACCCTTTAAGCGCGCCCGCGTCCTCTCCTCCTCATACTCGTAGTCGTCATCGTCATCATCATCCGTGAAATCGCTCTTCACGATTTTTGCCACTTTGGCACTCTTGTACGCGTAGTCATCCGCGTACTTGCTTCCAGACTTGCTTGTTTTCAGTTTGGGACACTTCTTGTTGGAGGCACCGCCGCTCTTCGGCATCTTCGCGCATGACTTCTCAGGAGACAGCGCCGATTTGGACGAGTTATTGTCCAGCTTTGGTTTTTTCTTGGGACGGTACTTGTAGTCAGGGTAGTCTGCCATGTGCTTCAAGCGCAACCGCTCGGCTTCGCGGATGAACGGGATCTTCTCGCTGTCCTTCAGCATTTTCCAGCGTTTGCCCAGGCGCTTGGAGATCTCGGCGTTGTGCATGTCCGGCGACTGCTCCATGATCTTTCTCCGCTCGATTTTGGACCATACCATAAACGCATTCATGGGCCGCTTGATGTGGCCGGTGGCTGTCCGGCACCAGTCCGGGTTCATCTCGGAGCCGGGCACCGGGCTGCACGCCATAAACTCGCTCTCGTCAGAGTCGGTCGCCTCTCTGGACAAACTCTCCGTCTCGCAGTTCTCCGTCTGCTGTACCATGCTTCTGTTATCACCCTCGCAGCACCTCTCTCTCCCAATGCCAGAGTCTCTACAATATTTCACCTGTGCGCGTCTGCTCGCTGCGTTAACTCACGCTCATCCACTGTTCCCAGAGTTACAAACCGCCTTCTTAACTAGTTTTTTGCTTTTTTCCTGGCCATGATGTCACCACGAGCGCTCCAATCGCAGCCTCTCAGCTCCGCCCATCGCACCCACTGCGTCTCCTTAACCCTTTTGGCGCTCCCCGTTGACGCCTGGCCACTTTCAAGCACAGGGTTACCAGATTGCAATCCCACTTTACTGAATTGTACTATGTCTATTTATACCAGTCTAGGGGGAAAATTCCCTGGGCTGTGGTAGATAGACTCTTTTGTTGATTTTTCCTCATTTGTGTTATTAATAAAACATTTAAGTTGATCGGGTTTGATTTACCTATAAATTGATTAGTGATTGAGCTGAAAAGAGTTGATCAACCTGGCAACCCTAACTGGATCACCCGCATATCAGGACATATTGTAAATCTTAAGTATAGACGATAAGCAAACAAACTAAAAATACATATATGTTCAAGAATAACAGACAAAACTGAAATCTATGAATGTGGATGGAAGCAATTTTCTGTTCCTACCCCATACCAGCCCCCTCTTTCACTCTCTCAATAGGATACTGAAGGTGGCGCTTGGACACTCTTCCTGTGTGCACAAGCATGCGTGTTGCTTTAGCTGTTCTATATGAAATGACTGAATATTAGAGAATATAGTTCAATAAACAATGTTTGACTTTGAAGTGGGTTCTCCTTTTACTACATGATTTATATGTCAGTAAGTAGCTAAATCTGACAGGCTTGCTACTGTTGCTTGTATGGTTGCATTTCACATTTCCTTCATTGTTAACAAAGCTATCTATCTATAATGGTCAAATCCTAGTCCTATCCACTCTGGTGATACTGAGGTTTTGTGTTTAGACAAGGAACACTAAAATCAACTATAAAAGCAAAATAATAAAGGTTCTCTCTAACGGTATAATCTATACCAAGTGACTAACATTGTTTTTTAATGAAAAAAGGAAAATAACACTGGTGATACTGCATGTGTTTAGTTTGCTGTGTCTAGAGGAACTTGTGTGTTCCAAGTGTAATGCCGTTACACGTAGTTAGCAGTTAGTTTAGCCCAAAATGTGTTCTATTCTATATTTACCCAGCAGTTGGGCTAAAAATAACCCAATTTGGGTTGTTTTTAACCCAGTGGTTTTTAGTGTGTACGTAACTGAATGTCAGTAAAAGAAGCCAGCGGTGTTGTAATTTTATATCTTCAGTGAATGGAGGCAAGACCAGTCAGACAGGGTTTACAGGAAAATACATGGAAACACTTATGTCTTATTGACTGACATCTCTCAATTTTGCCAAATGCTAGCTCACACAATCAGTGGGAGGAAAAATGGATATACGCTGATTAAATTTTAGCTATTATTTATTTATTTATTTATTTTTACATTTTTTAAAACAGTAAAGAGGTAACAGTAACATCCTCTCATGCTGAGCAGGAAAACAAGGTGTGTAAATGTCTATATGAGTTCCAGTTTACGTGAACAT
>JANDJT010000228.1:12885515-12923976 GCA_024331685.1 Stegophilus panzeri
ATATATAATCATATTATATATTTATGGAGATGTTATAGCAGTAGATTTACATTTACATTTATTCAATCCATAGCGACTTACAAATGAGGAAATTAGGGGTTGCAAGTTAGGGGTTAGTTAATTGTTCAAGGAAGAAATGGGTCTTTAGCTGTTTTAACCTCTTAAACTCTCAGGCCATCAATAGGTCCAGACTTACATTCCTCACTTTTGTAAATACATACACAGACTATGAGTTTGACAGTAGTTCAAAAAATTCATAATACTTATTGAATGATATGTATTAAGAAAGATTCCCAAACTTGGGTTCCCAAACATGGGTTCACTTGATTTAAAAATGGGGTTGCAAGAGTGTCTCAGAACTTTCCCTTTAGTTTCATTCAATTATTTTACAAAGGAGTGTAAGAAATAATTTGGCAATATTTTGAAATGTTACTGGGGCTCACATTCAAACAAGCCATGTTTAATTTAATAGGTGCTATATTAGTCTTTTTCACTATGCTGATACACTGCAGTAGTGTAGTTCAGCAAAAAACGTTTACATATTTCCTCATCCATTTACCTTCACTAAACAAACTAGAATTGTTTCTCAAATGGCATACTTATGTACTATTCTAGACCATTATTGCGTACTAACACAAGGTTTTCCTACAGTTAGTGTTTGAATTTTAAAAAATCTCTCATGTGCAGTGTTGGGTAAGTTACTCAAAAAAAGTAATCCACTACAGACTATTAATTACTACTTTAAAATTGTAATCTGTTTACATTACTGATTACTACATGTAAAAAGTAATCGTGTTACTAATTACTTTACTTTGATGTTACTTTCAAAACCTATGAAACCTAGAAAAATACACTATAAAGTGAAACTCAATGTTCTTTCAGTAATTTTAGCGCTCAATGTATGACATGATCAGAAAAAGTTGGATTTGTCATAAAACTTGCCTCGGGTGTTGTCACTTTTTGAAGGACTACCAGAACAATAAAATATAAAACTTTTCTAACTAGGCTAGTTTGGTGTCACTAACCAAAGGGAGGCACAGCTAAGCTATCATTGTATGGGTTTAGCTCCTACAGTACATTATCTTTCCTTATGCTCTGCTCATATCATGTTCACGTAAACTGGAACTCATATAGACATTACAGACCTTATTTTCCTGCTCAGCATCAGAGGATGTTACTGTTTCAGTTTCAACCCCTTTACTGGTTACTTGTCTTTAAGAGAGACAGAGCTCATCAGATTGTTTAATATTACTGTACATAAAATAGCTAAACTTTTTACAATTTCAACTCTTAAACTTCGGAAGCTTTCAACAGGGATGTTTTGGTTCTGATGTACCATTTAGTGAATGTCACTTTTAAATCTTCGGGATGTCGTACATAAGATATGCAGCAAGGGTGCGAATAATGCTGCTCATGTTGCCAGGTTTCTGCATGTACAAGCTACATCATGTGTCAAGTATAAACCATACTTTGCATCAGGCCATATCACACCACAACCTAACAACACAACACTTACGCCACCCTATAACAACACAACACTTCCCATTAGACTGGCAAGTCAGTGCCAGGAATATTCTTTTGGTTAGGCACTTACAACAAAATATGTTACTGATATAATACAATGATCGAATGCTACAGTAATCCTATATTATAAATATTATATCTGGAATAAAAATTATGGACGGTCAAGGCTTGGGGACCGAGGAATTTAAGGAGTTAATTAAATACCTAATCTCAGTTATGTCAAGAACTTTTGGTACAGGTAATAACATAAAAAAATATTATGCTGTCACACTTAAAATAAACCCATCTGAAAAATATTAAAAGTAAAAAAGGGGTGCACAAGAAAATTCTAGTTCCCAATACATTTAGATCTTAATACTCTAGTGATAATCTCAATAAAAAACGACTGTTGAGCAGATAAAATGGCTCATTTTAACATGACAGATCTTTCTTCTACAGCATTGTCCTCCACAAATGGAAACACATGAAACTTTTTGTAGAGCAGCCGCCTTTTTAATGAGGGAAAAAGGAGATCTGCTTCACCATGTTTGATCATTCAGAGCCTGGATGGAGAAAATTGTTTAAAAGTGAGCGTGTTTTCACAGTAAATTTGTTCAATGTGACCACAGCTCTGCTTAATAGAGTAATGACCCACGAGGCGTTTCACTGGCGCTGAGAAGGCTGTTTAAAGGGGGGTAAAGCATACCAATAAACATCTGTGCATAATAAATATGCACATTTTCATTCAGTTCACCTCTAGACTTTTTTTTTCACATATTGGAGCATGAGCAGTTGCAAAGAGAGATGTTTAAAAGTTTGAGGCCATCACATGGACATTCCATATACTTATAAAGATACAAACTCCATTAAGGCTTACAAATCATCACTGTGGTCTGTGGTAACAGGCATTTAACAATGACTTCTAGTTCCAGCACCACTTGATTAGTAGTTTGTCACTTTGGGAAATTTGATTCAAGGTGATTCCTTTAATGTGTGAGTTTAAGTATGCCATGTGTAATTACATCGTCCCTCTCAGGTATGCCAAAAAACAAATTTACATAACGAAGTGACTGACCTGAAAATATTCCATGCTTTTATGTGTACATCTGAGGCATATTAAAGAATATTAAGAACAACATAATCACATAATATTTCATATGTGAATTAACCACAATGGTCATTTAAAAAATACAAAAGGGTCAACAAAATAAAAGATGCTTCTTATTTTTGTCAAAAATCTGCTCATTTTACAGAAAATTGTTAATAACATATAACTATCAATTCTAAAAGCAAATGTTTCTGAAAACCTAAAAAAATCCCCAATAAAATGAACAATACACAAGTCTGTGGCTTTTTTGAAATTTTGTCATTAACCCATAAATAAAAAGTAAAATAAAAATGGTTTTCTTTAATCTGTCATTTTCACTATTGGACAATCATTTCATTGACTGCAATGAGTGAAATGGTTGTATTGCATGAGTGACAAATTTAAAACAAATCTTCTACTTTATTCACATAGCATGTAACATGTTCAGATTCAAGGTCTAAACATATTAATGCAGCACTATGGTCAACTTACAGTAGTGTTATAAGGTTCTACATGGGTAAAGAATGAATAGAAGACAGAACCTTTTAATAATCAGGTCATATTACACTGTATATGTAAGTACTATGTTTGAACTCCACACGGCTTATCCAACACAGGGTCCAACGGGAGCCTGGAGCCTATCCCAGGGAACTCAGGGCACAAGGTGGGGGACACCCTGGACGGGCTGCCGACCCATCACAGGGCACAATCACACACCACCGGCAATTTGGGAATGCATGTGTTTGGACTGGGCGAGGAAACCAGAGTACCCTGAGGAAATCCCAAAACAAAGTGAACATGCAAACTCTGCAGGATTAAAACTCCCAACCTTGGAGGTGCAACGCGAATGTGCTAACCACAAAGCCACCGTGCCCCCCTCCACACATTCACATACAATCAGAAAGCCTTATCAAACAGTCTCTAAACACAGCCAGAATATTCATACTAAGCAATTATATTAAAATGCTAATTTCCATTCTTCTATATAGTGAAGTTTTTTGTTGTCAGAGTATTAAGCGTGCACTGGCTACCTTCCTGATCAGCAAAGAGTGTTATCTTAGGGCTGCTATAAATTCTGTCATTCGAATGCACTGGGTCAAGGATAAATTTGACAGATAACATTCCTTGCCCATTATTCTCAGCAAACAGGTAAATGGAGTCCTGTACTTGTGCTAAAAAACAGAATAATCATTCAGGCCATCAGGCACCGGCCATATTCATTCTTCAACCAAGTAATAAAATGAAGAGGTCACACTGAGAGGGACAATGACCACTGCGGCCAAGATTGATGGGCTAGAAAGGCCAAAGAAATCCATGTTAAATCAAAGACATTTAGCGCTAATGAAAAAACCCACTGTAAATTATCTTATGAACTAATCTATTAGCGATAATGAATTCACACTGGCAGTTTAACCTTAGTTTTGCGATTCATTATAGCTGAGATTAACAAGGGATAAAACTTAAGCGGCGCGTCTGCAGGGAATTACGTCTGGGGGCCTGTTGTCAATCACGCCTTGCGTTCTGGTGTCTTCCATTAGATGAGATGAATTAAATAAGATTTTCTTTGACGCATAGAGACGCTTTCCCCAAGATAGTTAACTCTTCATTAACCAAATTAATAACATCCATCTCGTTCACTCTTGCCACACTGAGCTGACCTCTGGCTGTCAAAACTTCCCTGTAAGAAGTGATGGATGAGGACCTCCAAACTCATTTCCCAAAAATCAACTGACGGTCCACCCCAATCCCATCCATCCATCTCCTGAGGCTATGCCACTGGCCACAATATAACAGTGAGCAGCCAAAGCAATAATCGACTTGAATGGAAATTAGGACCTGCATTTTAATTATATCTCCTGCAGCTGTGTGCAAGTTTACAAAGGTAGCTAAACAAAGATTAGCACTCGGATTTGCTGGGAAGCATAGTTGATTGATCAAATCTGAGAACTTATTTATGTAAACAATCCTGTCTTTCACATAGCTGTGTGGTTACGGTATGTTGTATAATTCATACTCAGACGAATCTATTGCCCTTAGGTCTTTCCTGAACAGAATCTGGGAGCAATTCAGCTCACACTTACTTCCTGAGACGACATTTACTCCTTCCTAGAAGAGATTTATTTTTCTCCCAGGGGTTTGTGTAAGTGTGTGTGCATGTGAGAGAGAGAAGACAGGTAACAACGAAGAGGGCACATCAGTAAGATGTAGTGCAGCACTGGGTGCTTCCTTTTTCCTCACCAAACTCCCACTTGTACCTGTCACTGGGCCAAAGGGTGTGCAATTGGCTCACAGGATGAACACAAGGGTGACCTCAGTGACAGGAGAAGAATAAGGGAATATGCCACTGTAGTTAAAAAAAAACAAAAAATACTTCTGTGTCAGGCTGAGCCTCGGAAGCTGAAACAATGAGCTCATCAAGTCTGGGAGGATGATGCTGACCACATCTCCATCTCATGCTGGATTCCGACTCAATCACAGAGGCTTATAGTGCTTAGGTGATTATTTAATCAAGAGCTGGACATGTCAATAGACTGTGGCTGAAGATTAATTAGGAAGAGAGGTGACGACTTGGCTCTTCTTCCCCTCCCTAGTGAGTAAGTGCAATTGCTCAGGATGAGTGCAATAGCTGCTTGTAGATGGGAAGATAAATATTAACAGTGTAACACTTTCTTTAGCCCAGTTCTCAATTATGAGTGTTAATACTAATCATTCAACTCAAAAACAGCAATGATATTGAGCAGACATATAGTTTCTTATAGAGTTTAGTTGTGATTGATGGAGGTGGACTACATCGGCATGCTAATTGTGGTCAGGCCAGCCTGAGCTTGATGAATGCTCATGACTCATTCAGCTCCTGAATAACCCACCATTTCTCCCGTACCATTTTGCTGATGAAAGCAGAGGAAGGGCTTTGGATCAGTGCTGATCCTTATCATATAATAGCACATTAGCAACTCCTGACAGGTTTTACACCATGATGCCACACAAACCCAAATTCAGACATGAGCATGATGAATGTAACTCTTGGATTGAGTTCATCAGCTTTTCTGAGTTCTGGAAATGCTGTCTTCTTGAATTTAATAGTTTAAACTGACGGCATGAATGCAGAGCTCAAGCAAACTATAAAATATCTCAAGAGACATATGGAAGCGAGGTAATCGGGAAAGAGGGCAAGATGTTTACCTGAATGTGACAGCTGAGGAAATCTCCAATTATGCATAAAGACAGGCCTCAGTTCTCTTGCATAGTAGTCACTTTTGAGCAGGAAATGACTTGGCCACTAAGAGAAACATATAGCTTCCAACATCTCAATAAAAGTCAGAAATATCTCATTATGTAAAGGAGTACAACATACAAGAACTGAGTGTGGAAAAGTGCAATTAGGCTGTATAGTGACCGAGGCTAGTGGTAAACTAGGGGTGGTGGCAGGATCTGGGTTTGCATGAAGGGTTTGGAGCTTCATAGCATATGGGAGAGGCTGTGGGGCCATGACTTCTTGCGTCTTTATGATGTGGAGCATGTAAGATATGTGCTGGCTAAGTTCCATGTCCTTCAGATCACTGCTCAATCTTTCTTGCTATGATTACACACTCGCACACACATAGCTGCGTTAGCCCTCAGAGTGAGGTTTGTCGGAAAGGGATCAAAACAACATGTTAACATCTAAACAGCATGTGAACATTTAAACAGCATGTGAATGACTTATAATAACATAACATAACATAACATAGTGATAACATATAATTCTAATGTATATTGAGGCACGAATTAATACAATCTCTCAAGCAAGACTGAGCAACCTGATAACAACTAGCATTGTATATACACTGTAAATATTATTGCCACATATATACAATGGTTATAGCTTAACTTAATAAATAACTAATTATATAATATGTTTATATACTCTTTAGGGGTCAGAAATGAACTGAATTCATAAATCACATTTAGGAAATAGATGTTAATCCTTCTCTTGAAACGTCAGATAGGTAGTTGGGAATAAAAGTATGCATGTACAAAGTGTTCACACAGATGTTTCCAATGAAGCTGCTCTCCCAGGAGAAATATCTGACAGAAGAGAATGAATGGAGATGATAGTGAAACAGGAGGATGAGAAAAACATCAAAAAGATTTGGTTGCAGTCCAGAGAAAAATACTTTTGAACAGGACAATGTTCAGTTTTTGTAACAACTGGTAAATGTTAAATATTTGCACAAATCTTTGAGCTGTTCTATTCCCAGGCAGATATGCTGACAAGCTATCCTTACTGGAAGTAGAGGAGTCACAATGCTCTTATCATTATGTCGGTTTTTAACACTTGTAAAGTGTAGCTGAGAATTTCACCTTAATTCTTAGTTTTTCTCTATAAGTGACCCTTATAATTTATGAAAGAGCAGGAGTTGATCTAAGAAAATCTTTTCCAAAAATCTAAATTTATGTTAGAAGGAAGCTTGGAGGGGAACTTCACAGTCTGGCTGGTAACTTGCCTGTTAGTTGTCATTAGGGAAAAGAGAAACAGAATGATCATGTTATTATTCAAGCCCAGGGAGAGCAGTTGGCACAAACTTTATTTATTTATTTATTCTTCTGCAGTGTTCAAGTAGCATCTTGGCTCCATCAGAACTAACATAGTCCTCGGTTCAGAATATCTCAATGTGAATAAGATACTAACACTCATAAATTCAGGCCATGTCCACAGTAATATGGATACCATACTGTATTTTCATCCATACTGGTGTTTTAGCCTTGTACCTAAAATGTTTTTCATCTATATTGGTGTTTTAGCCTTGTACCTAAAATGTTTTTCATCCACAGTAAAATGCTGAGATGATAGGAAAACAGCTATATTGAGCTTAAGCAAAATGTGAATGCTACCTATAGAAATGCTACATGTTTTTTTGTAATGCATGCCAGCAAAGATGAATAAGGTAATTGACAAAAGACTTGGAAGATAACAGCACTGAGCATGGAGAGAATGACTGTACAGTAGTGAATACACTGCATGCAGTACTGGCAGCAGGTACCTCATCCAGAGTACAATATGAAAATGGCAAATTGTATCTGAAGCTAAAGATACAAAGAGATATTTCAAAAAGATATGTTTTCAGTGATTAAAAATAATGTTTCATTGTGGACATAAAGCCAAATCTCAGAAAGGGGAGATGGCCTCAGACTCATTGTGTATTCTCTTGGATTGAAGATATTGGACTATAATGTTATAGGGAATTCAGGGAATCATACATCAATTTATTAATAAATGTATTCATCAGTATCCTGGTCAGTGCTGCAGTGGATCCAGAGTCTATCCCAGAACATTAGACGTGAGCAGGAATACACCCTGGGACATAAGTCTATCCCTGAGCACCATGCACACGCATATTCACACGTAGGACAATCCACTTACACTTACATGGGAGGTGGGAGGAAACTGGTAAACCCAAAGGAAACCTACATAGACACAGTGAGAACATGCAATACTTCACATCAGAGATGGAAACTCGAGTCTGCGACTTGGACTGGAGTCGCACTTAAGTCACAAAAAATGACTTGCAAATTGACTTGGACTCGTGAACAACTGACTCGAGACTTCACATGGACTTGAAGGTAGAAACTCATGAAAAAAACAAGACATTTTGCTTGGCATTCCTGATTACATTCTCTCTTTACTACCCCAAATGATATATACATGCCTGACACATCTAAAGGCGTATGTTCATCACCCATTGGAAAAGTGCTGCTATATAAATGAACAACAAATAACAATATAGCCAAGTCTTAACTAGTGATAATCTTTTGTGTCATTTAATTTGAAAAGCAATCAATTAATCCAGTGGGTAGCTGCAGTGTAAGCTCAAAATACATAGCACGTTTTTTTCTTGTGGTGACAGTCTCTGCGTTTCAAGTTCAAGTATAAATCACCCTCCAAAGGGCACTCTGAAGGGAGAGTAATGAAGCTAGTCATGCTGTAAGATTGCTTCCAACTGAATTTCCAATAAAAATGACTTAAAAATTGAATTCCTAGTGACCATTATTTTTGAGCGACACACCGTTTAGCCCTCCAAAGCTCTCACAGTGGATGGTAAAGTCGCAGAACGCACTATGTGAATCGTAGAGACCGATTCAAATTCGTCTGATTCAAAAGAACCAAACCAATGGAACGATCTGCTTAACCAGTTAAGTGCAAATCCCACCCCGCAGCCAATTCTAAAGATATCATTGGTCGTGTCAGTCACAGTGCTGATTGCCTACACATGATTGCCACACACTTTTCTTGATGGGTGACTGCATGATTGAGTTGACCAATTAAATCGGCTGCAGGGCAGGGTTTGAGCTTAGCTGGTTTGGGGGAAATCACATTATTAATAGAGATCTTCTCTTCAGTTCTATGGCATCAACTAAACTCCCCTTCATCGTAACATTTAGTTTCAAAAACATTCAATATAATGGCAAATGGAATGCTGTACGTAAAACATGTGACATGAACATCAAAGACACTAGCACAACAACATTGAACTTCATCAGACATTTGAAAACTCACCCTGACAAGTAAGTCATGTTTTCATGCTATAAAAAAAAGTTTAGCTAATGGTAACTATACATATTGTTTTTAGGTTTCTTAATTTTCCAGTTTTGTTTTTATTCATTTTATATCCTCCTAATTACAAAAAAGTGAAAACTATTTTTCAAACCTAAACCTGTGTGTAGTAACGTGACTGAAATTATTGGGGAAACTATTGCTAGTCCCTCAAAAATCTTATTGATAGATATTTGAAGTAAAACTATTTTATATATACCTTTGTCTTGCATATGGGGATTTCATAGATGTATAATGTTGAGTTACCACTACAGTGTCATCAAAAGTGTAAAATATATAAATAGCCTAATATTGGAAATATTGGAAAACTGCCATGTCATCATGCCAAGGAAATAAAGAACACCCTACCGAGACGCAATTCAATCATGCTTCCTCAATGGGTTGCCATGGATCCCCCAGAGCCTTACGATGGATTTTTCTGCTACACTGAGTATTTTCTGTTTGACTGCCAATTACATTTTTTGAGCCTGGCGCAACCCAAGCTTGACCCAAGGCAGTGGCTAGGGTTCATACTATCCTGGCTCATTGGCCAAGCCCGCCAGTGAGTGGAGCGTCTGGCCGGTACAGAATCCAAGGGTCTTCACAATGTAACTCATTTTGTGGGACTATTGATAAAGGAGTTTGGGAATCCAGAGTACACCCCCAACCTGGATGAGTTTTTGGGGAGGGCCAGTCTCATGAGTGAACCTGCGAGGCTGTTCACCACCTACTACAAGATGACCTCCTCCCCAGAGCTCCAGTTAGAGGTCAATGTGGCAACCTCCTCCCCAGCGCTCCAGCATAAGACCCACGAGGGGGTCTCATCTCCAGAGTTCAAGCATGAGGTCAACATGGCGACCTCATCTCCAGAGCTCCAGCAAGAGACCCACAAGGTGGTCTCATCTCCAGAACTCCAGTCAGAGGTCAACATGGTGACCTCATCTCCAGAGCTCCAGCAAGAGACCCACAAGGTGGTCTCATCTCCAGAGCTCCAGTCAGAGGTCAACATGGTGACCTCATCTCCAGAGCTCCAACCAGAGGTCAAGGTGATGACATATCCAGAGCTCCAGCCAGGGACACACGAGGTGTTCTCCCCTGCAGAGCTCCAGTCTGAGATCCATAAGGCGATCTCACCTGTAGAGTTATTGCCAGAGGTCAATGTGGCGACCTCGTCTCCAGAGCTCCTGCCTGAGATCCACAAGGTGGTCTCCACTGCAGAGCTCCAGCCAGAGGTCAACATGGTGACCTCATCTCCAGAGCTCCAGCCTGAGACCCACGAGGTGGTCTCACCTGCTGAACTCCCATTGGAGGTCAACATGGCAACCTCCTCCTCTGTGTACACCTGAGGCTGCTGACATGGCGAACCAAGCTCTACTCCCACCTGAGGTGGACGTCACGACCAACCAAGCTCTGCTTACACCTGAGTCTGCTGACGCAGCCAACCAAGTTCAATCTGCAGAGTCGATGGAGAACGACACTCAGCCTCCCTGCTCAACTGAGGACACCGCTCAGCATCCCTATACAGCTAAGGATGCCACTCAGCCTCCCTGTTAAGCTGAGGATGTTTCTCTACCTCACGTTGCAGCCAAGAGCTCCATTTTGCTTCCCTACACTGCTTCGGACGTCACTATGCCAGACTTCTCTATGGACATCGCTCCACTTTCTTATGTTGCTGAGGACGTCGCTCTGCCATCCTGCTCCACTGAGGACATTGTTCTGCACAATCAAGAAAGGCCGACGAGATGGCCCACCAAGTCAAGCCCTCTTCTAAAGCTGATGACACAACTTCCCAAGCCTGTGTCTTGCCTAATGACCCTGGCGAACCAACCCCAGTCTCATGTCTGCTCCTCGGGGAACCTGCTACTTGTTGGACTATGCCTGCATTAGAACCTGAGGGGCTGTGTGAACATTTTGCCCAGAGGGCCAGTACCACGGGGGAGGGAGTGTTTTTTGGTGCTTCAGGAGAAGCACCCTTGGGGGTGGGGGGGGTGTTCTGACATCTCACAGCCAACCAGCGACTCCATTTCCCAGAATGCACCATGAACTACAAACATGGCCAACGACTACAGCTCCCAAAGCCACACACTCTCACATCACCTTCTCTTGAGTACTAATCAGACACACCTGTTCCCAATTACAATATCAATGACACCAAAATACTTAAGAGACTCTCATGCACGGTGAAGTATTGCGTGAGTGTTATCACCGTGCCAAGCCTTTGTTCCTTGTTTCTGTGCAATAGTGTTTGATCCTGTTCTCGTTCTTTGATTCTGTTGCCTTGTTTATGCCCATTTCCCGATCGCCTGACAATTTGCCTGTTTGACCACGTCTGTGTCTCACATTTTGGATTTGTCTGCCTCTCTTCAATAAAGCTCTTATCTGCACTTGCATCTGTCCTAACCTCTATTATGTAACAAAAACTGCCCCAGTGGAGAGTGTGTTTAGCCACGGTGGCCTCATTATGTGTCCTCATCACTCCAGGCAAAAACACTCTCAAATTTGATCTTTCTGAAATGTAACCAGCTTGAATAAAACTTTGTCTTTGGACACAAAGATCTTTGCTCACTGTAGAAGAAAACAGTACTGTGTATTTTAAATATTTTATTATGCATAGTACATTTTGCATTAAATTTCTCTAAAAATGCAATTACTGTTTTCTTTCATTGATATTTTATCTTTTAAATGAAAAATCTATAAAAATTTCAAATGAAAATTTTTATCTATTGTTGTTTACCGTATTTCATATTTAATATGAAAAGATATTTGCATGTCTTATTAGATGTAATAGTTTTTTTTGATTGTGTATAAAAGTTAAATGAAAGATTTAAGTAAAACCTTGTGTGCTTTATTACACAACTTTGAATAAATGAATAAAACATTCTGTAGACGTAATCATTGTTAATATTTAAAAAATGATTTAGCCTTATACATTGTTAATTACAATAACTAGCTGAAAGAACTATTGATAAAAATAGAACAAAGACTTGAGACTTGACTTGGACCTCAGGCACTTGTGAACATGTCTGCTTCACATAGACAGAGACCGCAATCAGAGGACCCTGGAGCCATGAGATGACAAGGCTACCCATGTTGCCACCATGTCTTCGTGAAATCATATTATTTCTACATAATACTTTTTATAATGAACTTTAAAAATGGGTATATAGCTGCTAAGTTGTGAATGAGTGCTTGGCAATTACATATTTATTGTTTGTAAATGGTGCACTTATATAGTGCTTTTATCCAAAGCACTTTACACTGTGTCTCATTCACACACACACACCAATGGTAGCAGAGCTGCCATGCAAGGTGCTAACTTGCCATCGGGAGCAACTTGGGGTTCAGTGTCTTGCCCAAGGACACTTTGGCATGTGGAGTCATGCGGGCCGGGAATCGAACTGCCAACCCTATGATTAGTGGACAACCTGCTCTACCACCTGAGCCACAGCCACCGCCACCCCCTTGATTGTTTGTACAATCAATCTAACAGGACATACCTGGGAAACAAGAAATATCAGTCAGTGACAGTTGGGTGGTTCAATACAAAATGTGTTATGTTCTATGTCAGTTAATGCATCTACATACAAATACCAGGAAATAAAAGCTGAAACTCTAAACTCTCTTCCCATATTCATATTTTGATCTCAAATGTCTTCAGTCTACAATAAAAACAAATGAATTGGCTTTGCTGTTAAAATAGTTTCAGAGGGGACTGTACATACAATGAATTGGAACATAAGTGTACAATGAAATAAATAAAAATTCAAATTTCAAAATTCAATTCAAACTCTTCTGTCTTGTTTACAAGTGTTGTAGATTATGTGAACACTATATCAAGGGCATTAAAATAGGTTGTCTCAAGTGTAAAAATGTTATGTGTAAATATGGCTGGCAGTAGAGTGAGGCCATGTCTGGTTCTGTGCACTATGAAAAGAGCCATTGAAAGGGCTCAGAGTGCAGGAATTTATGCTATGTAACATGCCCTATTACACTGCTGTGATTAGATCACTCTTTTATTCCCCTGCTTTAAACTCAGTGTTCTCATGGCAGTAGCAATATATAGCACCATGCTTAAGATCAAACTGATCTTCTTCCATGGGATGTAGGGAATGACTATAGACATCTTAGCTTTTTAGTTATGAGTTCTTGTTTTTCAAGGAAGTAATCCGAAGATTATCCCTTCTATTCAAATGAATAATCATGAGTATTCATGATAGAAAGGTGCCAGATTCTTAGATTCAGTTGGATTTAATAACATCATAACCCCACTCTGAAAATATATATGGGGGAAATAAGTACTGAAAGTGTCAACATTTTTTTCAGTAAATATATTTCCAATGAGGCTATTCATATGAAATTTTCAGCAGACATCAGTATCAACTCAAGAAATCAGCAAATATAAAGAAATCCAAACATTAAAGTTCATAAATTATGTGTAATAAAGCGGAATGGCACAGGAAAAAGTATTGAAACCACTAACTGAAATATATTTAATACTTAGTGGAGAAGCCTTTGTTTGTAATGACAGCTTCAAGATGCTTCCTGTATGAAGAAACTAATCGGCTGCAGTACTTGTGTGATTTTGGCCCATGCTTCTAAACATATTGTCTTTAAATCTTGTTCAATTTTATTCAAGTCAGGTGATTGACTGGGCCATTCTAACACCTTGATTTATTTCTCTGAAACCAATTGAGAGTTTCCTTTGCTGTATGTTTTGGATCATTGTCCTGCTAGAAGGTCCACCCTCATCTCATCTTCATCATCCTGGTGGATGGCAGCAGATTCTTCTCAAGAATCTCCCGGTAAAGGGCTCCAATCATCGTTCCTTCAATTATATGAAGTCTGCCTGTACCATGCGATGAAATGATACCTGCTGCCAGTGTTTCTGGAGCTCTTTCTGAGTGGTCCTTGGCTCTTGGGCTACTCTTCTGACACTTCTATCTGTGCAAATTAATATCAGCTTGGTTAGTAAATTGATGGTCTATAAAAAGGCTTTTCATTACCACGGTGTCACACAAGAAACATCTCATGATGGGTAAAAGCAAAGAGCTCTCCCAAAACCTTTGCAACCTTATTGTTGCAAAACATATTGATGGAATCGGATACAGATGTATTTAAAAACCTCTGAATTCTCCAGTATGCACCCTTGAGACCATTATCTGCAAGTGGAAGCAGCATCACTCTATCATCAACCAGCCACGCAAGATGCTGTGTGACACCTTGGTAACGAAAAGCCTTTTTATAGTCCATCAATTTACTAACCCAGCTTATATTAATTTGCACAGGTATAATTACTTACAGATTTCAGCTAGTTCCTTGCCTTACCTTGCCTTGGGGAACTGCTTTTTCTTAGCATGTTCAATACTTTTTTCCTGTGTCATTCCATTTTATTACACACAACTTTATTTATGGACATTAATGTTGTGAATTCTTTATATTTCCGGATTTCTTGAGTTATACTGATGTCTGAAAATTTCATGTGAATAGCCTCATTGGAAATATATTTACTGAAAAAAATGTTGACACTTTCAATACTTATTTCCCCCACTGTATATAATAAATATAATAATAATAATAATAATAATAATAATAATAATAATAATATAAATAAACGTAAATGTGTTTCCTAATGTTCTTAAAGCTATCTCACAAAATATGAATACATTTTGGACAAAAATGTTGCATTTTTTTCAATGTTATAAACACATACTGCCCAGATAAATGGCTTTTTGGACAATCTAAGCCATTTGCACAAACCTTTATGTTGGAAGCGTGTTGAGCATGGTGACTGTTGACATGGGAAGATTACTCCATTAATTAAGGACACACAATGTAGGACCTGCCATTTTAGGGACCATCAATATCAACAATTTGTTTGCAATGGTGCCAAAAATCGCAAGAGAAAGTAGACATTTTAGCACAGATGACAATGATTTATAATTTATCATCATAAAGAGGGACTACATTTACCCCACTAATCACTTAAACATTAATTGTTATTTATGCACATGAGCAACATCTTGGAATGAGAATTGATTTGCTCAATATTTATAGATGGGGCAACAAGATGGTGCATCGGTTAGCATTGCCAGTTCACAATTTTCCTCGTTCAATCCTGAGCTCAGGTTATTGTCTGTGTGGAGTTTTGCATGGGTTTCCTCCGGGTTCTCAGATTTCCTTCCATGTCCCAAAACATACTGTTATGTAGATTGGATATGCTAAATTACCCTAGGTGTGAATGGATGTGCATGTATGATGCCCTGCGATGGACTGCTGTCCTATCCAGATTGTATCAATACATCTCATGTTCCTGGGATAGGCTTTGGATCCACCATGAACCTGAGCAGAATAAAGCACTTACTGAACATGAGTGAATATAAATGTTCACTTACTGAACATAAATGAATGAATGTTCACAGACGGTTAGATAGCTAATACTGTTGTATGGGGCAATGTTAGCTGCTTGTCCAAATGTTTAGTATAAATCCTAAATTTCCATTTGAGAAACAGTACATTTTCTTTTTCCCTTATCTAAGTCAAAGCACATTTTTGGACACAAGTACATTGGGTAGAAGGAGATATTATGGGCATCCACTGATCCCAATAGGTTAGCTTGCCTAGGCTTATTTGAAATACTCCTGATGTGTTGATTTCCTTACAGTGCTTTCACAATTTGTATTTTTTTAAGAGTAAATGTTTAAGTGTAAATGAATTATGAATCACACTGATCATCAGGTGGTAAATCAGACATATATTCTGATTTAATCTCATGAACTCTTTGTTGAAAATCCCCAAATAGCCAATAACTGCCAAAAATGTGTTTCAGTGTAAAGTCAAGATGGTGATAAAGTGTGCTCAGTGCCCAACCTATGCTGTCAGATGTCAGGAGGAAATGCAAAGCTGTCATAATTGGTAACAGATTTATGGGGATAGTATCATTCTCCCTCTCTCTCTCTCTCTCTCTCTCTCTCTTTCTGAGTGTCCTCTCCTTGCCCTAAAACTAGGGGCCCTATTTTTTGAAAGGAAGCCAAATCCACTCAAATGCCCTGTTGAAAATGTTAC
Source organism: Stegophilus panzeri (assembly GCA_024331685.1). Classification (NCBI taxonomy): domain Eukaryota; kingdom Metazoa; phylum Chordata; class Actinopteri; order Siluriformes; family Trichomycteridae; genus Stegophilus; species Stegophilus panzeri. The sequence goes on from JANDJT010000228.1 coordinate 12,901,742, forward strand.
CTTAATTTGCTGATTTTCCTCTGGTGAGAAAGAGAGGATGAGACCAACTGATTACTTTTTTCCACCATAAGAAGAAGCATTCATGACCAGCAACAGATACAGTTAAACTGAAAGGCACTGGGCCAGACAGAAAAGTTGCAACAAGGAGAAGTATTCAATAACTCTGAGCTTCCAGGCTGGGTTCCAGCACCTGTTTTCTCTTGTCCTGGGTTGACGTTTGAAACATATGGGTTTTCAGCAAGATCTATTTTTTTGCCAGTTCCTTTGAATACCCCTTCAACCCCAGCTGTGCATTTTACATGTTGCTTTTAAAGAAAGTTCTGGTCCCTCCCAGTTCCAACATACTGTATTTTCCTCTATTTTATAACCAAGAAGTATATGTACCTTTGTTTTGGAGTTTGCTTAGCTAAAACATCTCAACCCAAAAAGGAAACAGGCTTCTGGTCTAAATAAGACTTGGAAATATAGAGTTTGTGTTGTCTGGTAATTGACATGTAAATCCTCTTTCATCTCAGAAGCCCAAAATATGGCTGACTAAAAGCATGGCACATCAGGGAGAATATTGTATGTCTGAACTAACAGTGGCCTGCCCTGGTTTTATTCTTAGCACGGCAGCATACAGTCAAAACAAGGCCGATTTCCTGAGAGGGGCTGCTGTGTGCTCCTGCTGGCCTTTTGTGTTGTTCTAGTTTAGAGGCTACGACACTGGTGAGACTCAGACCTCTATAGGAGCTTTGACTGAGGCAGCACTCAGCGAGGGGAGAGTGGAGTCTGGGCTGGTACTGTTCTTGCTCTGTGCAGCAGCTCTGAGTACTTCCAGCTGCCTGCAATGAATAGCGGTCTTTACACATACACACACACACACACACACACACACACACACACACACACAACCAGGCACACACATACACATCCCATCTCTATGCACTTTCTATACATTCTCCCTCTTGTTTTCTTGTGCACACACTCCCATATCCAGACCAAACTCCCCTTCTCCTACATCATCCTAATCAAACTCGTTTTATGTCATAAGCAGCAACTCTGTCATCAACTCTCTATCCCTCTGTCCTTCTCAACTCATACGGTATCTCTGCAAGTTGGAAGTTGGGCTCTTTTTCCAGCCACACAATCACACTTCATCTACCCAATCTCTTACCATTTTACACACACACACACACACACACACACACACATACACACAAAGGTTCCTCCCTTACCCCCTCATCTCATTTTCCCTGCAGTCTAGAAGGATGTGGGTGATGATTTATAAAGCATGTCCAATCGCTCACATTTGTCAGAGTCAACTTGGTTTTTTCTACCTCCCCTCTCTGCTCCAAACCAAGGAGTTGCCGACCAGTGTGCTTTCTCGATAGCAGGCCAAGGAAAACATCTCTTAGCATGCACATTCTGAATGGCCTTCTAAGCAAAACAGACAGGAGGAACGCAGACGCTTGAATTGCTTGCTCTAATTACAGACATGCTGCATTAAATACACAGTACACCATACAACGCCACAGCCACAGACAAAGCTGTTGTAAGTCGACTATTAAAAATACAGTCCATCCAGGATTTTGCAATTTTGTGATTGCAGAAATTAACGCAAAATCAAGCAAACTCAGCAACATTCAGAGGAGCTTGCAGTTTTTCAGAATTACCTCAGATTTATCGCAGATTTGAGCCAAGACGCATCATGTGACATCATCACAACACGCAGTCAGCCAAAGCCCTCTTTGATTTATGCACGTCGAACATGAGTACAGCCAAAAGGTCCCATTTACCAACAAACATGACTGCAAAAGACTGTGCAAAACAATTTTGTGCAATTTCAATTTCGCCAATTCAAGTAGTTTTCTGCAAAATAAAGTGCAAAAATCCCTGCAAGTTGCATCACTAATTTTGAAAAAATCCACAGCAAAATCAAACATTTTTGGTTGCAACAATTACAAAAAACTCTGCGAAATCCTGGGCGGACTGAAAATAGTACAGCAAATTACAATACAAGATTCTGTTGTTTGACTCAAGACAAGAGATGATTGATTCAGAAAGTTTAACATTTAGCCAAAATATTGAAGGCTAAGTCGGACTCCACCATGCCCCATAACTCTTTGTATGTGCTTGTGTGGGCTGCAGCTGTTCATGTTTTTGTTAGGCGTTCTGCAGGTGGAGCTTTTTAAGACCATACATCACTTTCAGACCATGCATAGTTCACTTTAAAGACCCTTTAAGCAGACTGAATTAATAACGGCCTTCTGTAATCATGTCCACAACCAGATAAACCATAGAAAACCACAGCAGCATGGCCCTGCACCGTGATCAACTTCTAATGTTTCATTTGCCATTCAATAAATATTATTCCATTCAATCATACGCCACTAAAACATTATGTGTGGATTATACTGAGACACCATTCATTTTAAGATAGTAGCATATATGGCCCAAAATTGCTCCAGTGTTTAATCCAGTCATCCAATATTAGGTAAATAGTCTACTCTTTAAAATAATTATGGCATTTTATTATCCTGTCCAGTCCATGCATTTATTAGTCAGATTAAAGCAAAATAAAACCTCTCATATTTTATATTCTTCAAAGCAGCTGTGATGACAGCTTTGCACATTCTTGGCACCTTGGACAGTCTATGGTTTTCCAACAGAATAAGTTAGCTGCTTTACTTGAAAGAAAACTCTATATGGACTGTACTGTATATGGAAACAAGCCTTTGTTATATAAATACTTATAGCCGTTATAAAGCATAACTTTATAGGGTATGTCAGGCTGCATGACTGTCTATATTTTGTCTATATTTTGCTCTTTTAACCCTTTCTTGCAGTACACTGGCATTCCATTCTGCCGGCGGAATGGAAATCAACTTCTCAGACATTTTCAATCAGTCTAAACAAATTAATTATTTTATCAGCACAAGTCCGTTAAATAGATTTGTCAGGGCACTGTTGGGTTTCTGTTTGTAAAGTATCATGACCCTGTATTTAACTGCTGTTGAGTACAGCAATGGGAAAGGGGAGGGGTGTAAGCCCCCTGCTGGGCAAATAATTGACACCTCTCCACAATAATACTGGTACAGAGATAAAACAGACAGCACAACTAAAGCTTTATAGCTTTGATAGTAAAGCACCATACAAAACTGGCACAAGAAAATTATTTATAATTATTATAATTTATAATTATTTTTAATTCTGTAAAATATATATTTAAACCTAGTAGGCTGGATAAAAAACAGAAATACTTATGAAAAACTTCAACTTCTTAAAACCTTGAGTGTCTACTTTCATATGAGCCATTAACCACTACTTGGGAGTGTGACTTCACAAATAAATTCAATGCTGAATACGGACACCTCCATAACAGTAGGAAATTCAATTTTTGGCCTCTGCTTAAAAGAATTAAGCGGGTTTTTGGTGGTGCGGTGGGTAGAATTGCTGTCTCACAGTTCCAGGGTCTCTCATTCAATCCTGAGATTCAATCCAGTCTATGTGAAGTTTCTGTGCATATACATAGGTGCGTCGCATGGCGTCCCATCCAGGGTATATTCCAGCCTCCCGCTCAGTGTTCCCAGGATAGACTTCAGGGCAACCATGACAATGACCAGGATGTAATAGTTAGTGATGAGGATAAAGTGGTGATAAAGTGCTCTAGTTAATAAGTATTATTGACTTCACACCCAAAATAAGTGGAAGTTCACAGCTTGCAGAAAGTGTGAACTTAACTTCCACTTAATGGATATGGATTAGAGTTGCGAATAAGTGCAGCACAGCAATATAACAAACCTCTAACTGAGCTAGTGTGGATTTTAAGTTATTATATAATTCTGTATCCCACATGTGTTCGATAGGGTTGAACTCAGCTGAATGCACAGGCCATAGACTATAATTTGCACAAATTTTCATACTCATCAAACTATTGAGTAAACCTTTGTGCTCTGTGGATAGGGGAATTGTCAATATCCCATCAGTATAGAGAGAGAGAGAGAGAGAGAGAGAGAGAGTCACGGTGCAAAAGGAGACACAGGGAGAAAACCCTATTAAAACATTGGCCAAAGACTCATCTTATTGACAGCTAGTGCTGAAACAGCAGAGAAATAAAGAAAGGGAAACAAAGGTAGGGCATAAACAATCCCCAAACACAAACATGTCTTGGGTGTCAGAACTGTGTCAAGATAGCCTGAGACAAATGAGAAGGATAGAGGTGAAGTGCACAAAGAGTTGCTAATGATGTGCTGCTTCACCAGTGGAAGAGAAAGAGACATATGTGCCCACTGTCAGGAGAGAGAGAGCAGTGGCCTCATGTTGTTCATGCTTTTTCTTCCAAAACTGGGTTTCTCTGTAAATGCTAGAACCATATTTCAGATGTTACTGCTTATGAGACAGTCATGATAAAAGATAATCATTAGTGTGTCCAATTATTAGTTGTCCACTTGTCCTATACAGGTTTATGTATATATAATGTTTATGTAGACGCTGGAAAGATTCTTGAAAATCAGGATGTATTAGTATGTGAAGAATTTCATCCAGACAAAAATGATTAAGAACATGTTTTTGGATAGGATGTGCATGGACAACAGAAGAGGTCAGAGACCAGCATAGCAAGATAAACTTTCATCCACTCGCCTTACAGGAGATAAGGGAAAAACAAAAGCAGGAATTCCCCCTGTTGGAATCTGCAGCATGGGCTTCATTCACCATCTCTTCTGCTTGTCAATCATACGTGACCGCCAACATATAGGCACACATGAATGCGAATGCACATACGAAAACATACAAACACGCACAGAGTCACTAGTTAATAAATAAGCTTCATTGAGATGGAAAAATATAGTCACACAGTGCACTAACACAGAAGCCCCTTTTGAATCAATATTTTAAGTTCTTCTCACTTGTTGATCTTGTTACAAGCCAATCCTCCTGTCATGTTTTAAGAATATCATGTCTTTGGCTGGCCTGCTATCTGTTCCTTACATTTCAAATCAGAAAGACTTCCCAAAGAGGAAGCAGTGCAGGCCTCCTCCATGATGTCTACATTAATTTGGGCTGATCTTTTAATCTGGCTGGGTGATTTGCTAGCATGGCTTGGTGGCAGAGTTAATTGGACAGCAATGGGAAGGATCCTGGCTGTTTGCAGCAGGTTCATTCAGGAGGCACAGTGGGGAATGAGCTGCGAATGAAGAATGCCACTTTTGTTTCAAGCCACTCACCCGGAATAACTTAAATCCCAATCTACCGACCCAATCTACTTGAATCCCAATCTGCCATCTATTCAAAGATGCGTCCATGGAGACAGTCGATGCTTTAAGGCTGAGAGATGGAGGGCAGAGGGAACATCGAATAATGTAGGTAAGCTATGGCAAGGTTAACTCTGGCAGGGTCGATCACAGATGAAGATTTTGCGTTTGAAGTCACGGTGCAAGCAAAGTCATCTCATCTCAAGGCTGCATGTGGTTATGGTATGTGGGAGGTAAGAGTTCACCTAGATCTATCTCTGCAGAGCAGCTAACAGTAAACATTTAAGTGAATAAATCACACCTGCACATTTATGAGTATAGGCATGTGGTCTGCTAAATAAAAATAAACTGAAGTTAATGAGTCAGTTTATAATACTAAGTAGCTGGGGCTCACTTCAGTATACACAAGAATCGGTATTATTAAACTTCATGAATTTCACCAGAGCTGTTAGTCTAGACAAATGTCAGTATTAGTTCAGGTTACTACAAATGTCCCACTAAGAAGAATTTATTTGTAAACAAAAAAATTCTCTGACTAAATTACACTCAGACAGTAGAGCTAAGGTGAACACACCCCTTCTGATACTTCACATAAAATAGGGGTGTAATGCAATGCCTCTATCTGTGTCTGTTTCATGTTCCAAATATCTGTATCTGTATTTGTATTTAGATTTTAACCTCAAGTGAGTGTGGCCTAAAGAGGTGTTTTGTTTTTTGGCATTAAATAGTAACTCTACCATTACGCGCTTGGAAAACATTGGTGGGGGGGGCACCTCAGAGTCAGAAATGACTACACTGAGACATAGTTTGTTAATTCTGGTTCTGACACTTCCTAAACACCAGGTACATCATTTGAATTCATAATTCTACAGAACTTTTTTTGCTGGTTTGTTTTATTCTGCATGGCAGTTAGTATTTTGTTTGTATGTGATAAATTAATGAAAGAACATTAACACTAAATGTTCATTCATGTTACTGAGTGTGGTCTTTTTGTGACTCTTTGTGCAACAAGCTTCAAATCTGACAGCTTGCTCATGCTTGCATGAAAGTAAAAACCTTATACTTGTCCATTTTTTTTGTTGTATCCTAGTCTGACATACACCTCTAAACTCAACCAGATGTGCACCTCCTATTCGTATCTGCATTTGTGTCTGTTTAGAACACATAATCTGTATATTCCAAATAATGTCTTCATATTAATTTTCACTTACATCCCTAACATACAACCATGCATACCGAGTATGGTGTCTTCAGATTTTGTTGCTCCCCAGAATCAGTGACAGTGAACGCATTTTCTAAATAGGAAAGCCATGAGAATAATGGATTCCTGCTGTCCCTGATGCTAACATTGATTTCCCATACAAAGAGTTAACTAAGAATTAGTGCAGTGTCAGTTGCAAACCAGCTCAACCTGCAAGCTGAACTCTGAACTTTTAATACCGTTCTGGTCTACAGCATGAAATCTGATACAAAGTCCCTGTGAAGGGCAGTGAGGACCTGCTATTGTGTGACTGCAACCCAAACAAACAAGTTCCATCCATTTCCTGGTGAAATAGAAATACACCAGTGAATTGTGCTGAGTACATACAGAGGGATCTTGGGGATAAGGTCAAGTGTGGCCTCGCAGTGTCATGGTCTCTATATTAAGGTTTAGATTGGAATAACTGGTTAGCAAAGAAGGGTAAAAACAGATGGCATGGAATGGCTTGCTGTATTGTGATGTGTAATTATTATTTTAGACCTCATCCAGGGCTAGATGTTATTGTCTTTAGATCCTGGAGGTGCTGCATTTAACCCCTGCTAATTCCAAGTCTAATGAAAAACTTTTCTCTGTTCACAGGCCCAGATCATTAGAGGAGGCAATGTGATATTACATCTAAGAGTCTTCCATTTGAGTGTCTGAGATTAATACAGCTGCAAAGGCTGACCGACGCAGTACAGAGCTGTCACTTGAATGCTCCCTTACTGCTTGAGCAAGGCAGAATCATATTTCACTCTGCTCAATTCCAAATTGACTTTGAAAAATCTGCAGACGTCATTGCAGAATTTATTAACGAGAGCTAAGACCAATGATGTTTAGTCCACTGGTGGTGGCCTAGCCATGTGTCTCCTTTCTCTTAAATGTACACTACTACATTAAAAAAAAAATGCTGGTTAGGTTACATTTTAAATGCAAAAAGGGGGTAACTATCTCTGCAAATAATTTTGCTGTGCTTATACCTAACTGAATTGTATGTGATGGACTAGCATCCCATGCAGTGTGTATTCCTGCCTTATGTCCAGTGTTCCTGGAATAGGACCCATTGCAACCCTGACAAGAATAAAACAGTTACTGTAGATGAATGAATGGCTGCATTTAACTAACTTTATAACAATCCTTAATTTAATAATACTTCACACATATATACTATATAAATGCAAAACGCCATTTCTTGTTTTGAATGCTGTAGTAGTTGATGAAAAAAAACCCACCAAGACATGCAATGTTTGGGAATATTTATAAATACAGAATAAACAGTGACAATTCCTACATATTATATATTAATATTTTTTCTTATTAGGTATTCAGACAACAAACTGGTTATCAAAGGCCATGTGCACACGTGTATGTTTTAGGCTATGATTTGCTCAATCATTTAAAAATAAACAGCTATAAGTTTCTCTTTCTATGCATGTGATCATGTCATTAAAATTGAGTAAATGAAAACATTTCATATATTACACTTGGCTGAAAAATGATGCCATCAGTGGCCATCTGGCTCTGCACATATCTGAAACTTGGCTATGGAACTCACCAATAATTGCTAAATATGTGCTACCAAATGGTAATTTGTTCCAGCGATATGATTCCTCTACAAGAAATGGAGATGTGGACTATGGCATAAATGTGCCACTTTATGAATGAATCAAGACAAAATGAATACATTTATCATACCCAGCAGTGGGCAATTGTAAAAATGAATGACCTCGCTTTCTCCTCTAAATATACAGCTGGATGGCAAGTGAATTTAAAGTACTAGAACTCTAACATCAAATGATATTTTGGATGCAGAAGAGATACACAGAAGGGCCAGTGCATCACCAACCAATTCCTGCATATGGCACATAAACAATAGTGAGCCATCTAATTCTTCCTTTAAACAGACACACCCAAGTCATAAAGCATCCCTTCACAATAAATAACAGCACAAAATGATGTCATGGCCCCTTTGAGGCCTTTTATAGAGCATTGTTGCCATCATATACAAAGCAGATCTGAACATGTACTCCTCCATTGTTCCTCTTCCTCATTGGCTGTCCTGCCTCTGGCACTTTACCAGATTGCCTTTGATGTCCTGATAGCCTGATTGACTGGAGGTAAGAATCAGCGATGACAGACAAGTGGCTTTTGTCAGCACCGACAGGCTGCCATCTGAAGATTGAGCCCTGTACCACACTTGCCCCAATCTAACCTGCTGCTTGACTCCCTGTATTTATTTATTTATTTAGAATGAAAACCTCATCTGGTCACTCTCACTGGTTGCTTTGTTAATTGGTCCATTTTCTGACTATAAAGTGTCTGGGTTAATTTCCTTTTTTTAAACTTTTTGTTGGCCTGGAGGTGAGGTAAATAAGAACCAAATGCAAAGGATGAGAGGGAGAGAGAGATTTGATTTGTGCTCAATCACTCAATAATAAATTTTGAGTTATATCTCTCATCACTCTGTAGTGAAGTATCTGAAACATGATTTTTCTTTGATCATACTGAATATATGGTCTCCTCTGAATGCAAAGTCACTTTGAAAAATGGTATAGTCTTTGACAGATATGCAGGTTTTCAAAGCATCAGCATATTTATAAAAGAAACATTGCTTCAAAGTTTCCTTATGTCATGTATGGCCTTCCCCTGATGGATCAGTAATAAGATCAGATCATATGAAACTGCTTCGAGGACAACTCGTCAATGCAAATGGACAAAAGCTACAACAAGCCCTCATGACTTGTACATGTGGATTATGATTAATGCAGTTCAAGCCTACAAAGACAAACCCAAACCTAGGCTTGATGTCAGCTTCAATAAGTTTTTCATATGTAACCCAACATGCTAAAGCTGATCTGGTGAAACATGGCCTGCATGTTGTTGAGGCCACAGCTGGAAGATGACAGCTTTGGAGACACATGTACACTGCTATGCCAGAAGTCATCCTTTAGAATTAAAAGTTCATCTGGGATTGGGTTTATTATAGAAATCAGCCAAGTTACCATTTTATGTTATGCACAAAAACACATACAGTTTCTCCCTAGCTGCGTCTCCATCAATATGCTATAGAATACTGTTCACATATGCTGCCAGCCCATGCTAGAAGTTTTGTTTATGTGTACGAGTGGGCAGAGGTGTCCCTCACAACTCTCTCTCTCTCTCTTTGAGCTAGGCAGTGGGAGCTCTGTGGGATTCAGGCGCTAACGAGCTCTAAAACTCCTCGCTCTGCCTCTTTGTGCCAGATGGCCAAAAAAGAGCTCACTCTGGCCATCACCGCAGCATGCTACCATAACTCTGAACACACAGTGTGAGAGTCTGGGATCAAATACAGCTCATCAAATACAGCTCACCATTAGCGGGAATGGCTGTGTTTATCCAAGGGAGTTGAATGAATAAATGAATAAATTTGTGATCCTCAGCAGTTGTGAAATGCTTACTCTATTTAATTACATATAAGTGCTTGTCAAAAGTCACTTTGTCAAAGCACTTTCACAAAAATTGGAGAATGGCTGCATTGAAGTTGGAGCAGTTGGATGTAATTGCAAGTCCTTTATTAACAATTGCAAATTGGCAGGCAATCAGTAAGCAGGCTTAGGTCGATCGATCAGCAAACAAACTCAGAACTGGAAGTAAACCAGAAGTAAAACATTTTTTTTTAAAGAGTACACTTATATGCACTTAGAATTGCAGGGAATAATGCCAAATCATTGCAAATAAGTAAAATTATAGAACCATATAAACACACCAATGTAATGTAATGTGATAGAAACAGGAAACAGATGCTCAGTATGTGGGTGAGAGTGACCATTGCAATGTCCAGACTAGAGTAGGCTATGGAATTGTGGTGGATGTGACAATGGGATTAAAGTTCCAGATGCTTTGTAATAGTTATAAGGATATAAATATTGAGGAATATGAAACTGAAGGCTTTGGGTGAAGCATCAAAGATGGTCTATTTCTCTCGTGAACTTGGCCACTCTGGTCACTCGGTCCAACACACAGCTGTCGAATCAGTGAACCCTCTCCATTGCACCTTGCTCACTCAGCTGTCCCAGTTACTTGCTGCCAAACCCTCTGCTGCTCCAAAACACCTGCTGTGTTTTGATTCACCTGCTTCTACACGGCACCCTGCTGACTCACGTACCTGCTGCTTTGCTCACCGTCTGGACCTAGAAGATGCCATTGTACACACTTCAAAGGTTTCTAGCCACTCAACCCATGATCATCAGCTCTCAAACACAGGTGGCATTCCTTCGGTCCAGTGCTTGAGCACGATTAATCTAGGCATTCCATTCTGGGCAGTCTCAAAACTCTGCCTACCACAGTGGCATGAAAATCAAATTTGTGTCAAAATGAGATTTAAGCTATTAATTGGAAGCACCTGCTCCACGATGTTCCTATAGTCACTTGGTTGGTCTTACTGGAGGCTTTCATGCAGTATGAATGTTTTCCTATTCATACATCAGACACTAATGATGTGTGGATCAGAATATTCAAATGAGAACCATAAGCCATGAGGCCATACATCAAGAATAGACAGTAAGAGCTAAAAAACAAGCTGTTTGGAAACGGCACCTGTCAATCATATGTAAGGCAGCATGACTGGCCAATCAAGAGATGCTCCGGCGCAGCAGGCATGGGACAGTAAGTGCTACAAAACCTGCTGTTTGGAAAAGGCACCTGTCAATCATATGTGAGGCAGTAAGACTGGCCAATCAGATGTCCCAGCACAGCAGGTCCGAGACTAGGAAGTGAGGAACCATCTGGGTGGAGGCTGGAGTCTGAAAGGGCCGTTCAGTGGACCAGTGACACATGAGGGGGACTCGCTGTGATCCAACAAAGTCTGTCACAAAAACAAAAGCATGTTTCAACATCAGGTTCCACTCTGATTATGTTAATTCCCTGAGCGTTAATCCTCGACCTGCATGTTGTCATCTTCACTATCAGGACAGTTTACACGGCTCTACATACTTCTAGTAATTATGAATCAGCAAAACAATATAATCATAGTATGTTGATTAAAATTGTATAACAGTCTTGGTATGACATTTGACTCCAATAATAAGTAGAACAAATACATGTGATATGTTGCCAAAGGAAACACAACAATTTACTCATGGACCTAAAAACAAAAGACTAGAGACACCTAATAAATTATGACACTGCAGTCATTAGGGCAATGTGGCATGAGCTCTTGTTAATTTTTATCAGGTAATGTGATTGTCTATGGAGTGTAAATCAGTCCTGAGACTGTTATTTGATCTGTAAAATCCTGCAATCATAGATTTGTCAACGGAAATGGAAGAGAATGTGGATTTTTGGGCTATGTTACTCAAACATTAATATGATTAATAGCAGATTATACACCATAAAAACAGACACCCAATTACTGGCTGTAAATTCAACACTGCAATGCCACCATGCTAATAAGCAAAGCATATAATATAACATAATATAACATAATATAATATAATCTGATTATATACAGCGTGTGGTATGAAAAGGGAGAACATAGCCCCCACTATCTGTAGTTGACGAAGGCTCCTGGTGGAGAGGATATAGCAGATAATTACCAACACGAAGAAATGTCTCTTTTGTGCACCGGACTGAAAGGAGAAACTCTCCAAGCATTGAGAAGCTAAATCCCAAAACAAAAGCAGGCCTGAATAGTAGCAAGATTAGCTTTAATAGCAGTAATTACCAGCAGGGAGAAGCAGCCAGGGCTCTCCCTCTGTGTCCATCATAGCCTAGAGTTGGGTGAAGTTGGGGGTGGGGGGTCCCTAATGTGTGAATCACAGCCTCTCCTGGCCAGCCGGCAGCCTGCCTCCTTCACTCCCTCCCTCACTCCCTTTCTCCACATTCATTTGTAAAACACTTGGATGAGCCCCATCCAGCCAGACCCTATTTGCCACTAAAAGCTATCTCCCCTCTGTCCTAATAATGGGGCATACATAAAAAAAGAGGGCCCTCCAACACTGCTGCTTCTTGAATTACAATCCAGGGTGATGGCACAGATAAGCGCAGGCCTTAAATTACAAACGGCACAGGCAGGGCTGCGCTCCAAGCCAGCCCCCACCATGACAACACATTCAAGCCACACAAAAAGCCCAGATGAAATGCAATTATCCCCCTTTGGAATAGAGGAAAGGTGCATTACTTAAAAACAAGAGTGATTGATTTTTTTTATCCTTAATCTGTGGCACAATGTAGCCATACTGTCCTCTGTTGTAGAGAAAGCCAAAATAATGGGTTATGTTGGATGTTCAACAGATCCCTGTGTTGAGGACTGTTATTATTTCAGCTTTTGCTCAACCAATGTATTCACTGTAGAGACAGGCTGGAGTGCCTAACTGAGATCAAGCATCACCCTCTCCATGTTTCTTATCTAAACCACTTTATGCAGGGTTTTAAAATCGATCCTGAAACATCATTTTTAGTCTGAGATATGAATTAGTTCTTTAAGATCAATATGATGAGCTTCACTCTGAGTTGGATGCATTCAAAGGAGTGAGAGTAGAGTAAGTGTATAGTAGTCAAACCGCAGTGCTATATTTCAATGATGCTATATCTCATACCTCATCTACAATTTTTTAATCCACAATGAGTAACCATTTCTTACTATTTTCAATACAGTAATACATGGTCAAAGCTCCTCACCTACAAAGCCTTAAATAGCTTGATCCAGGTAACCTAGCTGAACTATTCTGCTCATATAGACTTTCAGTATACCCTTAGGCTGTAGATTTAGATAAAGACTGGCTGGTCTTTAAGTCTGGTGGCACCAAAGCTTTGGAATTCTTTCAAAATCTGATCTTTAAATGATATCACGCTCTTGTAGATACTTAAGCAGTTCCTCTCTTTGCTTTAATCTGTTCACTATATCTCTTTCTGTGTATCTTACCTTTCCCATAGCTTTATGCCCATTATGTCATAGCCTCATAAATTATTAGCAATACAAACTTTTTTTAAATGGAAACAGACAAACAAAACACGTCCCTATAACAGCTAAGTGAGGACAGGTGCAAAAATGTAAAATTCATATTTACTTTATTTTACCATTCAGGTCAAAATGACCTTAACATTATTACATTCAGGTCAAAATGACCTTAAATACTGTTACATTCAAGTCAAAATGACCTTAAACATTGTTAAATTTACCTAGAATGACCATACATATCATTATATTCAGGTCACAATGACCATGAACATCAAGTTGAAAAAGTTGAAGAAAGCTGACCTGGAGATGAAAATATATATTGGCAAAAGTGCTGTCTCATTAGCACACTGGACTGCACAAAAACTCTGCTGACCCTTTATGCTAGCAAAAAGACCCATTTAAGGATACAAATACAGCACAAAACCCAGGCTAAGTGTGGTGTATAGATTTTGTAAGAAAATCTGATAGTAGCATAATGTTTGAGGGTTTCTTAGAGATAGGCAAGCGGTTTTGTCTGAGGCAAAGTGCAAACAAGTTGCTTGGGCAAATCTCTGCTGTCCATCACATACATTCAAAGGGTAGTAAAGAAAATTCTGCCCAGCTGGGTACAATAAGCTACAAATCAAATTCCAAACCTCAAAACACACCGTCACTATCTTAGGGTAAATTTGAAAAGGACATTTTTATGTTTTGGCAACAGTAGTGTTTTCAGTTTTTTTTTCCATATGTTTCCAGTCCACAATAAAATGTTAATATGCTAGAAAACACATGCTGGGCATGCACCCTGGCTGTCTGACTCATGACTCATAATTTCTGCCATTTTGTTTATGTTGATGCTGCAATTTTGCGGAGTGTGAATAGCTGCAGAAATGGCATGAAAGTAACCAGACAACATTCACGGCAACAAAGAAAGTATGTTTACTTACTGTAAGTATAAATGGTTCTATGATTGCCAGTGTGGTTTCCTTTGGAACAAATGCATATGGCTGTGTGCTTGCTTCCTTGCTGAGTAACAGTAGCAATGTCATGATTTCATGACCGTGACACCATGAGGGTAGCCTATAAAAGGTCATTGCTATATCACACTCAAAGTCATTCTCATCAGCTCGAGTGAGTGAGATGACTGGTCCTCCACTTTGTCCTAGAACCATGGTTACATATGTAATCTGTTGTACATCTGTTGTACTTCATTGCATTCTGGACTGCCAGAGTAGTGGAATCGTCATGAGGGCTCTTCTTCCTGATGCCCTGATACAACAATACTACATTTACCCTAGCAAACCAATGTGTGCCTTTTATTCAGTGTCTGTCTTATATTCTAGCCACCGTTGTTTCTACTGGAGGCATTGATCTCAACTTTGGTGCTTCTACATATTCCATTGCAACCTGTAGGCTGGGTCACAGCTTTAATGCACCCTTGAACATGCATAATAGCTTTTTTAAAAAAAAACTAGTACACTGTGGAATAATCCAGTCACTGGCTTGAGCAATTATAGCATAAAATGGTTTAAGCATTTGATCAGCTGTGTTGAATGGAAAAGCCAACCTTAGTTTAACTGAGATAGCTTTATATCAGCCTGCAGCACATTCACTGCTGCTGAACTACATCTTCAGAATGCTGTAGTGGTTGGCATTCAGCACCTTGGTGGGCTTATCAGCGTCTGTCTCCTTCTTTAACTAGGGCCAAAGCAAAATGTTCTGGCAGTCTGTAACATGAAGTACAACATAAAACATGCTTTCACAATCTTGGAAGTGCAGAAATCATAACAATCATTCATCAGAATCCACTTTGGACAACTGATTTGATGTTTTAGTGGTCAAAAGGGCTGTTTTATTGTTGATGGAAAGGCAAAATTGATAAGAAAAGATGCATGGACAAGACCTTTATCATTCACTGAACATTCAAATAACATTCTCTGTTAGCTGGGAGTGTGTACATGCTGTCATGCTACTATTTGTTTTCATGTTAGAACATGGCTACATGAACACATGAACATACTGTACTTCTTTTTTTTTTTTTTTTTGTGTGTGTGTGTGTGTGTGTGTGTGAACACATGCAATGACTTCAAAAGCTTTTATCATTATACTGATAATATACCCAAAAGAAAAGAGATCATTGTTGCAGAGCATGAACAGCATGCACACTGACTGGCTCAAAAACATAGGCCTTAGGGAAGATGAAACACATGCAGCTGTCCACAGCTTCACTGGCTGACTGAAGGTGTTAAGAAAGCCTTTGCTGATGAAAGTTGAGCTAATGTAGGCAGTGTAGTTTTAAATATTGATTGATTGATTAGGTTTTTTTTCCTCCCAAGTGTGTCTTAGTCCCAGATAAAGCACAACATCACAATACCATTCCTGCTAACTACTAAGCACAGATTTGGTCTCAATATAAGAACGATGGTCCCTATTTGTAGTCTGATTTTAGTGTCTCTCTCAGCAAGCTCATTTTACCTGTCATAAATCACCTCTCTTGCACATTAAGACCCTTCCATGAAGCTCACAGGGGCCTCTCTATGTCTCTAGCTGCAATTAAGGCTTGAATAGGAAGTATCATACTCTGTGACCTGCTTCGACCCATTCTTTGTCACCTCTTGAAAGGCTATTCTCTTTCCAGTGAGCCAGTTTTTGGCATTCAGGGCAACGGTCAACAATTTGGGCAGTATTATCTTTAGTTGTAAACAAGGTCAAATGGTAAATTTCCCAAATGCCACCTTTATAATTAAGTTCTGGTGAAGAATGAACCAATGCAGGAGTGTTAAAAGAAACAGCTAAAGGGAAATTATTGTTTTCCAAATGTATTTGTATGTTTTTTAAATGAAAGTAAAGTAATCATTCCGTACAGGATTTCATTGAGGTTTTTTTTTTTTTTTTTTTTTTTTAACTTTACTTGAATTGGTTAAATTGAAATTGCACAAAATTGTGCAATGTTGTTTGTTGATAAATGAGACCTTTCAGCTGTACTCATGTTCGATATACGTAGAAACGAATAGGGCTTTAGGGTGATGGGTATTGTGATGAAGTCAGATGGCTTGTTGTGATGATGTCACATGAAGCACCTTGGCCCAAAACTGGAAAATCTGTGTTAATTAAAAAAAATTGCAAGCTTCTCTGGATATCTGAGTTTCCTTGATTTTGTGTTAATTTCTGCTATCGCAAAATTGCTGGAGGGACTGAGTAATAGACCACTGTTCAGATAAAAAAAAAAAAAAACATTATTTAGGCTGCCAAGGGAAAAACAATCTGCAAAACAAATGTAGCAATTTCTCCCAGATGTTTAGAGCAAGCTACCAGTTGATTTCCTTATAAAACTGTATGGCAAAAAATAAATAAATAAATAAATAAATTGATGCCGTTTATAAGGGTGGTAACACTAAATATTGCTTTGATCTAGTTTTTGGTTTTTTTATTGTTTACTGCTCTATATACTATCTTTACTTATTATTTTTAGAAGCCACTTCATATAATGCCTTTACATAGGCCTTAGACTTTTACTCATTGCAGTATGTCATGCAATTTGTAACTCAGGATATGCTTCTGAGTTACTCAAACATGTTAAGGCAACTGTTATTCATTGCTAATCTATACAAAGTCAACTGACTTTTTTTGTACTGCAGTCTTAAGAGTCCTGGGAATGTTTCAAATCAAATATTGTAAGTCTACACTGAATGGATGACCTTGAGCTCATTTTCACAGTCAGGAAGTCCAGACCAATGGCCACAGACAGTATTGAGTCTTCATGCCGACAGTAACGGAACACTCCACTGTACATCACTAATGATTTTTACAGTAGCCCTCCCTGCTCTTAGGATCATTAGAGGTAAATATATTTAATCACTGTTTACCCAGTCAGTAGAGAGGTTAATTACTAAAGCATGGTCCAAGGTTTTCTTCAAGGACAACAGCCTGTTGTCTTATGACAAGAGTTTGTATCTTTAAACCTGCTGTTTCACCTTCAAGCACCCTCAACAAATGCCTCTGTCCAAATGCACATCATGGACAGCTGTAAGCACAGTGGATGGTCTCTGTAAATGCTCCTGCATCAGTCCCCAGCCCCCTTACATCTGTAATTGTGGTGCTGCCTTTCATGAGCAGATAAGACCAAATATTACCCATCAACCACACACACAAAAAAAAATCTGATCATTTTTACAGACAGGATTTCTCCCACTCCATTGCATCAAAACACAACTGTAAGCTTGTAAATATAGATTTTTTTGTTACTACTAAAACCCTAATTTTACAATTTGCCTATTATTTTAAGGCACATTCAGCATGGATGTGGTGTTTTATGATGTCAGATTTCAGGATGGGGCTGAGCAATAGCAGAGTGACAGGCCTGATAATGGACACAAAGTGAAAGGTCATGCTCTATAACTGCCTGAGAGTAGCACAGATGCGAGGCTGTGAGGTGAAGGCCCAGGTTAAAAAATCACTGCTGCTGCTGTGTGTGTGTATGTGTGTGTGTGTGTGTGTGTGTGTGTGTGTGTGTGTGTGTGTGTGTGTGTTTGTGCGTTGGGGAGGGAGAGATTGGGCAGATGTGACCTCCTCAACACACACAGAGGCCCTTTTGTGTCTCAGTCTTTCAGAGCTCCCCCAATCCCTCTTCCTGCCTCCTTAAACATTTACAACCCACAACTATAGCAAAGACACAGAGAGAGAGCGAGAGAGAGAGACACACAGAGAGAGAGAGAGAGAGAGAGAGAGAGAGGGTGTAATGTATTTACACTCATTTAGTGAGATTGAGCACAAACCCGGACTTGATACATCACTTAAAGCTAGAAAAATGGCTATTTGATTAGAATATTGGTTACAATTGACATTTTTAAAACTGTGTGCTATGACTGGTACATGATTCCTTATGCATTCTGCTGTTATGAAAAATGAACAGTGTGTAAGCACATTATTATGAACATATACATCACATCCAATGCTTACATATAAGAGGCGGTGCTTATTATTTTCCCTTCAAAATTGGTAGTAAAATTGGAAATAAATTTTCCCAAAAAAGTCCCAATGCTTCTATCAGTGGCCCAAGGTTGCCTTTTTTAATCAATTATCTCTCTTGCTATAATTTCTATTCATAAATCACACAAACCATCCGCCAACTTGTCGGTTTGTCAGTGGTGCCACAAGGGTTTATTAAATTCTATCATTGTTGGCCCAGGTTATGCTCAATTAATGCTCCGACTGTCTGCTTGTCTGTGATATCATTCCCCATCCATGATAAAAGTGTTCTATACAGCTATCTCAATGTAAGCAATCCATTATAAAGAAACAAAATGCCAATATAACTAAGCCACTGAGCAACGTTCATCTACCCTTGACCTTTAAACAGGATGATGGGGCAAGGCTTCTCATTTGCCTGGGGATATTTTCAGCTGGACTTCAATAAGGAAAGGGTTTAAAGACTTGAAACCTTGGAACAATTGATTTTTCTCAGATGTAACAATTTAGTGTTGTTTATCATACCGGGGTCAGGAATCTAAAATGGCCTCCTG
The DNA here is from genome assembly GCA_024331685.1 of Stegophilus panzeri. Taxonomy (NCBI): domain Eukaryota; kingdom Metazoa; phylum Chordata; class Actinopteri; order Siluriformes; family Trichomycteridae; genus Stegophilus; species Stegophilus panzeri. Next base: position 12,920,654 of record JANDJT010000228.1, read on the forward strand.
AGTGTCCAGTTTGCAGACGTCTGCATTTATGTATCTAATAATGGACAGCAAACCATTTAAAGAGTTCAGTCAGAGTGACACAGTCAGAGGGCCAGCAACAAGAAACATATGCATGTAAACTTATTATAAACAAAGAGCATAAAATTTAATTCTGAAACATACATTCTTGTTGTCAGTGTATCAGCCTTTTTTTCACTAGCTGCATTTTTCAGCTTGTTATAAAACATACATAAGTGACATCACTTTCTTAGGCATTTCATGAATCCCCCGGTAAATGAAACAGTAGAGATTGCTTCAAATCGAGCTGGCCCCCACCACTCACCATTAATGCTGTGGACAAAAACATCTGTAATGAATCGGCACGAATGGAGCTCAGTTCAGACCAAATTTAGCTTGATCCCAAACAGCTGTTCCCCGAGCACAAGACAACTCCATAGCTGGTTGATGCACTGTTGGAATGCTGAGGGAACAACACTGAGTCCAAGCAGCACAACAGAGCACAGGCAGAAAAGTAGCCTCAGTGACAGAGAGCAAAAAAACAATGCATGCCTTTACTGTCATACAGACTATGATGCTTTCATATGCTTCATAAAGGGGGGCACGGTGGCTTAGTGGTTAGCTTGTTTGCCTCGCACCTCCGGGGTTGAGGGTTCAAATCCTGCCTCTGCCCTGTGTGTGTGCCCTGTTGCTTGTTCTCCCTGCTTGTTCACCCTGTCCAGGGTGTCCCCCACCTTGTTCCCCCAGTTCCCTGGGATAGGCTCCAGGCTCCCCTGCAGCCCTGTGTTGGGGCTATAGTTCAGTATTGTCCATGTTGAGTAAAAGTCCCACTTTCAAGGCTCAGGCCTTGACACTGTGAACTTAGTTGAACAGCACACATAAAGGTGTATAAGCCTTCTTGTAGGAGCCACCCACCTGTGGAAAAAAATGTGCAACAATTATAAACAGAAGAAATAAAAAAGCAAACAAAATGACAACAAAGACAAAAAAGTGAAAAACATTATCACAAATAATAAAGTAATAAAGAGGAAGGAGGAAGCATTTTTTAAACTTCCTATTTTTGCTAGAATTGTAGTTTTTCCACCCTCTTGTGCCACAAAATCAAATCCTTAGGCATGACGAGTTATTTTTGTTAGTTTAAGATTTGTGCAAAACACTGAAAGAAGTGGCTAATGGCATGTTCCTGTCTAAAATAGCATTTCCAAATCATGCTAACCAACAACGATAACATAAAGAACACTTGTTTAAGGCTTTAAGTGATTTTCATTGGTTTTCTTTATTTTTAAATGTCATTCTTCCACAGCTTATAATTGAGTCCACTGGTCAAACAATCATTTTCTGTACTGCCTATCTGTCACATCCCGAGACGTAAGGGAGTAGAATACGGAAGCAGGTGCAGGTAAAAATGTTTTTATTTAAAGGAGACAGGCAGATAAATCCAAATCGTGAAACAGATGCGTTCTCAAAAACAGGCAGTGGGTTGGGCGATCGGCAAACAGGCATAAACGGGGCAAAGCAGGAATCGAAGTCGCGGTCACAGAAAACAGGGTCAAAACACAAAACAGGAAACATAAAGCTATGGCAGGGAAATGGGAGCAGAAACACCAGCGTGGTCTAAATGAACTAATCTATCGTGGTAAACTAACTAAATCTATCAAGGTACGTAACATGGACTATCTACTATTATACGATACTATATCTAATACTCCGTGAGGTGTACAGGGAAGTGAGCGGTATATATCCCAAACATAATCAGCGCTAAGCGCTGGCAGCTGAAAACAATAAAGACACCCCCCCGAACAACGACCACTAACAGAACAGGGAGGAGACAGAACAGAAACAAAACAAATGCATGTGTCCATAGTAAACAATGTCACGGTCGTCAACATTCGAGGAGCGGGCGCTCGCGCACCTTGCTCGTACACGAGCGCGCCCTCCGGCTCTCCAAGCGTGCTGCCTAAAGGGGAAACCGTGACACTATCCTACTTAGGATTTAGACATACTGTTAAAAATTTTATATCATTTGTGTAGTGGTCTGGGAAAAGCATACTGTTGCTGTGGTTGAATTCTTGTCAACAGCCAAAAAATAAATAAATATCGGGGGTGTTGGCCAAAATTATGTTTCTGACAATATATACTTTGACAGCTCAACTTACTTTCAAGAAAACAAATATATTTCACCAACATTTTTTAATTACTATTTAACCAAAATTTATATATGTTTTCAGCAAAATGATTCCCTTTCAAAGGGAACTCACCATTGACAGCTACACGCTGTGGGTAGCACCCTTTGTGAGTGACCAGTATTTACAGCTTGTGTAACATCATGCCTATTTATAGGCCTGCTGTGATCAGGTGATGTGGCAATTAAGTGTGTCGCCTGATATAAAAACAGAACGTGTGATCAGCCTTATTATCTTCAGCGAGACTGTATGTCTGTCATTTGTGTAATGCTTGCAAAAAGACTCTTCATTTTCTTATGTTTTCACAAGAAAAAAATCTCTTTACTTTTCTTTCCCTTTAAAAAAAGAGAGATAGAAAAGTAAGAGTGAGAGCTTGCCAGGGCAACCCTCAAGAGGTCTGATAGTGGGCATTGTTAATGCCTGACACTTAGGCAGCTCTGCTCGTGGCTCTATCTCTTCTCAGACGAGGGGAGCTGGCTCCAAGGAGCCAGAAGGGTATGCTAAAAACTGAGAGCAGCTCTCAAGCATATAAAGAGCTGCTTTAAGTTATTACTAAGGCTGGATGAACTTTTTTCTCCCCTGTGAAAATAAATCTCCCTCACACTGCAGAAAACTTCCCTTTCTTCCAATAGTGAATGACAAAATATCACGCTTCTGTGGAAAACCATACATAAGCCGTATTTATAACACCGCAATGTCTGATTATTCGGCAATCATGGGGAATGAATGGCACATCTACTTAGCTATGCTGAAGGTGAAGGAGGAGCTTGAAAGCTACCTCTCTCCATCGACGGCAGGTAATTTAGGGGGGCCGGCTTTGCCATCCAAGCCATGTAAGGCCACCGTGCCATTGGTGGGCAAGGCCTATGTGGTAGTGGGTCTTGCTTGTGGGTCACTGGCAAGTTGCATGCCTACAAGACAGACCTGCTGAGTGAGCTCACCATACTTCAGCATTCAGCCAGTTCCTTCCCTATTGTGTCGAGTTCACCAGCACTAGTGCGAGGGAGGCACAGAAGGTGAGTGTGGTGGCCTGCCTTCCCCGCAGACAGCCAGGGGAACCGGTCAACCACAGTCACAGCCTGCTACTAGGCCTGATCTGAGAATGGTCATAAAGGCCAAGCAGACAAAGGAGGAGCGGTCCTG
>JANDJT010000228.1:12924076-12945326 GCA_024331685.1 Stegophilus panzeri
AGGCCTGATCTGAGAATGGTCATAAAGGCCAAGCAGACAAAGGAGGAGCGGTCCTGAGGGGCTGTGGAGGGACGTATTAGGGGACATGAGATGGTTAGAGCAGTTAGCCGCCAGTACTACTGTAGGGCCTCCACTAGCCAAGGCTGTCCCAAGTTTTCAGTGTTCTCTGGTCAGCGAGCTGTCACAGGGAAATGAAAATCTGATGCTTTCCCTCCAGTAGAATGTGTAAAAGTTAATGTCACTAAAAGGCCATCTGGCAGCGTGGAAACTACTGCCAAATGTGTCTCTATGGGTTCTGTCTACCGTAGAAAAAGGTTACCGGGTCCAGTTCAGAACTCGACCCCCAGAGGTGTGCTCACCACAGTACTCAGCACAGAGCAGAGCCCAACATTAGCGCAGAAAGTAAGATCCCTCTTTGACAAAGGGGCCATAGAACATGTATGCCATTCCCTAAGGGAGGGATATTTTTACAGCCATTTTATCCCAGTCCGCAAAAAAGATAGGAGTATGCAGCCAATTTTAGATCTGCATCATCTGAACTGTACTCTTCGAATATACAGGTTCAAGATGGTGACACTCAAACTTATCGTTCCACCGATTCAATTTGAGGACTGGTTTGTGACGATAGTTCTAAAAGAAGCATATTTCCACATAGAAATATTGCCCAGTCACAGGAAATTCCTGAGGTTTGCTTTTGGAGGCAACAAATACCAATATCGGGTTCTTCCCTTTGGGCTAGCTTTATCCCCTCAAACCTTCACAAAGTGCATGGATGTCATTCTGACTCCATGGCGACTCCGGGGCATCCGTGTACTAAACTACCTGGATGACTGGTTAATTCTAGCACAATCCAGGGAACTGACGATTCACCATCATGATGTTGTTCTTGCCCACATGAAGATCTTGGGGCTCAGGTTGAACCTCGAGAAAAGTATGCTTTCTCCAGTGCAGAGGACAACTTTTCTAGATGTTATAAGGATTCTACTACGATGAGGGCGTTTCTATCCCCAACATGCATAGGGTCAATCCTATGAACATTGAGCAAGATAAAGCTGGATCTCGGCATCCCCTCCAGTCTCTACGAGAGACTGATGGGGCTTAACGTCATATCATTGGGCCTATTGCACGGGAGACTGTTTCAGTGGTGGCTGAAAAGTCGGGGGTTTCATCCGAGGACGAAACCTCTGAGAGTAATCAGTGTCATGCAGCGATGCCTACGTGCTCTACGTATCCCCAGTTTCTAGCCTTGGGTCACACTCTAGGGGTAATGACAAACATCTCCCTCATGGACTGGGGTGCGGTCTTAAACAGCTGTCCAGCTCACGGTCTCTGGAGCGGCCCGCATCTGGAGTGGCATATAAATCACCTGGAAATGTGGGCCATGTTTCTAGGACTGAAATTCTTTCTTCCTCAAATGAGAGGTCACCATATGTTAGTTGTGACAACGGTGATCTCACATATCAACCACTAGGGAAGATTATGTTTGTGCCCCCTGTTCAGGCAGGCACAACTAATTCTTCTCTGGGCAGAGGGAAAGTTTTTGTCAGTGAGCGCAATGTACATTCTGGGCAACTGGAATGTGGGGGCAGACATCCTGTTGAGGCAGGGGCTGAGGCCCACATCCACAAGTGGTGGAGTCCATATGGTGGAGGTTCGGCCAAGCAAAAGTGGACGTGTTTGCCTCTGAGCAGACAACACACTGCCTGCTGTGGTTTGCTCTCACTCCTCCCACACCACTGGGGCTGGATGCCATGCTGCACATGTGGCCAAGGTCATATCTGTACATTTTTCCCATGATTGCTCTGCTCCCACAAGTTCTGGCAAGAGCTCGCCAAGACTGTTTGTCTGCTGCTAGTAGCACCTTATTGGCCAGCTCAAATATGGTTCTCAGAGATAATATCCCTGCTGGATGGCACTCCTTGGGAGATTCCCATCAGCAGGATTCTACTGTCTCAAGCCAGGTCCTGTACATGTAATCCTCCAGGCCCTGCACATTCTTTGCTTTTCCAGCATCTTCTCCATATTTGACCCCTTATCAGCAGTGGCTATATGATGTTGAGATCCATCTTTTCACACTGAGGACAACTGAGGGACTCGTACACAACTATTGCATAAGGTGCAAACATTCACTGATGCTCAAGAAAGTACCACGATATATTAAGAGCCAGGGGGATGTAAACTTTTCAACAGGATGATCAGTGCAAATTGTTTTTATTTTGTTTAAAGAGCTTTTTTTTTTTCATTCAGTACTGCCCTTCAGATGCTAAATAAAATAGTTATAAGTCTCCCACAAGACAAAATACTAATAATTTACACCGATCATCCTGGTCAAAGGTTTACAACTGTGAACATATATAAATGTAAAGACATGCTAGTTGGCTAAATGCCCATTCCTAGTCTGAATTTTCAGTTGCATTGTTATTCCTAGCAAAATACAGTTTCATACTGATTTTGTTTTCATTCCCTGAATAGCACACTAAGTGGTTAATAAGCTTATATAACTTTCTATATGTTTTTGTTTAACAAAAATAAGTGCAGTACATGAGCACAGAAATCAGTTCCAACACATTATGCTTGTTGTGGGGGGAAATGTATTCTGACTAGAGAATTAACTTCCCATTATTTATTTCCTTATCCTTGGCCATTCATGTAACACACACTTTTGAGTTATGGAGTAGTCAGTAGGTATGGAAGTCTGGTATGGAACATATCTGTAAGGAACATATCTGCTAAAATGATAAATAAATTGAATAAAAAATACAGTATAAAATAAATACATTATTAAGTACTAAAACTAATATATGGTGAATACTTTTTCTAATCAATTGTACTAGCATTTAGCTGTCAATCAAACGTCACAATGCATCTTTTTATAGAGATCAGACTCTATAGATTCAGATATGAAGTTGTACATGCCACACAGTTTTTGTTTGTTTGTGTGTTTGTTTTGCAAAATAATATATAATTTGTTTTGACAATATAATATTTATTTTGACAATATTTAAACTCTGGCATTAAAAAAATTACAACTATGCAAACTTTAAATATTCATAACCTTTAAAATATGTGAGAATATAATTATAACTATTATTTTGTTAAACAAACAAACAAACAAAGAAATAACACCCTTGCAGTAACACCACTGCCCACTGGGGGACTACGTCCCACAGGTTGAAGACCACAGATATCATATCATTGGTTTTGAGTGTCTTGCTTAAATGGGATAAATACCACCTAATTGTTGTATGAGCAAAATTCCATAAATTAATTGCTAAAGAAATTAATACATATATCAATGAATAAATTTAAAAAAACATATATAAAAGTAAATATCACATGCATGTCCACAATTTTTTTTATTATGAAAAAAATGTGTAGCTTTTACTTAGAGCACTGCCTGAAATGCTGACGTACAAAATGAAATAATAGTAAGCATGCTTCCACAGGTTTTTGCAATAATAAATTATACCGTGGTGTGTTTTTTTTATGTCACAGAAGAAGTGAAAGAAGCACCTTAACTTAAACTTTACTGAGTCATTTTGAGTAGATTTCTCAGTCATTACTCCATCTTGCTTGTCATTATTATACTTGTCACAGAAGTCTGTGTAGATTTCTGTGGATAAAACACCACTAAGCTCATTTAGCATGTGTTCCTGTTCTGGTCTTCTGTTGCTGTCATCATCCAGGCACACAATCATCACGCAGTGACATTCCGCATTACAAATATATTATTAACATTATATATTAGTTGATCTATATTATACATTAAACAGTTTCAAAATCTAGGTGATATCATATGGTATATAGATCAGGCTGTTGAATTAGCCAGTCTTCTTAATAGGCATTGGTCTGTTTATTCTAGACAGTTACAAGGTTAATTGCTTGAAGGATGTTTTAAGGTTATGCAGACCTTTCTACAGAGAAGAAAGTGATGAAAGATATCTTGGTGGAACTCTAAGCTTTTAGTACAACAACTAGAGTTGGAACGCTATAAGGTCAGCATTCAAAATGTCAAAAACCTTACTATCAAATGAAGGCTTGAGTACAGTATACTAAGCCTATTAAAATCTGATAACAAATCTCTGAGGATCATTGTGGAAAAGGCTCAGAGTTAGCCTTTACTGCTACCTGATAAACACAGTGGCAGAAAGAGAAATGGGTCTTTGAAAGACCTGTCTGTCTTGCTTTAAAAAAAAGCCATCATGAAAACAACCAGCTTCTCTTTTGAACCGAGACCTCTGTTGGCCATTTTAGCCTGAGATGTTCATACAATAGTAGCAGATGCATATTTGAAGCTTAATTTGCAGCTTGTGTTGGAGCAGTGCACCTAAGAGTGGGTTTACTCTCTGTAATTTGTGGCATCAGCAAGCTGCTCTCATGTGTGTTTTTCATAAGGTGAGATTGTGTTCATATGCACAGCAGGGGCTAAGAAATGTAGCCTATATTAGTTATTGGGGTGGTGGGAGTGTTTCTCTTGAAGGTAATATACCCCAAAGCTGTGTCTCTTTACACAAATGATATTTCAGTATTCAGTAAGAGGTTCAACTTTACTAAATAGTACTTTTATTATTTAGAGCAGACTTCACAGACTGCTGGCTAAACCAGCTGGACTGTAAGTAAGTAAATGTAGATGTGCTTGATTTAAATATTATATGGTGGGCAATATTTTAAATGAGTGTTGGCCTTGCATCCCATTCAGGACGTAGTCCTGCCTCACACCCGGTGTTCCCAGGATTGTTCTGGCTCCACTGGGACCCCGACCAGGATGAAGTGGTTACTAAAAATTAATGAATGAATGGGTGAGTGTTTAGATTTATGATGATGGTAGTATGTTGTGAGTGATATAACCGCACAATGGCTCCAGGTTCATTGGATCACATCACTTCACCTTTACTCTCTATGAGTTTCAAACATTCTCCCAGTGTGTGGGGGTTAGATCTGGGTTGTCTGGTTTCCTTTCAAAGGGAAATCAATATTGCGTGAGCTTCATGCATTGGGAAGCACCTCCGCGTGTGACCGGTATCTGAAGTCTGTGTAAAATCATGCCTATAGGCCTGCCATGGTCAGGTGACGTGGCATAACATGCCTCACGTGACTATAAAATGGTGCCTGTAAACCAGTCATCAGCTCTTTTGTCCTCAGCGCACCCATATGTTGGCTGTCTGTGTGAACATGCCCAAAACTCTTTACTGCTCTTTATTTTCAAAAGAATATATATATATATATATATATATATATATATATATATATATATACACACAAATACACTCAGCAAAAAAAGAATTTCTTAACATCTAAACATTCAACAACTAAGACATAAACTGAACAAGTTTCACAGACATTTGGCAAAGAGAAATGGAATAATGACTCCCTGAACAAAGGGAAGTAGCAGTCAGTATCTAGTGTAGCCACCAGCTGCTTTAAGTACTACAGTGCATGGCATCCTCATGGACTGCACCTTTACAATAAAGATCTGTAAAGCTTATTTGGATTTTCTAAAATTAACCATAAATTACAGTCTCCTGAAAAAGGGACATTCTTTTTTTGGCTGAGTATATTTCTTTTATCATCTATTGCTATCCTGTGCAAACAGAATGAGCTTTAGAGAGTTCAGAAAGTGTGTGACTCCCTGCTCTTGTGTTATTACAGAGGGGGAGGGACACATTTTTTGTGTAAAGGGTATGGGAGTGGAAAAGAAAAAAGCAGGTTCCGCTCCCAGCTCTTTCGCTTCTCAGCTGAAGCAAGATGGGTTTCTGAACTCTGACTCTGGGCTGGCCGCTGTCGAGGCAAGTAGCCGGGTCAGATACTGGGGGTCCCGTATGGATCTGTAGGGGGAATCGGAGAGGAGTGCTGCTCTATCTCTCGCTCTTTCCTCTGGATTAGGCTCTCTGCATATATATATATATATATATATATATATATATATAGACAACAAAAATCTGATGCTTTCGCTCCAACAAAATGTGGAAAGTTAACATCAATAAAGCGTGGAAACTACTGCCAAATGTGTCTCCATGGGTTCTGTTTTCCATAGAAAAGGGTGTCCAGTTCATAGCTCGACCCCCCCATTTCAGAGGCGTGCTCATCACAGTAGTCAGCACAATGCAGAGCCCGATATTAGCCCAGGAAGTATATCTCTTGTGGACAAAGGGGCCATAGAACATGTACCTCTTTCCCTGAGGGAAGGAGGTTTACAGCCATTATCTCCTGGTCCACAGAAAAAACAGGGTAAGCGGCCAATTTTGGATCTGCGTCATCTGAACCGTACTCTTCGAACATACAGGATCAAGGTGTTGACGCTCAAGCTTATCATTTCACAGACTCAGTTTGAGGATTGGTTTGTGACAATAGATCTAAAAAAGACACATATTCCATTGCCCAGTCACAGGAAGTTCCTGAGGTTCATGGTTGGAGGCAATCAATATTGGTTCTTCTGTTCGCTAGCTTTATCCCCTCACACCTTCATGAAGTGCAGGGATGCAGCACTGGCTCCTTTGAAACTCCAGGCCATCCATGTGCTAAACTACCTGGACAACTGGTTAATTCTAGCATGGTCCAGGAAGTTGATGATTCAACATTGAGATGTTGTTCTCACCCACGTAAGCAACTTGGGGCTCAGGTTGAACCTCAGGGAAAGTTGCTTCTCCAGTCGAGAATGACTGATGAGGGCGTGTCTATCCCCAACATGTGTTGGGCAATCCTAGTAACATTGAGCAAGATAATGTTAGGTCCGGGCATCCGCTCCAGGCTCTAGTGAAACCTTTGGGGCTTAGGGCAGCAGCAGCCAACGTAATTCTGTTGGGCACATTGCACATGAGACCGTTCAGTGGTGGGTGAAAGTCAGGGGTTTCATCCAAGGATAAAACCCCTGAGGCTAATCAGTGTCACACGGCAATGCCTGAGAACTTGGTTGTGTCCCCAGTTTCTAGCCTTGTGTCACACTCTTGCTGTCTCTTATTGCAAGATGGTAATGTCAGAGGTCTCCTTCATGGTCTCTGAAGCAGCTCACATCTATTGTGGCATTAAAATCACCTGGAAGTGTAGGCCATACTCCTGGCACTGAAATTCTTCTCTACAGCTGAGCGGTCACCATGTGTTAGATAATACAGCAGTGGTCTCATACATCAACCACCAGGGAGGATTACGTCCGTGCCCCTTGTTCAGGCAGGCTCAGCTAATTCTTCTGTGGCAGAGGGGAAGTTTTGTCAGTGAGTGCACTGTACATTCCAGGCAACTGGAACCTTCTGTGATCCAGGAAGGTCTGTCAGGCACCCCATTTGAGCTCTTAGAGTCAGCTTCAGAGATGCTTCTGACCCTAAAGGTAGCGCTTTTGGCTGGCCCTGACATTTCTGTTGTCCCTTCCTGCTTTGACTTTACCCCTGGATTAGCCAAGGCCTCCCTATATCCTAGGCTGGATTATTCCTAAGTGCCTATGTCTGCTGCCCAGCCGGTAGTGTTGCAGACCTTCTCCCCTTCTCTATTCCTTACTATGAATATGTGTCCAGTGAGAGCTCCTTGTACTTACGTCCACCGCTCCAGCCAGTGGCGTAAGTTGGAGCAATTGCTGGTCTGCTTGGCAGTGACAGTAGAGGTGATCTATTTGGATAGTGGAAGCAATCTCTATTGTTTATGAGACGCACAGTCTTGCTATGGCTCTGGGCATAGGGGCTCATTTCACTAGGGGGTTACCTCCTCAAAGGCTTTAGTTAAGGGGTACCCTTACAGGATGTGTGCGCTGCGGTGGGGTGGTCTACACACATTCATTTGGTATTACAATTTGGCCTTATTGACCAGCTCATATATGGTTCTCAGAGAACTCCCTGGGAGATTCCCGTTCTCAGGGATCTATTGTCTCAAATCAGGGGGTTGATTTATTACCCTCGGCTGGAAGTATGGAAACTGTGAGTCTGGCCCCTGAGGGGCACCAGCTCATAGATTCCAGTCCCTCAACTGAGGTTGTAGCGACCATGTTAAATGCTAGGAATGTCAGTGAGACCCAGTAAACTGCTCAGTGGCTACAGTCCCGGAGTTCTTCAGGAACTTGTCTCAGCAAGGTTGGCTCCGAATAACAATTAGGGTCTACGTGGCCTCCATTTCAGCCAGCCACACCCCTATTGATGGAGCCATACCCACCCCTGTGACAGGCCATACCCTCAGTATGACAGTGTGGGTATACTTGTTCCCACACCATGAAGCTCACACGACAATGAGTTTCCTTTGAAAGGGAAGGTCTGGGCTACGCATGTAACCCTGTTCTCTGAGAAGGGAATGAGACGTTGCACAGCTTTGTCATACTGGGGTAGGCCTGTAAATTGCGTCTGCACTTCAGACAAAGAGAAGCTGATGACATGGTTTACAGGTGCTGTTTTATAGTCATGCGACACGCATTATGCCATGTCACCTGACACACAGCAGGCCTATAAATAGGCGTGATTTTACACAGACTTCAGATATTGGCCATGTGCGAGGGTGCTTCCCACAGCATGAAGCTCATGCAAAGTCTCATTCCCTTCTCAGGGAACAGGGTTACATGTGTAACCCAGATGTTTCCTCCCAGCTCTGTAGGTGGACTGGCAACACTACATTGTCACATGACTGTGTGAATAAGTGTGTGCAAGGTGCCCTGTGATGGACTTGCATCCCAGCTGGGGTGTAATCTTGCCCCACACTCAGTGTTCCTCAGATCTGCTGCAACCTTGACCAGGATGAGGCAAATACTGGAGATGAATAAATAAATGAATGAATGGGAAACAGTATTGAATGAGATAAAATACAGTTTAGTTTAGTTTAGTGCTAACACGAGAAAATTATGGATATACATTTGGGATCTTAGAAAAGACTTCACAAATTTTTGCATTGTAAAAACCTATTCAAAATGAATAGGGGAAAAAACCCCATTATTGACTACTATAATACTATGACTACTATCACTGCTACCACACACACACACACACACACACACAGACACAAACAGCTTACCTTCTATATTCTACTCATCTTGGCAACCCCATCCACCTCAAAAAAAGAAAAAAGAGGAGCCAAGCAGCAGACATGAGGAACATGATGTGATTTTCAATAGAGCTATAGAAGAAGACACAGAGACTGAAATCTTTTCTCTTGTCTGGTGTTAAAATAGGCCTGATGAGCTGTAGCTTGCAGCCAGCGCAGGGGCACTGATCCCTGGTAAAAATTGATTCCTATCATTTTGGGGCTGTGCAATCAAGCTAAACTCCTCACCTACTGCAGCCTGAAAGCAGCCAAACGAAGTGAAAGGAAGTTACAAGAAAGTGCATGAAACAGCTTGCACAACTCTCATGAGACTTCCTGAAATAGCTGCGTTTTACTATGCCAAGAAATAGAGACTGAGTTAATCTGAGAATAGGAGGAGGAGATAAACACTTCCTTTCACTGAATCTTGCCAATTCAGACAAGCTCTCTATCTCTCCATTCCTGTTTCCATGTGAGACATTTCATCTGATTATGAGTACTTTGCAATCTGCGACAGCATGATTGATGCTCCACTTTCACGAGGGGAATTTTAACAGCACCTCTTCAGCACTCAATGCGCATCCAATTATGCATCAGAGGCAGTAACCTTGAATTTATGTCACCATGGCAACGCTGAAAGAAAGAAAGAAAGAAAGAAAGAAATATTGAAAAAAGGGGAAAAACTGGTCATGCATTATAGATTATCATTGAAATTCTACACCCATACCTAACATAATGAGAGTGCAGAACTTAATCAAATCAGCCATTCTGCATGACACAAAGTGAAGAACGGGTTCCCTTTGTCACAGGGTGAAAAGCACTGGAGCTGACCAACCAGCAGCTGTGGGCTGCAATCTGATAGATGGCTCCCATATAGCTCCGCCAGCATATAGACAGATGGCCCTCAGGTCCTCAATGCCTGAATCTGCAGCCCAGGAAGCAGCTGCTCACACAAACCTATGCCATCCGCCTCACCTTCTTGTCATGGAACATTGAGCAGGGAAGGAGAATGTAGACGGCCTCGTCTTGGACCCATGCCTGGGCCTGGTGGTGCACTTGTCTCCCGGGCCTTTATTCATCCCTCCTCTCTCTCTCTCTCTCTCTCTCTCTCTCTCTCTCTCATTCTCTCCCTCTGTTTTATAGCTTGAAGCCAAAGGGCTGCATAGTGGTGAGTCTCCTCTTTACCGATGACCTCAAAATAGGAGAGGCCAAGAAAATCTAGTTTTCATCCACTTCCCATATCTCTCTTTTTTTCTTTCTCTCTCTCTCCCTCTCTCTCTCTCTCCAAACATGAGCATCTGACAGATCCCAAAATTCTAGTAAATCATGGCTCTGGATCCGTGCAATCTATTTTTCATCTCTACTTGATTCCTCCTTCCCACACAGCTGTTCCAGAGCACTGAGTGTTAAATAAAATATCGATTGCTCTCATGTATTTCTCTCATTTTATGTAAGCATTTTTATAAGCCACCACACAAGCAGAGGAAACACATGTTGCACTGACTGCTTTCTTAGTTCCTCAACACTCTCTCTCTCACTCAAGAAATTCTGAATGACCTCCTCAGTAGCAGTCACGGATGAAAGCAAATCTCAGCTGTTAGCTGTTAGTCATGGGCTTCCAGCTTGCTAAATCAGGACTAACTGAGAGAGATGGACCAGTGAGAAACACACACACATACACACACACACACACACACACACACACACACACACTGTCCTGCATATCTCAACCTAAGCTTTTTACAGACAGCGAGTTTCTATGTTAAATCACGGTGAGACAGATAGTTGCTGATTTTTAAAAAGTTTGTAGCAGCCTGTGTAGCCTATCACTGTAAAAAGGTTTCTGTAAATGTTACAGTTCTGTAACAAAAAAAATATACAGTATTATTATTATATACTAGTTTTTATCTACTGTTATTCATCTACTTGCAGCTACAGTTCTGTTTTGCTATTTTTGAATACTGTGTGTGTGTGTGTGTGTGTGTGTGTGTGTGTGTGTGTCTTGTTTGCGTGTGACTTGTTTGTGTGACTGTGAGCCAAATTCCTTGTGTGTTCAGGCATACTTGTCAAATAAAACTGATACTGATTCTAAACAAGTAAAACATGTTTACAGTAAAGTACTGTAATATCTTACATTTGTTTAAAATAACATATTATCCTGTCCATTTGGCTTTAAAAAAAAGGAAACAGAGACTTACAATTGATGCAGGATACAAGTGAGCTGAAGGGCCTTGCTCAATGGCCCAACCATGGCAGTTTGGCAGTGCTGGGATCTGAACCCACAATCTTCTGGTCTGTATCTCCGAGCCTTAACCGCTGATCAATCACAATAAGTAGAACATATTGGCACTGATTCAATGCAATCGTTTAATGCAAGTTAATTCAGTGGTAGAAGTGGTTGACTCAAATCTCATAAGTGATAAAGTCAAGCACCCATGAATGATAATATACTACCAGTCAAACTTTTGGACACACTCGATAAACTGAATAAGTGAATATACTGTATATTTTTCATTGTTATAAAGCTTCACCCAGGAGATCCCAAATAGAAACTGTTCATTGTTTTGATATAACAATGATATAACACTTTTCTTAGTCACTGCATAATTCCATATGTGTTATTTCATAGTGTAAATGGCTAGTAACAAATAGTGCAAATGAAGGGTGGCACAGTAGTGCAGTGCCTTTTCATAATTCTAGTATCCTCTGTTCAATCCTCAGCTTGGAGTACTTTCTGTGTAGGTTTCACATGTTCTCTCCATGTTTGTGAGGGTTTCCTCTGGGGTCTCCAGTTTCCTCCCACCTTCAGGGTTGGGGGTTTATTCCTGCCTCCACCCTGTGTGTGCGGAGTTTGCATGTTCCCCTGTGCCTTTGGGGTTTCCTCCAGGTACTCCAGTTTCCTCCCCCAGTCCAAAGACATGTGTTGTAGGCTGATTTTCATCTCTAAATTGTTCACAGTGTGTAAATGGGTGTGCAAGTGCGTGTGCGATTGTGCCCTGCAATGGGTTGGCACCCTATCCAGGGTGTCCCCCGTCATGTGCCCTGAGTCCCCTGGGATAGGCTCCATGCTCCCCATGACCCTGTGTAGGAAAAACGGGAAAAAATGGATGGATGGATTTAGTTGTGAATGTGTGTACATGGTTCCTTGTGGTGATCCCAGTGTTACAGGGATAGACACCAGATCCACCACAACCCTGATCAGGATAAAGCAGTTATAAAAAATTAAGAAAGCCCTTCTATGAGCAGGTGTATCCAAGTTTTTGACTGGTCATATAACTTCAGTATGTGCATTCATAGACTATGTACAATTGAGAGATGCCAATCAGTCTACAATGCATGTTTTTGGACTGGCGGAGGAAACTGGAGTACCTGAAGGAAACCCCCAAAGCACATGCTGAAAAGTTATCAGCTAATTCATGTTTTGGCAGCATGCACACCAGTTCATTCAAGTGGCACTGGAGTCATGTGTTATGCATCTCACTCTTCATCTTCCTCTCAAACTGGCAATGTAACTTTTTCATTCTCTCCAGGATCCAGCTGCTGTACTGAATGAGGTGGCATTACTGGCTGGCCTCAGAACACTTTCAACTTGGTGAGGTACAAAATTACGTTTGTCTTTGACAACTCTTTCCCTCCTCTGGCGACAGACAGGAAATGACAACATCTACATGGTGGGAATTTCAGTTGCATGAAAATCCACAAACTCACAATCTATAATTCATGTTATTTTCAAGCTATTACTGTCCAAAGCTCTGTGTTACGAATGGATGCTGCATGATTGAAATAGCACCTGACCGCTGGAGTTCACAAATTTATGAGTTGAAATATTTATAGGGATGCATACATACAGGGTCTGCACTGATGGGTGCATTTATAATATTGAATTTATTTTCCTGTATTTTTTAAACTTTCCAAATGAAGCACATCATTACATAATCTTCTAGGTTTCTAATCTTGTCCAGTCTACTAAAGTATAATAATTAACACAATGAACAATGTACAACTTATCATAAAATCAAGCAGATTGTTCTCCTTCAGCGATAACCTTTCTTTGACGGCTTCAGCAGTAGACTACAAGGAGAACTGCTCGGGTGGGCCAGGTGTGATTTGCATTTCATTAAAGATGCATGCATATGCAAAGAAGCATTTATACAATGTTGATTACCTCCTATGCATTCACAGGGCAGCAGTCATACATGCCTGACAAGTGACTACTGCAGTAAAATTCCCCACAGAAAGGTCAGAACTCAAGTTCATTAACACAAGAGCAACCTTTGCTACCAGACAACTTCTGTTCTGTCAAATGTCAAGACATACCACTGTGTTGTCCTTCCATTTTTTCTCAGAACTGGCATAAAGTCTCTTTGGGAGTTTTTGGTCACAGAAGGTCCTGTAAAGATATGGATACCACACAATATTCATTATTTCTATTCAGCTTTCTTACTTTTACTTGGGCCCACTATTTTTATTTTATTTTGAAATAATAATAATAAATCACTTCTGGCCAGCCTAATTTGAATACTAACATATTTTCCTACATATAATAATTACTATACTAACTGTACATCAAGTACATCATGGAATATTGTATGTATGAAGATGGATACTTGTATTTCCTGTTTCCTGTTATTGTTATCTACCATGTCATTTTACTTTGTCTGTATTTATGATTTTATTTTGCACTTTAATAAACTATGATTGTGAAAGGGGCATCAAGTTGGTGCCGCAGGAAGTGTTAACATCACAGCTCCAGTCTATGGTTCAATTCTGATCTTAGGTTACCTTCTGCATGGAGTTTTGCATGTTCTCCTTGTGTCTGTGTGAGTTTCCTCCAGGTTCTCCAGTTTCCTCCCACCTTCTTAACACATGCAAGCATTGGTCCATTTTATGAATGTATGTGTGTGTCTGTGTGTGTGTGTGTGTGTGAGCATGGGGCCCTGCATCATCCAGGGTGTATTCCTGCTTTGCACCTAGTGTTCCCTGGAAAGGGTCCAGATCCATTTTGATCCTGATCAGGATAAAGTAGCTACTGAAGGTGAATGAATAAATGATTGTGGGGAAAAAATCATACCGACACTATATGGCAGTCCAGCTAGTTGTCATTATTTTCTCTTTTTACAGAAAGATAACATTTTTTACGAAGTGCTGTAAACAACTAAATTAATTCTCAAAAAACATTCTTCATGTAAGTTGTGATAACCTAGTGGTTTCAGTGCTACTTTTATCTATCCATTTTCTGTACTGCTTATCCTACACAGGGTTGTGGGGAGCCTGGAGCCTATCCCAGGGAACTTGGGTCATGAGGTGGGGGACAACCCATCGTAGGGCACAATCACACACACATTCAGACACAATGGACAATTTGGAGATGCCTACAATGCATGTGTTAGGACTGGGGGAGGAAACCGGCATACCCAGAGGAAACCCCTGGGTCCTGTTCCCTGAGAAGGGAATGAGAAGTTGCATGAGCTCCACTCTGTGGACAGTGCCCCTCGCGCGTGACCGGCGTCTGATGCTTGTGTAACATCATGTCTATTTATAGGCCTGCCGTGATCAGGTGATGTGGCAATTAAGCACGTCACGTGATATAAAAATGGCACTTGTGAACCGCATCATCAGCCCCTATTATCTGAAGCAAAGACATAATTCACAGGCATGCCCCAGTATGACAAAGCTATGCAACTTCCCATTCGCTTCTCAGGGAACAGGGTTACATGCGTAACCCAGACATTACCTTTCAAAGGGAACTCAACTTTGCGTGAGCTCCATGCTGTGGGAACGAGAATACCCACTCCATCATACTGAGGGTATGACCTATTCAGAAAGATCTGAGCCCAAGGGTCACTACAAGACACTCAAGCCCGGGGTGGAATGTATGTCCAGGCTGTAATATTGAATGAATGTGTGTGGCGTAGACCACCCCGCTGCAGCACACACATCCTGTAAGGATACCCCTTTGGACAAAGCCTTAGAGGACCCCCGTAGTGAAATGAGCCCTTATGCCCAGAGGCATAGCGAGACCGCACGCTTCATAAGTGATAGAGATTGCTTCCACTATCCAAAGCAGACCACCAGCTGCTCCGACTTACAACACTGGCCGGAGCAATGGACTTAAGTACAGAGAGCCCTTACAGTCGATGCAGTTTATCTTGGTTCGGTGTGAGGAACCAAGGAGGGCAGAAAACCTGCAACACTACTGGCTGGGCAGCAGATGTAGGCACTTTAGGAATATAATCTGGCCAAGGATACAGGAATGCCTTGGCTAATCTAGGGGCAAAGTCAAGGCAGGAAGGGGCAACAGAGACTTTGAGCTTGTAGATCTCCTACTCACTTGAGAGATGTCGGGGCCAGCAGATGAGCTACCTTTAGAGTCAGAAGCTTCTATGAGGCTGACTGTATGGGATCAAATAGAGCACCGGACAGACCTTCCAGGACCACAGAAATGTACCAGGAAGGTATGCGTGCTCTGCAGATGGGCCTCAGCCACCTCTCACCATGCATAAACCTCAAAGTTAGAGGATGTTCCCCACAGAAGCTCCATCAATAGGGTTCAGGCTGGCTGAAATGGCAGCCACGTAGACCCTGATTGTAGAAGGAGCCAACCCTGCTGAGAAATGTCCCTGTCAGAACTCCAGGACTATTAGCTATTGCGCAGTTTACTGGATCTACCTGATGTTCCTCACACCACGAGACAAAAAGTCGCCACTTGAGCCCATACAGTGGTGCTCTAGTGTTCAACATGGTCTCTACAACCTTGGCTGAGAGACCAGAATCTATGAGCTGGTGCCCCTTGGGAGCCAGACCCACCATTTCCACAGTTCCAGCTGAGGTTGATAAATCAACCCACTGGCTTGAGACAGTAGATCCCTCTGAACAGGAATCTCCCAGGGAGTGCCATCTAGCAGGGATATTATCACTAGAACCATATTCCAGCTGTCCAATAAGGTGCTACTTGCAGCAGACGTAGATGGTCTTGGCGAACTCTCATTATAACTGGTGGGAGCATACAGACGTGATCTCAGCCATGTGTGCATCATGGCGTCCAGCCACAATGGTGCGGGAGGAGTGAGGGTGAACCACAGTGGGCAGTGTGTTGTCTCCTTGGAGGTGAACACATCCACTTCCGCTTGGCTGAACCTCTGCCACATGAACTTGACCACTTGGAGATGGAGCCTCCAATCCCCGGCCTCAGCCCCTGTCTCAACAGGATGTCTGCCACCTACATTGCACTCATTGAAAAAAGTTCCTTCTACCCAGAGCAGAGTTAGTTGCGCCTGTCTGAATGGGGGTGCGAATGTAACCCTCTCTGGTGGTTGAAATTTGAGACCATTGTGGTATTGTCTGTCGCAACTAACACATGGAGACCTCTCAATTGAGAAAGAAAGAATTTCAGCACTAGAAATACAGCCCAAATTTCTTGTCGATTTATATGCCACTCCAGATGAGGGCCACTCCAGAGACTGTCTGCGGGACAGGCATCTAAGACTGCACCTCAGCCCATGTGGGAGGCATCTGTCATTGCCATCTTGCGATAAGGAGACGGCCTAACGGTGTGACCCGGGGCTAGAAACCGGGATCACCTCCAACTTTTTAGAGCACGTAGGCATCACCACTTGACACTGATTACTCTGAGGGGTTTCATCCTCGGATGAAATCCCCAACTTTTCAGCCACCACTGAAATGGTCTCATGTGCAATAGGCCCAATGGTTTTACATTGGCTGCTGCTGCCATAAGCCCCAACAGTCTCTCATAGAGACTGGAGGGGATGTCCAGATCCAGCTTTATCTTGCTCATAGGGTTAGGGTGTTGATAGGATTGACCCTACACATGTTGGGGATAGAAACACCCTCATAATTTTAGAATCCCATATAATTCCTAGAAATGTTGTCATCTGCACTGGAGAAAGCATACTTTTCTTGGGGTTCAATCTGAGCCCCAAGCTCCTCATGTGGGTGAGAACAACATCTTGATTTTGAATCGCCAGTTCCCTGGATTGTGCTAGAATTGACCAGTCATCCAGGTAGTTTAGTACATGAATGCTCTGGAGTCACAAAGGAGCCAGAGCATCATCCATGCACTTTGTGAAGGTGTGAAGGACTAAAGCTAGACCGAAGGGAAGAACCTGATATTGGTATGCATTTTTTCCAAACGCGAACCTTAGGAATTTCCTGTAATTGGGCAATGTTTGTATGTGGAAATATGTGTCTTTTAGATCTATCGTCACAAACCAGTCCTCGAACTGAAGCTGTGGAACGATAAGTTTGAGTGTCAGCATCTTGAACGTGTATGTCCGAAGATTATGGTTCAGATGATGCAAATCTAAAATTGGCCGCATACTCCCATCTTTTTTGTGGACCAGGAAATTACAGCTGTAAAAACATCCCTCCCTCAGGGAATGGGGTACATGTTCTATGGCCCCTTTGTCCAAGAGGGATCTTACTTCTCTAACAATGGGCTCTGCTCTGTGCTGACTACTGTGGTAAGCACACCTCTGAACCGGGGAGGTCGAGCTCTGAACTGAACCTTGTAACCCTTTTATAAGGTGGACAAAACCCATGGAGACACATTTAGAAGTAGTTTCCATACTTCCAGATGGTCTTTTATTAACATTAATTTTTCCACATTCTGTTTCACAAGTCCTTGCCTTGTGACAGCTCGTTAACCAGAGAAGACCAGGCCACCACACTTGCCTTCTGTGCCTCCCTTGCACTAATGCTGGCCTGGGCTCCACTTGTGGATGTCTGGGCGAACTCGTCACGATGGGGAAGGAACTGGCTGAACACCGGCAGGTTCAACAGGGGCGGTAGGCAGGGAGACATTGTCCATATCCCCCATCCCTGAGCAGTTGAGCCATAGGTGCCTCTCCACCGCAACCAAGCTACACATTGAACGGCCAATATGATGGGTCGTTTGCTTGGTCACACAGAGAGACAAACCCGTGGTACGGCAAAGCTCCGCCACTGCCCCGGGCCCATTCACTCCCCGTTGTCGATCTCAATCAGCAGGTCTGTTTGGTATGCCTGTAACACTGCCATTGTATGCAGTAACCCACAAGCGAGACCCTCTACTGCATAGGTGTTGACAACCAATGCCAAGGTGGCCTTACATGGCTTGTATGGCAAAGCTGGCCTCCCTACATTTCCTGCCATTGATAGAGAGAGGTAGCTCGCAAGTGCCTCCTCCACCTTTGGCAAAGCAAAATACCCATGCTGTTCATTCCCCATGATGGCCGAATAATCTGTCGCGGGGTTATAGACACGGCTAGTGTATGGTTTTCCCCAGAAGCGCGATATTTCATCATGCACTTCTGAGAAAAAGGGGTGTTTTCTGCAGTGTGTGGGAGATTTATTTTCACTGGGGAGATAGCACTCGTCCAGCCTGCCACTTCCTCTTCCCCAGGTCAGTCTAAATTAAGTTTTTCTACTGCCCTAGTAAGCACTTAAAGTAGCTCTTCATATGCTTGAGAGCTGCTCTCCGTTTTTGGTGCAATGGCTCTGAGTCTGAGTCAGAGAGGGTGGGTTGGCTTTCCATACCGGAAGGAGGAGTCTCAACACGAGCTCCAAAATCCAGCAGAGAGCCAGACCCAGAAGACAGAGCAAGAAATTCTGAGCGTCTCTGTCTCCTCTTCCAGATCCATATGGGATTCCCAGAACCTGAGCCAACTGGCTGCCTCGCCAGGGGCCGGCCCAGATCCCCGAGGCTCTGAAATCCAACTCCCTTCGGCCGAGAAGAGAGTGAGCCACGAGCAGAGCTGCCTAATTGTAAAGCATTCACAAGGTGTTTAGTCAGCCCCGTCAAGGGCCACTGTGGCATGCTCCATCACCAGACACTTCACACATAAAGTGTTTCCAACCCCCCAGTAATCAAATGAGAGCAGGCCATGACACACTTCCTGAATTCTCTCTCATTCATAATTTTCCTTCTTTTTTTTAAAAAAAAAGGAACAGAAAAGTAGAGATATATTTTTTTTTAAATAGAGAGGAAATTTGAGTCTTTTTGTGAGTGTTCACACAAACGACCAACATGCAGTCTCGCTGAAGATAATAAGGCTGAGGATGTGGTTCACAGGTGCCATTTTTTATAGTAACGCAACATGCGTAATTGCCACGTCACCTGACCACAGCAGGCCTATATATGCATGATTTCACACAGACTTCAGATACCAGTCACGCGTGAGGACGCTTCCCACAGCATGAAGCTCATGCAGTGTTGATTTCCCTTTGAAAGGGAACATGTAAATATCTTATTTAGCTTCTGAAAGGCAGTACTAAATAGAAAAAAAAGATCTTTAAACAAAATAATAGCAATTTACACCAATCATCCTGTTCACCCTAGTCCATAGACATGCACTGCAGGCTGATTGGCATATCCAAATTGTCTGTAGTGTGTGATTGTGCCCTGCGGTGGGTTGGAACCCTGTCTGAGGTGTCCCCTATCTTTTGCCTCGAGTTCCCTGGGATAAGCTCCCGGCTTCCCATAACCCTGTGTAGGATAAGAGGTATGGAAAATGGGTGGATGGATGAATTATTAAGAAGCATAATTTTTTGCACATTACTACAACATATTGTCAGTAAGGTTTACACCCGTACAATATTTACACACTGCTCTAAAAAGTAATTCCCTGCTTGTTTTTCGTTTGGTTTATATTAGCTCGCATGTATGAACTAGTTTTTATGAGACATGAGGCACTTGTTTACAGTCAACTGTATATCAACCACAACCCTCCTAGTTGATGTATACTGCTCATTTCATCCTGTCAAATATTTATTAGTGAGCAATGACCTGCAATATGCACATGCTTGGATTTTAATGTTCAAAAGCTTTACTAAGGTATGTGTAAACAAAACAACTTTGTCAAGGCTGTCGTTAAGAATTGCTGGTGATATAAGCCTGGATTACAGAACATACAAAATACAGCCTTATTGCTCTGCTACTGATGGAAACTCCTCCACCCCTTTTGTGACTCGCAAAACCTATCAGTTTTCCTATCTATTATTTATATCAATATTAAAGATCCTGACAAAGTATAATGGATGTCCTCTAGCTTGTTGATCATATTTAGCTCTATGTGGGAGTATTGGCTGCACTGATGACTTCACACCTGACCTAGCTGTGTTTTCATCTTGTGAATATTCTCAGTATAGTTGGATTGAACTCGGGTCACCAGGCTGTAATGCAGTCAGGGTAATGAACCTGATGACAGGCCAACAGCCAGACCTGAAAGCTCATGCATGGCAAAAGTCCATGGCAGTGTACCAAAGCAAGCCAGGTCATTTGTTCTCGTTAATCCTTACCTTTATGGCTGCAAATATGGTATAAGGAGGCGTGCCCAAAAGGCTTTCAGTTCGTTTCCAGCTTTAAGAAAATATTGATATGAGGAGATGGGTAGTGTAAGAAGGACCACATCTTGGTGAAATTTAGACACCTGGTTACCTGCAAACACATGACCGTGAAGTCATCGTCATATTTCATATCGATAGTAATTTTCCTTTATGGAAAATCAAGGGCAAGTCCACCTCCATCGGATACAGTGACAAACAAGCATGTATTGGTACTTGTGCGCTTAGAAATGGTGAAGTGAGTTCCTGTGCATTTGTACTCCATGGTAATTGAAATACATGGCAATTTTTTACATTGTGTAGCCCTTTATTTTGTTAAAACATATACAAAAAATCTTTATTTAAGAAATTAAAAGAACCAATTTTTTTTTTGAGGTTGAGCTTAAAGTTAGAGATTAATATTAGGTGTAGGTGTAGGCATTATTTAGTAATACAAAAATTATAGGATTATGTGTGTGTGTGTGTGTGTGTGTGTGTGTGTGTGTGTGTAAGCATCAAGAACCTATATGGAAAACTGTCTGTTTGGGTGACATTTTCTACAATAACACACACAGTCAAAACACATATTAGAAGAGGGGTTACATCAGTTTAGTCTCATGATTGCATTATGCTTAGGGTTTTGTTCTGTTGATAGGTGAACCTCTGCCCAAGTATCAACTCTCTTGCAAACTAGATGTTTTTTTTCTAGGATTCATTTGGTCCCATTCATCTTCTCCTCAACACTGTGCTGATGAAAAGCATCCACACAGCATGGTGCTACCACTGAGTTTCATTTTGGAGATGGTGTTCTCAGGCTGATTAGCAGAATTGTAACACCAGAAAGTTAACTCAAAATGTATGAACTCCATAATTTTTATATCATATTCTTTATAATTCTTTGAATAATGGATTTAATTGTGCACCACAGGATGTTCAAAATGTT
>JANDJT010000228.1:12945426-12959731 GCA_024331685.1 Stegophilus panzeri
TGGGTGGTAGACAGATGCCTTTAGGTGTTTCACCTGCAACAGCCGACACAGATCAGACATAAGCTTTGACACAAACGAGGTACCTTGGTCGGTTAGGATGTCTTTTGGGATCCCCACACGGCTGAACAGGAGCACCAGTTCTTTAGTGATGTTCCAGGAGGTGGCTTTACGCCGTGGTACCGCCTGGTGGCATAGTCCACGATTACCAATATATACTTGTGACCTCAGGTGGATTTTGGGAGCAGCCCGACGAGGTCCATGCTGATCCTCTTGAAGGGGATGCCTATGATGGGAAGCGGAATGAGGGGCCCCGGCGGGGGCTTCCTTGGGGCTATGCGTTGGCACTGGGGGCATTGTTGGCAGAAGCCCCAGACCTCTGTGTCCATGCCTGGCCAGACAAAGCGGTCCTTCACCTTCTCCAGGGTGTTTCTAGCCCCCAGGTGGCCCCCGAGCGGATGGGCATGGGCCAAGTGCATCAGTGCCTGCGTTCTGGCTTTGGGGACGACCAAGAGGTCCACAGTTTACCCTCTGCGGTTGGTCCGGTGGTACAGTAAGCCTCCTTTGTCCAGAAAGTAGGAGGAGGGGAGTCTCTGGTTCGGGTTCTGGTCGACCCCCTCGATCTGGTGCACCTGGGCCCAACAATACTTCAGGAGGCTGTCCTCTTTCTGCTCTCGGCTGAAGTTCCCCTGCTGGTTTACTTGCTGGAACACAGAAGAGAGCGGGTTAGAGTGTGTGTGCAGCTTACCTTCTGTCCCAGCGTCCTCCTCGACATGTAGGCCTGCCGCACTCGTGGGTCCTTCGCTCGCTGGGGCGATTTCGGCAGGTCCAGCGTGGGGAGGACCTGGGTCTTCTTCGGTGTCCCCTGGTCTGGCTCGGTCCATCTGGGCTCGTCCTCGGGTTTCCCGTAGTCTGGGCGGCCTTGGTGGTGCTGTCCGTCTTCGCCGAGCGCCAGGGTGGTCAGGGTGCGTTCCAGGGCGGTCAGTAGTTCCCTGGGTGTCCCACGGCCTGGCATTCTGTGGGCAGCAGAGTCCTCAGGAACCGGTCCACGGCCACCCTCTCTACAACCTCGGTGGCAGAGTGCAGGTCTGGCTGGAGCCACCTCTTGGTGAGGCGCAGGAGGGTGTCCATCTGTCCACGTGGCTTGGCTCCTCGCCTGTAGCTCCACCGGTGGAACTCCGCCACCGCTTGGAGGGGGTTCCGCCCACACCATACCAGGATCTCTCTCTTTACCTCTCTGTAGTCCCCTGTGTCCTCCGGAGCGAGGGCATAGTAAGCTGTGCGCACCTCTCCGGAAAGCAGCGGGCCGAGGATGCGCGGCCACTCTTCGATACCCCAGCTCTCCTGGTGAGCGACACGTTCGAAGGCTTCCAGGTAGGCCTCGATATCGTCCTCTGGGGACAAGTGGGGAAGCAGGTCCTGGGCTTCTCGGCTGGGATCAGGGTGAGGAGGGGCGGCCACAGAGGTTGTGGCTTTCAGGGCCAGCAGCTCCCGGGTTGCAACCTGTAGGCTCTGGGTGAGCTGCTGTGTTATCATCTGCTGCTGGAGGCTGGCCTCCATTAGTTGCTGCAGCAGGGAATCCATCTGTTGAATTTTTTTTTTTAATTTTTAAAAATGTTTTATTTTTATTATTATTATTATTATTTTTTTTTTTATTATTATATATTTTTTTTTAAAATAGGGGCAGGTCTGTGCTCATGCCCGCATCCTCCACCAGTGTAGGGTACTTACCAGCAAGGGACAGAGCACAGACACACAGGAGGCTGTTTCAGTGTCACTAGTGGAGAAAATCTTTATTCACCAACGGGTTGTGAGAGGGTGTGGGTGTGCATGTGTGCCTGTGTGTCGAAGTGGCGGTGTGAGGTGAAGTGTTTAGTTGCAGCGGGGCTGCCTAGGGCGTGCTGGGGGTTTCCCGCGTAACTGGGATCCCTTCTTGCTGTCAGGAGAATCCGCGGGTACAGCCAGGGGGCGGAGTCTTTGTTTGCGTCGGGATTGTCTGCAAAACACACAGCAACGGTTATCACACGTACCTTGAGGGCCTCCTCTCTCTTGCGAGCAGAGTATCACCCCTTTTATACTCTCCCGTCGCCTGCTGGATGGTGGAATTTTCCCGTGCCACCCGCAATTCAGCAGCCATGTATGTGTCGGTGGCCCCGCCCTGCCGCCACGTGCTCTCCGGCTGGCCAAAACATTGGTGGTGCTGAAGCAGAGCTGTCACTTCAGCACCACAGCGGCAGTCGCGGGAGGAGCGATCTTCGTTTCTTGTGCATCAGCCGCAGGCCTGTCGCCACTATATATATATATATTATAATATATATATATATTATATCCAATATATATTATATCCAACCTTGATTGACACTCCTGTTCTGGACTTCTTTGGGTTGCTCCTAGGTCTTTCTGATTCTGTTTGCTTAAATAATTTCTCTAACAAACTCTGGGGTCTTCCTAGAACAAGTGCATTAATATTGCACATGTTCAAGTTCAAGTTCAAGTGGTTTTATTGTCATTTCAACCATATACAGCTGGTACAGTACACAGTGAAATGAAACAACGTTCCTCTAGGACCATGGTGCTACATAAAACAACACACAAACCACATGAGACGACACAGAACTATATAAGATCTACAAACATTCTACATAAAGTGCACGTGCAGACGTGTGCTAAAAACACAGGACAGTACACTACTACTAAAACAGGACAATAGGCACAGTAAGTGACAGTGTAGCACCGAACAGTACACAGTTTTAGTGTGGAAGTGTCTGATATAACAGGTAGTGTAGAAGATAGGTGCCAAGGAGTAACAATATAATTTAAAAATAGTATAAGTGTAAACATAACGTGCTATGACTGAGTAATCAGCAGATTAGCTTATACCAGATATGGACATAGCAGTTATTGTGGTAGCAGCCAGGTAAAGTGTATAATAGTGACAATAAATTAAATTCTATATTTTTATAATACAGTAGCAGCAAAAATGCAACAGAGTCAATGCCTGAATGTACAAATATTGCAATGGGAGTGCAGTTTGGGTTTTTTCAGATTGTAAATGGGAGTGCAGGAGTCAGTGCAGGAATATGCATATGTTGCAATGGGAGTGGGATGGTGTTCAGTTCAGAGTGTGTGTGTGTGTGTGTGTGTGCGCGTGTGTGTGTCAGTCCAGTCTCTGAGTATTGAGGAGTCTGATGGCTTGGGGGAAGAAGCTGTTACACAGTCTGGCTGTGAGGGCCCGAATACTTTGGTACCTTTTTCCAGACGGCAGGAGGCTGAAGAGTGTGTGTGAGGAGTGCGTGGGGTCCTCCATAATGCTGGTAGCTTTGCGGATGCAGCGTGTGGTGTAAATGTCTGTGATGGAGGGGAGAGAGACCCCAATGATCTTCTCAGCTGTCTTCACCATCCGCTGCAGGGTCTTGCGATCCAGTTAGGTGCAATTTCCGAACCAGACAGTGATGCAGCTGCTCAGAATGCTCTCAATAGTTCCTCTATATATAATATAGTATAATATTACATAATATCACATGATATTTTATCTGCAGACAGGTCACCTCTGATGGCAAACTAATTTAGGGGTATCACAGCAGTGGGGGTGAATACTTGTGCAAGCACAACCTTATTGTTTTTATTTGTAAATAATTTTGAATAATATATTGATTTTTCAATATTATGGGCTATTTTGTGCAGATTCCTGACATATAATTGCATTTTACTTGGTGACTGTAACACTACACAATATAGAAAAGTTCAACAGGGTGAGTACTTATGCAAGCCATTGTATTTTACTGCAAGACATATCATTAACAAATATCAGTTAGTAAATAGCCTTATACAGCTGTCTTTGGTGTGTCATGTGTGTAGGGTTACAGCTGGGGTAGAAACATGTGCGCTTAAATCAAATACTGCCTCAACTCCTAATGTTTAAATCTACAGAATGTAAATTAGGAGCTGCTAGAAACAAGCATGAATATGCACAAGTTCAACATGAATAGTGCGCAGTGGATCACTGTGATCATAGTTCTTACTGATATGGGACAGTACACTTCTGTCAATGTGACACCTCTGCCGTATGCTAATAACAGAGCCTTTTAATTAATCCACTATTACACTAGTCACATATACATAAATTACCTGGTTGACATGTCAGCAAGATTAATGGACAGAGCAGCAGATGCACTATTTATGTAAATTGCAGAATTACTCTTTGTAAACTGCAGACCTCTTTAATGGATTTTGTTCACCTCTCTGCAGAAAGCTACAGCACCCCAAGAACAAACATCAACTAGACTCAGGGTTATTATGCATCAGGATCAGAACCTTGCCATCTTTAGCCTCGCTGTATGCCCAGGTCATAAATTAGGGGGACAGGTATGGGCCAGTGTGTTGCTTAGCTTCCGGTCATTTCTGTTTCCAAATACAGTGTCATTGGGTGCACTTTAAAAGAGCATTTAATATAAATGATCTCAGACTGATTGTGATGGATAGGCTAGGCAGAGACACTTTGGCTTCAAGGGCACAGAGGGAATAAGCCATCATTCTTGCCCGCAGCGTCAAATGAGGCCGGTATCACTTGTGCCTGTGAAAACACCTCCACATCATCTAATACTAAATAATGTGTCCAAACTGAAAACACAATTAGACTAAATGCACTAATATAGTCGTTTAGTTCAGTTGTACTAGTGACAGAAGTTTGCTTCAAACAATTACAGTGATCATAACAATATATTTAGATTTTTTAATTCAGCACAGACAATCATTCCATTTGCATTAACTTTGAACTCTCTTTGTCCTGGCCCTGGTATCACTAAAGTCTGGGATTTCTCCTAGATTTTTTGCCTTCAGTGTGCTGAATTTCAATAAACACTCCAAAGTGACCTAGCAGGACAAACCTGTACTCAGCATAATAAGCCCATGTTAGGATTAATTAGCTACCCACAGCATTATTTGTTATGTTATATATCTTATTGATTGCATTGTCTTTGATCCTTGCATGGACTTGCTCACTCTCTGGGTCTGTGACTTCGCCAGAGACACAGAAGCTTGAGTAGTTATCACCTGCAGACCACAGACCAGCCTGGCCTCCAGGGTACATGTATCACACATTTATTGGTCATTACATTAAGGCTATTTTTCAAGGAGCAGTGGAAGTGGAGACCGTGTATCTGTGTATGATTAATCATGCTTTTTCCTGTGGCTCATACTTCTTCTTGTTTCAACTTATTAACTGGCATTGGAAAGCCAGTGTTGTCTTGGTGTATAGTTCATTATAAGGGGGAATATGTTGGTGGTCTGAAAAGTAAAACAGAAATGCATTTAAATGCAGAGGCAGTGAGAAACAGAGTGAGATAGTTACAAAAATATTTGATAGACTTGAGCAGCAGTCTTCTGGCAAATACAGAATGCAGTTCACTGACTGCATGGGGCTTACTTTAGTGTCTTGGTCAGTGCAATTGGAAGTGACATAGCCTAAACAGGAACTGTCAAACAATTAAAGACTGTAAACAGCCCAGATGAGCGCTTGATGAATTCGGCTGTCTAAATCAATTTGCCAAAGGAAAATGAGCATTTGAGATGTGGTCTGTGCACTTCTCAGCAAATTAGCAGCACAAACCTTTTTTTTTCCTCCTTATGGCTATGCCTAAATGATAGCTTTAAAGCAATCCATTTAAAGAAGTGGGACGTATAACCATGATGTTGGTGCTTAAATCTGAGTTGTGGAGTACGTTGACATATTTAACCCAACATTAAGACTGAATAGTCACAGCTGAAAAGGAAAGCCATGTAATAAAAACAAAGTTGATCACAGTGTAAGACTCTTAAAATATTTTTTTTAAGAAACACCTGGAGAAGAGAAATTAGGTATAATTATGTGTGTTTGAGCTTTTGTATTGCTTTTATGGATCTCTAATTTGCATTGCAATAACTGACCTCTAGAACATAACCTCAAATGAAATTGTAATTCTTTAATGAATAACTAAGCAGCAATTATCTTAACGAGTATCACTCAGGATTTAAAAAAAAATATATGACTCAGCATAGGCACAACATAAACTCAATGTTATAGGTGTGCATCAGATAATACAGTAGGATTCTAAAAATTCCATTTCTTGTTGCTGATACTCTTTTGGAAATTCACTTATAAATAGAAGCTGATGGAAAACAGAAAATCAGTCCTAAACCCAGCCAAAAGACTTCCTGTAAAAAGCAAAACAGAATTTCCTCTGATGTCTGAAGCATCCATTGACAGCGGTCACAAAAAAAGGCAATACAGTATAACACTAAGACCCAGGCCACTCTGGTCATAAAATGCTAACCACCAGAAATAAAAACAGCAGGGCTGGAAACAATGTAGAAGCTACAGTATTGCTTAAGGGAAACTAATGATTTTTTGGAGAAAATCTACTTCAGCAGAACTATTACACACCTCAAAAGTAACTTATATATAGTAAGTCATATATTGGCTCACGGTTGCAGGGCACCCGGTTGGATCTTGACCTCAGGTTATTGTGTGTGTGTGTGCTTTCCTCGCACCTCACAAAAACGTCTGGGTTACACATGTAACCCTGTTCCCTGAGAAGGGAAAGAGATGTTGCGTGAGCTTCATTCTGTGGGAAGCGCCCTTGCACGTAACCAGTATCTGAAGCTTGTGTAACATCATGCGTATTTATAGGCCTGCCATGATCAGGTGACGTGGAAATTAAGCACGTCATGTGATATAAAGATGGCAACTGTGAACCATGCTGCCAGCCTCTATTATCTGAAGTGACGATGCAATTCACATGCTTGCCCAATATGACAAAGCTATGCAACCTCTTGTTCACTTCTCAGGGAACAGGGTTACAGACGTTCCATTTCAAAGGGAACTCAACGTTGTATGAGCTTCACGCTGTGGGAACAAGAATTCCCACTCATACTGAGGGCATGGCCTGTTCAAAAGATCTGAGCCCATGGGTCACTGCAAGACACTCGAGCCAAGGGTGGAATGTATATCTGGGTTGTAATATCGAATGAATGTGGGCAGAGTAGACCACCCCATCAAACATCCTGTAAGGGTACCCCTTTGGACAAAGCCTTCAAGGAGGCGACCCCCCTGGTAAAACGAGCCCTTATGCCCGGAGGCGTAGCAAGACCGCATGCCTCAAAAGCAATAGAGATTGCTTCCACTATCCAATTAGAGATGTGCTGCTTCAACACAGCATCACCTCTACTGTCGCCATCAAAGCAGACCAGCAGCTGCTCCAACTTACGCCATAGGCCAGTGCGGTGGAGGTAAGTACAGAGAGACTTTTCTGGACACAGTTGGTGCAATTTATCTTGTTCCAGTGTGAGGAACAGAGGAGGGCAGAAAGCCTGCAATACTACCAGCTGAGCAGCAGAAGTAGGCACTTTAGGAATATAATCTGGCCTAGGATACAGGAAGGCCTTGGCTATTTCAGGGCCAAAGTCAAGGCAGGAAGGGGCAAAAGAGAGAGCTTGTCGATCTCCTACTCGCTTGAGAGATGTCCGGGCCAGCAGAAGAGCTACTTTTAGAGTCAGAAGCTTCTCTGAGGCTGACTGTAAGGGCTCAAATGGGGCACCTGACAGACCTTCCAGGACCACAGAAAGTTCCCAGGAAGGTATGCGTGGTTTGCAGATGGACATCACTCATCACTTGCAAGACATCACTCATAAACCTCGATTTTAGAGGATGTTGCACCACAGAGGCTCCATAAATAGGGGTGTGGCTAGCTGAAAAGGCAGCCACGTAGACCGTGATTGTAGAAGGAGCCAACTCTGCTGAGAAATGTCTCTGTAAGAACTCCAGGAATGTAGCTTTTGCAGTTTACTGGATCTAGCTGACGTTCCTCACACCACGAGACAAAAAGTTGCCACTTGAGCGCATACAATTTCCTCATGGATGGTGCTGTAGTGTTCAACATGGTCTCTACAACTTCAGTTGCAAGACCAGAATCTATGAACTGGTGCCCCTCAGGGGCCAGACCCACAGTTTCCGTAGTTCCGGCTGAGGGTGATAAATCAGCCCTCCGGTTTGAGACAGTAGATCCCTGTGGACGGGAATTTCCCAAGGAGTGCCATCTAGCAGGGATTTTATCTCTGAGAACCATAATTCAAACTGGTAAATAAGGTGCTACTAGCAGCAGATGTAGACTTACTCTGTAGTCTTGGCGAGCTCTCGCTAGAACTTGTGGGAGCAGAGCAATCAGGGGAAAGTGTACAGACATGACCTCAGCCACGTGTGCACCATGACATCCAGCCCCAGTGGTGCACGAGGAGTGAGGGCTAACCACATCGGGCAGTGTGTTGTCTCCTTGGAGGCGAATACATCCATTTCTGCTTGGCCGAACCTCTGCCACATGGACTCCACCACTTGTGGATGGAGCCTCCAATCCCCAGGCCTCAGCCCGAGCCTCAACAGGATGTCTGACCCCACATTCCAGTTGACCGGAATGTACATTGCACTCACTGACAAAACTTTCCTTCCGACCAGAGAAGAATTAGTTGCACCTGCCTGAACAGGGGGTGCGAATGTAACCCTCCCTGGTGGTTGATATATGAGACCACTACTGTGGTCTCATGGTGGCCTCTCAGTTGTGGAAGAAAGAATTTCAGTGCTAGAACTATGGGCCGCATTTCTAGACAATTTATATGCCGCTCAAGATGAGGGCTGCTCCAGAGACCATTAGGTGAACAGCTGTCTAAGGTCGTGCACCAGCCCATGAGGGGGCATCTGTCATTACCATCTTTCGATAAGGAGATGCCCCTAGAGTGTGACCCAACGCTAGAAACCTGGGACACCTCCAAATTCTCCGAGCACGTAGGCATCGCCACGTGACACTGATTACTCCAAGAGGTTTTGTCCTTTTTGTCCTTTTGTCCTTTTTAGCCATCACTGAAATGGTCTCAAGTGCAATAGGCCCAATGGTATGACACTGGCTGCTGCTGCCATAAGCCCCAACAGTCTCTCGTAGAGACTGGAGGGGATGCCTAGATCCAGCTTTATCTTTCTCAGTGTTGATAGGATTGTCCCAACACATGTTGGGAATAGAACACTCGTGAATGCCCAGGCGAACTCGACACAACGGGGAAGGAACTGGCTGAACTCCAACGTGTGTTGAGGTCACACAGCAGGTCTGCTTGGTAGGCCTGCAACACCGCCATTGTATGCAGTGACCCACAAGTGAGACCTGCTGCTGCATAGGCCTTGCCCACCAATGCCGAGGTGGCTGTACATGGCTTGGATGGCAAAGGCAGCCCTCCTAAATTACCTGCCGTTGATGGAGAGAGGTAGCTTGCGAGCACCTCCTCCACCTTCAGCATAGCTAAATATCCATGCAGTTCATTCCCCATGATGGCCGAATAATCTGACATCGCGGGGTTATAAATACGGCTAGTATATGATTTTCCCCAGAAGTATGATATTTCAAGATAAGGGGAGTTTTCTGCAGTGTGAGGGAGATTCACTGGGGAGAAAGCACTCGTCCAGCCTGCTACAAGCTACTTCCTCTTCCCCGGGCCAGTCTAGAGTTAGTTTTTCAACTGCCTTAGTAATCACTTCAAGCAGCTATTTATATGCTTGAGAGTTTCTCTCTTTTGTGGCATCCCCTTCTGGCTCCTCAGAGTCAGAGAGGGTATTTTTATTTTTTGGCTTTCCATAGCAGAAGGAGGAGTCATGACGCAAGCTCCAAAATCCAGCTGAGAGCCAGACCCAGAAGACAGCAAGAGAGAGAGAGCCGTGCTCGATACAAGATCCCCAGGACCTGAGGTCCAGATCCGTGAGGCTCTGAAACCCATCTCCCTTCAGCGGAGAAAAGAGTGAGCCGTGAGCGGAGCTGCCTAATTGTAAGGCGTTCACAATGTGCACATTCAGACCTCTCGAGGGCTGCCCTGGCGTGCTCCACTCCTAGACACTTCACACAGAAAGTGTGTGTCCCCCATCATGATGAAATGAGAGCAAGGCATGACACACTTCCTGAATTCTCTCTCACTCATACTTTTCTCTCTTTTTTTAAAGGGACAGAAAGTAAATAGATCTTTCTTTTTTTTTAAAAAAAAACATAGAGAGGAAATGAATAGTCTTTTTGTGAGTGTTACACAAACGACCGACATACAGTCTCACTGAAGATAATAAGGCTGACGGCGCGGTTCACAGGTGCCATTTTTATATCACCTTAATCGTCACATCACCTGATCACGGCAGGCCTATAAATAGGCATGATGTTACACAAGCTTCAGATACCGGTCATACGCGAGAGCGCTTCCCACAGCGTGAAGATCATGCAACATTGAGTTCCCTTTGAAAGGGAACATGTTAATCAGATTAAATTGGTTACGCTAGATGAATGAAAGTTATATACAGTACAGTAATTTACAGTCACCAATGTTAGAATAACCAAATAAAATGTCTGCATCACATTTGAATCCAAGTTGTGTAGTCATGGTTATTGTTTATACCTTTTGATAAATATATACTGTACAGTAACCCACAAAGTGTAATTGGAACTGATCTCTTTATCATTTTAGATTAAGTTGA
Organism: Stegophilus panzeri; assembly: GCA_024331685.1. Taxonomy (NCBI): domain Eukaryota; kingdom Metazoa; phylum Chordata; class Actinopteri; order Siluriformes; family Trichomycteridae; genus Stegophilus; species Stegophilus panzeri. The sequence goes on from JANDJT010000228.1 coordinate 12,955,952, forward strand.
AAAATAAATGAAAACATTGTGTTATGCAATCCCCCTGGCAAGCCTGCAATAATAATTCATAGTCAAGTCCAATTTGGTGGGAGTTTACAGATTCATGCATCCTATAACATTATGGAAATGTCATACATCTTCACAACTCAAACATAGGCACAAAAGCGGGTCAGTTTTGAGAACCTTGAGGGATTGTCAGAGTATGCTGAGTCTACAGTGCTAACAAATAAAACAGGGGAGTGAGAAACTAATCTACCATTATATCAGGAGCAGCAAATGTATTTAAGAGTGACATGAAGCTTTTATCTTGTTTTGTAAAGGCAACTTACCTTTGCTAAGGAATCTGTAGCTATCACTAAGTTGTTTTATGCAGCTACATCTAACATTAGCTGGTTGGTTGGCTAAAAGTGTGCGTTTGTTGAGGTTTTTCTATATATTCTTTTAATTTACAACTATTCTGAGATAGTCATTTCTGAGACTTACTTCTTAACTAAATTTACTCTGTTAGGCTAGATCCTTCACCTGGTACTTGATAATTGTCACAGTCAATGTGCACAATATTGCTTGTTATTCTAAAGTTATTCTGAATATTGTTTGTTATTCTAACTATGATCATGCAAATAAAGACATGCTCAGTCTTGAGTACTGTGTTGCATCTTAAACCACATACAACTATATTAGTACACCAAGTGCCATTGCTGAGCCAGAATGACCCAGTACAGCATTCTGGCACCCTCAGTAACCTGGAGAGGGTAAAAATATTTGTTTTCTGCTTGTAGTTTCAGCATGATGGACAGCATGGACCAAGCTCAAGGTCACTGCATTACAGAAAAAATAAGGCTCAGTGATGTTTCACAGGAAAAAAAGTAAGAGCCAATAATGTAGCATCTTTAACAGAAGTCTTGCAGTTTACTGTCCATAGTGTAATCAGTAATGAGAAGAATGAACACTGGCTAAGTTTACCTGCAAAGATTTTTCACAATCTGTATATGAATTGATTGTGATTGCAGATTCCAGATTAACTGTTTATTAACTGTATATACGTAACCTGAAAAGTTTGTAGATGATCTTTGTTTATGCACTGGTATGCCTTTACTCATCTTCTAATAGTACCAACATTAATAGCCATTGTATGGTAATAACTGCAGAACTTCTCTTTTCTAACATGTGCAAGTTCATCATCCTTGCTGAATGTGAAACAAATATCAGACTTACTGAGGACAGTACACATCCTGCATCTGTCTTAAAAAATATTGGTTAATTAAGTCCTCATCATGTCCAAATTTATCAGATTACATGTAAATATACCTAGCTTGTTGACATGGTGTTTAGAATAGCTAGCTAGCTAGTACATAGTGTAATTTGATCTCACCAAAAACAGATACAAAGCTAGATGTGCAAAAACTGCTAGCTAAGTGAATGAATTGAATTCCACCACCTTCCAAATTAAGCCTTCCATACTAGTTTGTAAATAATATCTGGTGTGGGACTTGGATATGCTCCTTAAATGTGTATTGACTTGCTACTTATAATCATCAGATTACATCAAGTTGCAAGTGGTGGGCACAGCAGAACTTGCATCACAAAATGTTCTTTGAATATCCAACAATTCAGATTAACTGACCGTCAGTATGTATTGCTTAAGCTATATATTGTCCCCATTCAGAAAATCGACTGGGTTATGCATGTAACCCTGTTCCCTGAGAAGGGAATAAGACATTGCATTTAGCATAACACTATGGGAGCGCCCTCGCGCGTGACCGGCATATGAAACTTGAGTAAAATCATGCCTATTTATAGGCCTGCCATAATCAGGTGACGTGGCAATTAAGTGCGTCATGTGATATATATTTGGCATATATATATTTGGCTTATTTTGTGAAACACACCGTCAGCCTCTATTATCTGAAGCGAAGATACAATTCACAGGTCTGCCCTGGTATGACAAAACTACTCAACATTACATGCGTAACCCAGAGGTTCCCTTTCAAAAAGAACTCGACGTTGCATTTAGCATAACACTATGGGAATGAGAATACCCACTCCATCGTACCGAGGGTACGGCCTGTTCAAAAAGACCTAAGCCCGAAGGTCACTGCAAGACACTTGAGCCCGGGGCAGAATGAATATCCAGGTTGTAAAATTGAATGAATGTGTGTGGCATAGACCACCCTGCAGCAGCACACACATCCTGTAAGGATACCCCGTTGGACAAAGCCTTCGAGGAGGCGACCCCCATAGTGGAATGAGCCCTTATGCCCAGAGGCGTAGCGAGACTGCGCACCTCACAAGCGATAGAGATTGCTTCTCAGTATCTAATTAGAGATGCGCTGCTTTGACACAGCTTCACCTCTACTGTCATTGCCAAAGCAGACCAACAGCTGTTCCGACTTACGCCACTGGCCGGAGCAGTGGACGTAAGTACAGAGAACCCATACTGGACACAGCAGGTGCATTCTCTCTTGTTCCGGTGTGAGGAACAGAGGAGGGCAGAAAGCCTACAACACCACAGTCTGGGCAGCAGATGTAGGCATTTTAGGAATATATTCCGGCCTAGGATACAGGAAGGCCTTGGCTAATCCAGGGGTAAAGTCAAGGCAGGAAGGGGCAACAAAGAGAGCCTGTAGATCTCCTACTCGCTTGAGAGATGTCAGGGCCAGCAGAAGAGCTACCTTTAGAGTCAGAAGCTTCTCAGAGGCTGACTCTACAGGCTCAAATGGGGCACCTGACAGACCTTCCAGAACCACAGAAAGGTATGTGCGGCCTGCAGATGGTCCTCAGCCACCTGACATCACGCATAAACCTCGAAGTTAGAGGATGTTGTCCCACAGAGGCTCCATCAACAGGGCCATGGCTGGCTGAAATGGCGGCCACATAAACCTTGATTGTAGAAGGAGCCCACCCCGCTGAGAAATGTCCTTGTAAGAACTCCAGGACTGTAGCTATTGCCCAGTTCACTGGGTCTAGCTGGCATTCTTCACACCACAAGACAAAAAGCCGCCACTTGAGCACATACAATTTCCTTATGGATGGTGCTCTAGCATTCAACATGGTCACTACAACCTCAGTTGTGAGACCAGAATCTATGAGCTGGTGGCCAGGGGCCAGACCCACAGTTTCCATAGCTCCGGCCGAGGGTGATAAATCAGCCCTCCGACTTGAGTCACTAGATCCTTGTGGATGGAAATCTCCCAAGGACTGCCATCTAGCAGGGATATTATCTCTGAGAACCATATTCGAGCTGGCCAATAAGGTGCTACTAGCAGCAGAGGTAGACTGTCTTGGCGAACTCTTGCTAGAACTTGTGGGAGCAGAGCAATCGAGGAAAAGCATCCAGCCCTAATGGCGTCCAGCCCTAATCATGTGGGATGAGTGAGGGCGAACCACAGCGGGCAGTGTGTTGTCTCCTCGGAGGTGAATACATCCACTCCTGCTTGGCCAAACCTCCGCCATATGGACTCCACCACTTGTAGATGGAGCCTCCAGTCCCTGGGCCTCAGTGTCCAGCCCAATGGCGTCCAGCCCTAATTGTGTGGGAGGAGTGAGGGCGAACCACAGTGGGCAGTGTGTTGTCTCCTCGGAGGTGAATACATCCACTCCTGCTTGGCCAAACCTCCGCCATATGGACTCCACCACTTGTAGATGGAGCCACCAGTCCCTGGGCCTCAGCCCCTTCCTCAACAGGATGTCTGCCCCCACATTCCAGTTGCCAAGAATGTACATTGCACTCACTGACAAAACTTTCCCTCTGCCCAGAGAAGAATTAGTTGCACCTGCCTGAACAGGGGG
>JANDJT010000228.1:12967908-13009184 GCA_024331685.1 Stegophilus panzeri
AAACATTTTGATCTAAAGGTGTAAATGTTTAAAACTGGTGTTTAAATTGGTGAAAAAAATATAATTGTGCTAACATATTAATTTCTTTCATTAGAAAATCATATTTTATTAAATGGATGACTTAGTGTGAAATATTCAGAAAAGCAGCCAATAAGTGTCCAGAATAGGTGGGAACTCCTTTAATACTGTCTAAAAAGCATCTCAAGGTGATTCCTCAAGAAATTGGTTGAGAAAATGGCAAGAATACATTTCTGAAAATTCTAGGCAAAATGGGTGTCTACTTTGAAGATGCTAAAATATTAAATTATTTTGACTTATTTTGGATTTTTTTATCACAACATAATTCCCATAGTTCCGTTTGTGTTATTCCAGAGTTTTGATGACTTATTATTATTCTAAAATGTGGAAAAAAATTTAAGTAAATAAACATAATAAATAAATAAAGAAAGAAAGAATGAGTGGTGTCTAAACTTTTGACCATTAGTGTATATGGAAACTACAAAATAACTAGCACAGAAGTTGACCCGTCTCTATTCTTGTCTGATATCTGACCAGTTACCTTTATTTGGGCATCCCCCCAACCACCACTACCTAAAATCAACTGCTCCAGACATTCCCTCCAGCAGTGAGGGGTTGGGAGCCAAGCGTCCATTAGCCTGCTAAAATGTGGACTAGATTTGATTGTAACTTGGTTAATCCTGTCCCATGCCTCCCTAGAACACAGGGCAGCTGACAGATACAAATGATGTTGGTGGTGGTAATCTCAAGCACCTGTAGCCCTGGGGCAGGGGATAGCTCCTGGAGACTAAACAGTGCCATTCTGTATGGCCATATTGGGGTTAGGCCTTCGACAGTTTGACTGATTAATACAATGATGGACTGTCCTGCTGGCCTGCTCAGAGACCACACTGTACATTAATTTACAGGCTGTGTACAATACTGCAGAACAGTGTTAGTTACAAAACTTACAGCCATAGTTACTCATCAACCAAAAATTCTAGAACTTACTGAAGGTATTTTTTTCTTCTCATCTCATCTCATATACCATACACACTGAATTGTATCATGCCTATTATGAATTAACATAAAGGGGAGAAAATGTGTGTATGTGCATCCACGTATACTGATAAAAGTAAATCTCTTCTGTATCTCTAAGTGTATCTCTTCTGACCATTTTCATGGAACATATCTTTTCTGAACAGATGGTGATGGTGATATTCTGCCCACAATTAGCAAGCACATGGATAAGATCACCCTATATCTGCAAAGTAAAACTGACATATCTTGTGATTATCTGCCAAATTCTGACATGAATCTGGAGGAGGAATAGACTTGGCAGAGACAGCCATGGCAGTTGCACGCTTCTGTCTGTGGACTTTACAGTTTGTATATTAGTTTGTACTACTATTTCTTTTTGGAAATTTGGTGCATCTCCAAGAAAAGCCCAGTGCCACCATGATGTCTGCTATCTTATAGAAGGACTGGATGAATGAGCCTCTGTTTTTAAGTTTCACTTAGATTTAGTGTCTTCACTCCATTATCTGTTTGACTGCACCATGCACAGAGTTAAATGTTCATTTAAATTGACATATTTATGGACCCATGAATCAATTTTTAAACATCAGAAATAATTCATGTCCCCCTACCCCTTTTTGATGAATGTAAGATGTGACTCAGATGCAACCAAAACATGTTTCAACACAGTAATGAAGTGACTGTCTAAACCAAACAAAACATTTATAGACTTATTTAAGAGCTTGATACATTCCTATAAGCAAAGTCTTTGGGATGCACCTGCTTCATTGCAATCTCCACTCTGCTCAGATGGCTCAGGTCCCATTTTTAGTTGATTTAGAGGCAGCTTATTCTTGCCAAATCCTATCCCTAATCAACTTGTAAAAGGAACCTCACAACTGATCTCAGATAAGCATAAAACTGAAAATGCACCTGCTCCAGGTGATTTGACAGCTGCTGGTGTCCCGCTGTTCAGAAAAGCTCCCCATGTGAGCTAGGTGCTGTGTAATACAGAAAGAGAGAGGAGGAAAAATGAAGTGAAGGGAACTCCCCCACCAATTGTTCTTGACACACGACATACAACACTTTCTATGGACCTAAGCCTACAGCCGGGTTGGGGAAGGAGGGTGGCCACCACAAGGAGTCTTTTATCTCTAGTTAATGATTGGACAAACAAGCCTAGCCTACGAAGTCCCCTTTTCTGTCAGGGCTGTTGTCCCTGGAGGTCGCATTGCAGCTTTCTAATAAGCATCTCCTCACAAAAGCTTAGTATTTGGTCGACTAGCAGAGGCCTGCCACATCTCAGAGAAAAGGAGCACATGGGGTATGGTGTGAGGAGGAGGGGTGAAGGGATTTAACTCTGTCAGATACCAAGAGGAACAGATGGAGCATGATAAATCCTGAAAGGGAGGCATTACCTGCCCAAGTCACCAAGCAACCACAATTATCACAGAGCTTTGGGTTCATTGTCAATCAGAGTGGCACTTAAAGGGAAGCAGCAGCTGGGGCAGATGGTGGGGATCCAACAGGGCTGGGGAACCAGGACAGGGGCCAACCCTCAGGCACTGCTCTCTCTCACACTACTTAACTGCATCTACAAACAAGGAACTCTGGTCTCTTATCCAGAGTGTGTGTGAGAAAAAGAGAGAGCAAGAGAGAGAGAGAATAACTGACTCAGTGATTGGCTTTTGCTGTATCATTTGTCATGATCATTTACATTCCATGATTTTATATTTTTTATCATACACATCCTTCTTGATAGGAAAGTTCATGGTTCTTTTAATTTTGTTTTTGCAGATTTAAAGTATTATACATGATTGTATTATGGTTTTGGTTGCTAATATGCTAACTGTGTCATCTTAATTATGATTGCTTTTTACTGAGAAAGAAAAAATTATCCAACACACAGTCAAACACTGCACTGCCAGAATTTACTTAAGCAATTTTCTATTTCTTTTATACTTGCTAATTCCGGGACACCATGGAATCTCAAGCTTGTAAGGTTGGAAGTATTTGTATGACAGAAGTTGTATAAAAAGATGCAAGGGGTAAAGGTTAGGGCTATGAAGGTTAACGTTATTATTCATTAACCATTTAAAATTGACTGAAAGTCAACCACATCAACTTCATTCATTCAAATTTTTCTCAAGAGATCAAGTTGTCCCAGTGGCTAATTAACCCAGAATTAGTACTGCTTGGCTATTATCAAGATTAAACTTATATTTTTTTTCCCTCTATACCTAAGACCATGTAGCTAAGGGTCTGGCCCAGTCAAGGACATCCCTCTGCTGATTTTGGCTCCTAGTTTCTAGGCAGACTCCCTCTTTTCTGTCCTTCTGCCAAAGCAACACCAGTGGGCTTCACTTCTAGCCATGGCTACCATTCATCACGGGGCAGGGAGTGTCGAGGGGGCTGTGTCTCCCCTCCACTCTTCTCTCACGGCTCGCAGAGCAGCATAGCCCAGGCCCCTCACCTCGCCGCTACCCTCCATGCCTCTCTACAATAGCCCAGCCTTCATTATAAAGGCATGTCTCTGGGCCACTCTCCCCACTGAGGAGCCATTCCTCCTACTTTGTTCCGCCACTCTCTGCCCTCATGTCTGCAAGCAGCTGATAGCGAGGTCAGGCCCATCAAGCCCATCCATCTGCGGGACCGAGGGGCCCACTGTGAACGGGGCAGAGCAGAGCCCTGCATTCAGCAACAATAGCCATTAACAATGCCAACAGAGCTCCAGCAAGGCCACAAACTGGGAGGTGTGTGGATAGGGAAAGGGGAAAGAGGGCTGTCACTGGGCAGACTTGAAGATTATACCAATCTGATAGGTTTGTGAGGCCAGCCAGTGTTTGCCAGCCATGTTGCTGGGTGTTAAGTGAGAACTCAAGTGTCTCATAGGGTTATTAATTTTTCTGCTGGTGTTTGCTGCCAGCAGGGTAACGTTATGCAAATGCACAGAACTACAGGAAGGTCTGGGTCTAAAGCACCAGTCTAGGCAGAAAGCCAAGGGGGCTTCAGAGTGTTTTTTATTTGCCTATGAAAAGTCTCATTAAATCAATGCCAACTCAAAGAAGGTTTGTCACATATAAATTTGTGTAGGCCATTTGCTTTAGGACTAGGATGGGCTGGAAATAGTACCTCCATATAACACCTGGACTGGCTTAGCTAACAATGTGGCCTCATGCAGATGGTCTGTGTACATTATAGATTCACATACACTGAGACATTATTTTTAATAAAACACATACTTGAGTTATTATGCAAAAACAGCTGTTTTAAAGCTTAGCCTTGAATCACCTGTGCCAAATTTTTGTGTGTCATTCACTGTTTTGAATTTAAAGAAAATCACAGCACTCCAGAGGTTTTGTGCTGGGATCGTGCTGTGTCGCATTTTAGAGGTGGAGAAATGGCCGATAGATGGATTTACCATCTAGAGGCCCACAGTAGGAAACACAAAAGAGTACACTCACACACATGCACGTTAATTGGCAGACACATAGAGACACACTTGCATTTGCTTATTTGTTACTTGCACTCTCTCACTACTGCACATGGTGCACACACACACAACCACACACACGAATACCCACTGAGAGGGCTGATAATGCAGCAGACAGTTGAATAGTGGAGTCAGTTCCCCATTATGCACACAAAACTCCAGTCATTTGCATATGAAAGCGACAGCGGCTGAGTGTTTAATGTGTCATTTTGAACGAATGGAGGTTGACTTCTCACTGCTTTTTTACTGATCTGTTGTGGTTTGTCTCAGACTGGTCTTCAGTGCATCTAAGAAGTGAAGCTTTCTTTAAAAAAAAAAAAAAAAGCATAGAACTTCACAATTCTTTAAATACAGAATGTTATTATTAGTATTTTTTTTACTATTTAGTATTATTCCAGCTAACAGTCTCAGGTTTTCTAATTGTCCCTGTTCTAGTAACTTATAATTCTAAGAACATTTAATCTGTCAGGTTTTCTGGCTGTTCTGCAGGATATTCTTGTGTAACATTAATAAACATGGCCACAATGTTGATTAATCTTTTTTAGTCATAGGAATGTTAAAATGAACATTTCTCCAATGCTAATTTGTATTAATATGTCAAATATTTATTTGAATTCTGTGTCAATCCAGAGGGTGGCCATATGGCGGTAATCCATAATAACAAAAGCTATTAATAAAGCTGTTATTCCACTACTAGCACTACTGCATGCTTAATAAACATTTTCATATTGCAGCTAAATACCCATTACTATAAAATTTATCTTGAATCCTTATCATAATTCACTCTCTTCGTTTCACAGTTCAGTTCAAGTTTTTTTTTTTTTTTTTAGGCACATCACAACATCTGCAAATAAGCGACACATTAATTAAAGTCAGTTGTGTGATACTGAAGTGCTTGTAGAGTTGAGTTGAGTAAAGCTATAGAAGTAGTGAGTGGTGATGGAGAGGTACTATCAGAAGAATATTGCCTGTATGGTAATTGACAGCCTAAGTGGGTCAGCAGTGAGGCCAACCCCTTTTAATTTATATTCGGAGGCACACCATGCATATTCATGAGCTCCTGCAGTTTTGTCTATCATAGAGCATCATGCTTAATGTGTAATTGTACATGGAAACCATGAGGAGAGCCATCTGAGTGGTCAGACAATTCAAATGGCATTTTATTATTTAATTAATCCAAATTTGAATATGGGAGAAAATAGGCACTTCGGGCAAATGGGAATAATGAGACTGATGTTCAGCATTAGTGAGCCTGGAACATGCACTGACCGCACAATTAGGTGGCCACATCTATGTGAACAAATCATGTCACAGCTTCCTGGGAAAGAGTTCCTGGGAAAACTGTAGGTGCTGAAGAGAACTCAGTGAACCTTGATTTAAGCTTTACTTTATGATCACACCAGCATTAGATTTTGAGGAAGAGAATGGGTGCCACTTTTCGTAGCGAAATCACATAACCATAAAGACAAAATACAAAACTGGTTGACAGGCTTTGACGTGCAATGACGTCATTCAAAACAATTCCTGGCATTTGAGTTAAAGGTAATGAGCAGTACTATAATAGCACCCAAATTACTATTACCTAGTAATTAATACTGGGTAATTACTCAGTAAGTAATAAAAAAAGTAATGGTTTGGTACTTCATTATGAACTAACAGTTCTAACTAACAGAGTCTTAAATTTCTACTAGCTAACTCGTCATTAATAACAAGTTATCGTGTGTTTCACTTTACAGTACTGTTCCAGATCATCACTAGCTCATAACACAGGACACAGTAACATTTCAGTTATTATCATCTTTAACTCCTAAGGAAAGACACAGTAGCACTATTTGGAAATTATATCTGAGTAATATAGTAATGTGAGCTATTGCTATGGCTGCGTCCAAAATTGCGTACTACCCTACAATACAGTAGGTGAAAAACAGTATGCCAGAGAGGTAGTATATCTGAATTCTCAGTAGGCGAGAAATACCTGGATGGCGTACTGCTTTCAGCAAGATTTTGCAGTGTGCAACCGATGGACACTACACGCGTCAAAAAATCCCATAATGCAACGTGACTGGTGCGGACAAGCTCAGGGGAAAAAAATCACAGAAGACAGCGCGTCGACTCTTTTTAAGTATTAAACATTGGTTAAACAGGACTTGTTTAACAATACCCGAATAAATTGTTAATTTGTTGAAGGTTTAAACAATAAAACAGTTGTCACAGCTTTTGAAACCTTTTTTGTGATCTCCATCATGCCTTAGCTGGTCATGCTAACAGTAACGAATTTACCACAGCCTGCCCACATTAAATTGCTAATTCAGTTTACTTTCCTGATGTGCATTTTGCAGTTAGTCCACTTGCTTTAATCTGGTGGTGCCTTTAAAATTGTTGTGTTTATGATGACGTTGAAGGTCACATGATAATGCCAACATGGCAGTTGAAGTATGTCTGCGATTGTATTCATACTACACGCACATACTGATAAAGAGGTACTGTTTCAACGGCCGTGCAGTAGGTATCGCATCAAATGTAGTACATACTGTCACAGTACGTGATTTCGGATGCAGCCTATGTGAATGCTGATTATTCAGAAGGATCTCCTCAAAAAAAATATATGCGTTAAAAAAAATCAATTCTACTAGACTCTTTTTTTTCTCAGTCTCATTTGTAGGTGAATGTGCAAATTGACTCATATTGGCACATATCATATCTCGTTTCAGAGAGAGCTCAGAAGGGACACTGGTGAATACAGGGTGTCTTGGCCTCTGCATCCTCTGAGTAGTGTTTGGGAAGAGCTAGCTAGAAGTAGCAACACTACTAACTTAACTACATAGACTATATGGCCAAAGTGTGTGGATAACTGACCATCACACCCCTTTTTGTGGGCCTTCCCCAAACTGTTGCCCAAATGTTCAAAGCACACATTTGTCTAGAATGTCTTTGTATGTTGTAGCATTATGATTTCCCTTCACTGGAAATAAGAGGCCTGAGCATGTTCCAAGATGACAGTGACAAAGTGGCTCCATAAAGTCATAGTTTGCCAATGTTGGTGTGAATGAACTTGATTGACCTGGGCAGAGCCCTGACCCTAACCCCACTGAACACCATTGGGATGAATTGTAACAGTGACTGTGTGCCAGGCGTTCTCACGCAACATCACTGCTTGACTTCACTACTGCTTTTGTGGCTGAATGAGCACAAATTCGCACAGCCATGCTCCAAAATCTAGTCGATAGATTTCCCAGAAGAGTGGAGGCAGTTATAGCAGCAAAGGGGGTACCAACTAAATATTTATGCCCATGGTCTTGCAAAGGGATGTTCAACAAAAACCTGTTTTTGATGGTCAGGGGTCCACATACTTCTGGCCATACAGTATAGTGTATTTTAATAGCATGGCAGTAGCTGAGCTATTTTCAAAATAGTGTAGTTTTACCAGTAACAACCTATGTTTTTCACCAAGTAAAGGTGAAGCATGACAAAACACTGCAATGCCTTTTCCCTCTCACAGAACCAGTTTAAACTTTATCTTTGATCAAATAAATCACAATGAGCAAATCGTTGTATCCGTAGTGTAAAATATCTTTGATCAAATAAATCACAATGAGCAAATCGTTGTATCCATAATGTAAAACGAGCATAGATGTGTGTGCCACGGCTTGCATGTACCTGTCTTGGAATAAATGGATTGTACTACAGCTACAGAAGACTCATTTCTCTAGTGACAAAAATAAGACTATCAAACATCCATTTGATATTTTTCAATATTTATGAGCGTGAAAGATCCATTTGGTAAAGGACACCTGTTTGCATGTAACCTATGCAAACTTGAAACCAAGATACTGTAAAATTTAAGGACACATATGGAGATGGGAAACTTGTTATCTGGATGGTTAAGTTAAAGAGTATGATCAGGAGTGACAGCGTTAGGTGCTGAGCACCTTCTGTAGAATTAAAGTGATGAAACAGGAAAATACAGGTAAGTATTTTAACAAAGCATGACAGCTGACCTCAGCTGTGGTTTAGTCTAATAGTTAGCATCAGCCAGTATGAATTAACAAGCAGTGATGACATGCATTAGTACTGATAATGCATTATATGTAGCTCTTCATTATATGGATTGACGTATGCCCATTAAGCTTGCTAGCTAGATATTTCCAGAAACAACTGAATCAGAAGTAGTGAAGTGTGTCCTCTCTGTATCTATTGCTTTTTTGATGATGTTGCTTCACAGTTCAGTAATATTAACTGCTTGTGATAAAGCGTGGTTTACAAATCCATGTATCTATCCATTTTCTGTACTGCTTATCCTACACAGGATCGCTGGGAGCCTTGAGTCTATCTCAGGGGACTCGGGGCACAAGGCAGGAGACACCTTGGACAGGGTGCCAACCCATTTCAGTGCACAATCACAAACACTCACACACAATTTGGAAATGCCAATCAGCCTACCAGGCATGTCTTTGGACTGGGGGAGGAAACCGGAGTACCTGGAGGAAATTCCTGAAGCATGATGAGAACATGCAAACTTTGCACACGCAAGGTGGAGGCAGGAATCGAACACCCAACCCTGGAGGTGTGAGGCAAACATCCCAACCACTAAGCCACCGTACCCCTCTGGTTTATAAATACAAATGCAAAATCTATTTGCTTTGGCATTTAGAAATCATGTACGTTTTATTTTGTCACAGCTGATTTTCCTTAGTTTGATAAAGTAGCTTCAGTGTACTTAGCTAATTTTTCTTAATAGCTTGTAGTGTAGTATCAAAAGAGTAGTTTGGTTGTAGCTTAGCCATTTTAATTCAATTCTATTCCATTTTATTTGTATAGAGCTTCTAACAATGGACATTGCTAGAGAGTATTTAAGAAGCTGATATGATTCATAATTAACCAATAGTTAGCTAGAATTCTCCAGGAGATATATAAGACTCTGTAATTATTGCTTAGTTCATAATGAACTAACCATTACTTTGGTATTGCTGAGTGTAATTACTCAGCATTCATTAGCAGTTAATGGTAGTGTCTTAAGTGTTCCTGTAGTACTGCTTAATTGCAGGCTTGGGGAGTAACAGAATACATGTAACGGCATTATGTAATCAGGTACAAAAAACTGGTAACTGTAATCTGTTAGTTACATCAAAAAGCAAAGTAATCAAATTACAGGTGCATTTTGTAAAAAAATGGGAATACTATCAGGATTACAATTTTTTTCATTTAAAACCAAATAAATTAATCTTTTGACATAACATAATATAGACAGCCGCTTGATTATAGTTCTGGTTCTCTCTTGCCAGTTGTGGCTCACATGGGCAACCTCCTGGAGCATTCGCAAATAAATTTTGCACAAAGTTAATTAACACAAATTGTTCTCTGAAATGCTTTTGTTAGGGTGACCATACATCCTCTTTTCCCGGACATGTCCTCTTTTTCAAACCTTAAAAAAGCATCTGGTTGGGATTTCTGAATTTGATAAAATATCTGGGATTCTGCTTTAGTTTCATTATGATGTGCTTATGGTCTAATACTGCAATAAGTGTGCACATATTTGCATTGCTTTAACCCCTCTCTGTAAGTCCCACCTTGCACCTCACACACCAATTGGTCGATTATAAACAGCTTGCAGCAACTACTGGCCAAATTCCTGCCTCTCAAACATTAGCCTACTCTCAGTGAACGCGTGAAGGTGAAGCTCTGTTGTGTACGGCATCAAACAGTTGCTTGACAATAGTAGCAAATGACAGCTGCCCTCAGTCGAAACAATGCCCATGGTTATATCATTTTTAATTTCATGTTATCACATTGCTCCGTATTACCCTACATGGTAGTTCAAATGTGTAAATGATGGCAGAAGGTACACTCATGGCATCTAATATTTTATTTTATTCCATGGACATTCAAAAGAATGTAGGAAAAAATGTTAAAGGTGGGCAGAGTGAAGCTAATTTTGTTTACATATATTTATGTGACACTAATAGACACACACACACACACACTTTTGGAAAACCAGATTATGGATCCTAGCTTTTTTGATGTAATGTTACCTAAATGGTAAATGGTGCACTTATATAGCGCTTTTATCCAAAGCGCTTTACACTGTGTCTCATTCACCCAATCACACACACACACTCACACACAAATGGTAGCAGAGCTGCCATGCAAGGCACTAACTTGCCATCGGGAGCAACTTGGGGTTCAGTGTCTTGCCCAAGGACACTTCAGCATGTGGAGTCATGTGGCCCGGGAATCAAACTGCCAACCCTACGATTGGAGACAACCCACTCTACCACCTGAGCCACAGCCACCCCATACCAAACAATCCATACAAATCCAAACATTGAACATGTTTTTAAGCTCTAAAATAAGCTCTAAATAAAAGTATTTTAGATCATCTTGCTTTTCTGGTGACATTATTTACATATGTGACCTTGAAGTAATCCAAAAGTAATCAGATTACATTATTTTCATATTGTGATAATTGGACTATGTTACTGATTACATTTTTTATGAAGTAATTTGTAACTGTAACGGAATACATATTTAAAGTAACCCTCCCAACCCTGCTTATTTGTTCCTCCTTTGTCCCGGCATTGTGCATCATTGCCTGTATTGTAAAGGGTTACTGTGTTAACCATTCTTTCCTCACATTGGATCTGCACAGCCATACCTAGATCATTCAGGAAAAAATCCTGTAGGATTCTATTTCACAGTCTGCTTGATCTACAGTAGTATAAGTACATTTCACTTTCTAGGTCTATGTCTGGCAGAATGATAGACATCCCCTTGAATACTAAAAGAAGCACAGAGAGGGACTGAATAACAATATCAGGATAGATATTGAACATTACACATCATGTGTTGTTATTGTGTAATATGAATAGAATGCATAAGTGTAATGTCACTCATTATGTAACTTAGTACGACACTAATATTTTCATCCCAGTAATTTATTTGCAATGTCATTTCAAAGGCTTCTTTGCCCAGAGGACTCAGTATTTATAGGTGTAAATGTTGAATACCTTTGTTATTAGAGGGTAATTGTGTAATTATGTGTTATTTTGGTTACACAAAGATACATTAATTTCCATTCATTAGGCCATGTGGTTCCTCAAAACAAACACACAAGCTCATGTAAGCCTGTATAATGTCGAAGCTCTTTCCTAGTAAAGAGATGATTTAGTATTTGACCTCATTTTCCCTGCATTCTTCTTTTGAAGGCTTTCCTCCAAAACAGCAATCTACAATTACAGTCAAATCAGGGGTTGTGTTGCAAGTCACATCAACCATAGCAACGTCTTATATTGCAGGGAATTTCCAGACTTTTATAAATTACTGTAGACACTTTCATGCATGCAGACACACTACTGGGCTGATGATGCGTTTCAAAGTGTAGAGCAGGAATGTGTTCATGAATCATCTGCCACTATCATTTTGAAGAAACATGTGAGTCTTCATAAATGTGAGCTTTCTGCATTTATTCTTCAGCAATCGATTTCTGCTAACAGCTCAGCACAGGAAAGCAGGGGAAATAATTCATCATAATGACGTCCAAGTGAATCTTGTCATCAAATTAACGTGGTGCAGACCGGAGGTGAGAGTGTGTTTGCTGATTAATTAATTAACTGGTGTTTTCTCCATGCTTAGGCTCAAGGCTGCAGTAATATTTCATAAGTGCTAATCGACAGAGGAGCTGAAGCTGATTTAGGCATAAACCTTGAGTTAATTAGGGCTGTTCTCAAGAATCCTGCCATATTCTCAAGGATGCAAGCAGATAAGCTTTATCTTGTCATAAGATGCCTCTGGTCAAGTTTCCTAAATGAATAGATAGCAGTACACTAAAGTATGCACATGATAACAGTGATTTTTCACATCCTTCAATAAATAATTAAGTGATCCCCAAGCTCAGTGAGTTTTCAAGCTCGGTGAGTTTTCAAGATAAGATTTAAGACTTAAGAAGGAGCTGGGGTAACTCAGTGGTTAAGACATTGGACCTCTGACCAGAAGGTCTTGAGTTAAAATCTCAGCACTGTCAAGCTGCCACTACTGGGCCCTTTTGCAAGGCCCTTAACCCCCAACTGCTCAAATAAGATGTATGAAAGAGATATGTATATATAAACAAGAATGTATAAAATAATCTATATATAAATTACATGATTATATATAAAGAAATTACATAATGTAAAAATAATGTATATATACAAATATATAATGTGTATATATAATGAGATATAGATGTATAAATGAGATGAATGTAAGTTGCTCTGAATAAGGGCCACACATCATGTGACATCATCACAACGCACATTCAGTCAAACTCCTCTTCTATTTATATGTGTCAAACATGAGTACAGCTAAAAGGTCTCATTTACCAAGAAACATTACTGTGAAAGACCATGCAAAATGATTTTGTGCAATTGCAATTTTGACAATTCAAGTAGTTTTCAACAAAAACAGCACAAAAAGCTCTGCAAAATCTTTTAGACACTGGGTTTTGAGTAAGTCTTGTTTTTAGCTATATTTTTTTTAAGTTGTATTTATAAAAAAATAATAATAATAATAATTTTAAAGGTTAGTAGTTTTCTAAAAGTCATGGTCACATTGAATCTGCCTATCCCAGGAACACCATTCACAAGGTGGGACA
Source organism: Stegophilus panzeri (assembly GCA_024331685.1). NCBI lineage: Eukaryota > Metazoa > Chordata > Actinopteri > Siluriformes > Trichomycteridae > Stegophilus > Stegophilus panzeri. The sequence continues at coordinate 12,981,042 of JANDJT010000228.1, forward strand.
CACTACGTGTGGGACACCAGGTTATCACAGGGCGCCATGCACACACACGCATTTCACACACTTGTTTACACCAAGGGGCAATTTAGCGTACCCAATCCACCTACCTGCATGTTTTTGGTAGGAAAACCCAGAAGAAACTGAGAAAGACACAGGGAGAACATGTAAAACTCCACAAAGGCAGGAATCTGAGGACTTGGAGCATTGGCAATTATTTGCTGCACCACCATGTCACTCCCTACCCATTACATTTCATACAAAAACTTTAGCCTCATCATTAGACTCTGTTTGCTATCTAGAGTATATACTGAATTACATGGTAATATTGATGGTTAGCAAGGAAATATATTCCTCTATATATAGGTGTTTTTTTTTTATTTTCATACATAAAAATAGGGCTATCAGAATCTAACAGTTGACTTAGTAAACATTTCTCTAGACATTAATCAATCTGGATTATACTACAACCTACAACCTTTAAAAAGTAATCAAGCTGTAACCTGGGTAGGTTCTGTTTCTCATACATTTATGTAAAGTGAATCAGACTCAAATGTAGGAATGTCTCCCACTCAATACTCTTCAGGACCTACTTCTGTAGCACATAATATTATTTGCATGGTGGATATCTGAGCTCTCCATACTTAATGTACCAAGAAAGTAGGAGGATTTCTGAAGGTGGCTTGAACCTTTTATTAAAGATGCACATACTTCCTTCTTTTCCAAAAATATATATTTTGATGTGGGCTTGCACAGATCCCCTGGAATGCTCACTAAGCAGTTCGAACTAAAAAAAAAAAAAAAAAGAAACAGCCTGATTTTCTGCCCCATTTTTCTCTCTTTCTTCCACCGTCTCATGTTATTAAATCTATATATTAGTCACACAGCCTGGCTGCTCAAGCTAGGACTCAGTCTCAATATTAATGCTATTAATTTAATCCGTTCTGAGATCTTGTACATCGGAGACTGTCAAAACAAAAGAATAAATAATGAAAACTATAGCAACTAATTTAAGGAATCCAAAAAAGGGGGTTGCAGTGAGAATATTACCAATTATAATTAGATTTGCCTTGGGTAATGCTGTCTGTAACTTCATCAAAAAAAAACAAAAAAGTGTCACATACTCTCCTCATCCTGCAGATCTGCTAATATTCATTTAACCCAGAGTTAATTGAAATAACATAATATTCCTGAAGGAAGAAAGCACCAGACAGATTAAGATCTATGGCTAGACAAGAATAAATGCTTTCACTGTGTCTGTTCCAAGTTTGTCTTAGTCTGAGATCAGAAGATAATGTTTAAGCAAAGGTAAAGTTTGAAAACAAGATGCAGGATGTAAACAGCAGCCCCTCTTGCAGTGCAGAGTAACTAGCTTTCTCAGCATGCCATCTAAATTGCTGTGTAATATATGTAGAGTACAGTTTCACTTCCCTGCCTCCAACTACTTTCCATTTCTCACTTCCTTCCTCTCAGACTCTCTGCCTTGTCTTTGTTATTGCTTGCTCAGTGCCTCTGCCATTCAGCCTGGTTCACCGCACTGGCACATGTGTCTTGAAGCCGAGTGAGAGAGGACCAGGCATGGCTGGTGGCGCAGATGAATGCAGCGTGTTCAGGTCCTCAGATGTTCTTGTGGGACCCCAGGGATTGCTGGGAAATGAGATCACTATCAGTCCATGACTTGGCAGATGCTCCTCACTATCGCCAGCCTACATGCAAGATCATTGTCAATGTCATACATAAACATTACTATCATGGATTGACAGGATGATTTATATTATTGCTCATTATTTATTATTCCAAGGATGCCTTATTTCTAACGGATTCTATTTTAAAGTGCTCCTTTTTGACAATAAGGTGCTGAAATGTTACAGTAATTGTGATTATTAAAACTGATTAAGGTAAACTAGAGACATTTATAGATGTATGAGACTAGAAATTGAGTTTTTCAATGAATAGTTATTATCATTTTATGACTACAGATCCTGACTTTGGAAAATGTGATCATCTGGGTAAGTTTGACTCCATAAAACTGTGACATAAATGACATAAAGTATGCTTGATATTCTGTGTGAGGTCATGCTCAAACACTCACAAGCACAGACTATATAGCAGACATTTGATGGCTGGTGACTTCTCCCAGCAACATCACTCCACTTCCATTTTAAGCCGAAATGCAATTTTACCCCAGTGCCAGAGGCTATTCTTCCCCTTCAAAATATCTAATTACTCTGTAATTTGCTGCCATTTCAATATGAAATCCAAAAATTATGATGCTTAAGAGTAATGGGACATTAATTCTGAATAACTCTGGATAGACATTTCTGGTACATCTCTTCATGATAAGCCATGTGATGGAAGACATTATGCAGCCTTAATCCCGATCTGCTTATTACTGTAATTTGTATGGACAGCCTGTGTCATGTATTTTGTCTCTGCTTCTCTCATTAGCATTTCTGTCATGATTTGTCAGCTGTCTAGATCTTGCATTATTTTTTCTTTCTAAACAACTTAGCAACGGAAAGGTCCTACATGTACAAAGATGTCAATAAGAGCTAGATGTATGTATGCACAGATGCTATCCAAAAGTCATAAAATGTTTATGAGTCACAAGGCTTGTGAATATATATTGAATTATGGAGTGTTTGCAAACACAGCTTAGACTCTTGAAAAGCTGCCATTAAACCATGTTAGAATTGTATGAACATCAGCAGGAAGTCAGAGTTAGGTAAACAACTGCAACAAAGATAGATCAGTGAAACTACCCAAAGACAGGAAACTGACATGCACAAACCTGCTGTCCAGGTGTTTAACACATTTATTGGGATGACGTTGGCAACAGACATTACTGGAATGAAATCTTCCATCAGATCTTTGGCTAAAGAAAGGGTAAACTCTGGCTGAAGCAAATTAAATCAGAAGCCCTGGGTCCAAAGTATGCTTTCAAATGCTGTCATGTGCACCCAATTTAAAATAATTTGGCTCAATTATGGTAAGTAGCTCCCAAGTTGTATAAGCAGGTGGCCCAGAATTGAATCATGGAAATTTGCAGCCCAAAACTATTCACTCTGGTTTATTTAGACCTGAACTCTTTTTTGCACAGTCACATCTTAGACAGATCTCCATTACATAGACAGAAGTAAGGAAAGACATAATTATCAATGACATACTGGTTCTAAAAAAAATTGCAATCCAGCTGTGATTAGACCAAAGTCTGATCTATGCATTATTCAACTAAATACGAGTATGACAGAACAGCTTGGACATAGTTAAACCTAAACATCTCCTTTGATGTGTTGTGGCATCTTTAACCCCTAATTGTACATATCATTAAAGCACTTTACATGCTAATCAGTGCTAATCAGTGAGAAACAATACATGCATATACTGTATATTCAGCAAGGACACATTTATTTATTAAGTATCATTAAATCTGCTATACGGATGGTAGATAACTTCAACTTAAAAACCCAGGAAAAAACAATTAAATCAAAACAATTCCAAATAAATAGAAAACAAAGAAATGCATACAAAGCAAAGCAGAATATATGCTGAAGTTTCCTGTGATGAAGTTTATTATTGTCATATCACAGCAAACCAGTGACTCCATTTCCCAGAATGCACCACCAACTACAAACATGGCCAAAGAGGACTACACTTCCCACACACACACACACACACACACACACACACACACACACACACATACATGCACATACATTCACCTTCTCCAGAGTTCTAATCAGAGACACCTGTTCCCATTTACACTCGCAATCACATCACACATAAAAGAGACTGTTTGAACATAATGTATTTGCGAAGTATACTCTCAGTTGCTATTGTCTTTGTTGTTACCAAGCCTTTCTAAGTGTTGATGGTCTGGTTTTGACTTTGTTTACTCCATTGACCTCGAGTCTCTGCTTTCCCTGTTTTGACCTGTTCTCCTGATCGTATGACCCTTGCCTGTTAAATGTTGCGGATTTTTGAATTACCCTTTGGACTTGCTGTTTTTGGATTAAACTACATAACCTGCACTTGCTTCTATCCACGCTTCTTTTACGTGACAATTATAGTTTACTTTTTACCATTCAACTTGTGGTCATCAAACCTCTCATTAATTACATAAGTACATAATTATTCCATTATTATTCCAACTGCCATCTCTGGCATTTTGACAATGGGAATGGAGGATCTGGTTGTTTTGTTGCCTAGTCTAATCTTGGGATTTTTCCAAGAAATCAATATGACTAATCTCTGATGAGTGAGAGTGAAGTTAGTAACAAGTGTGTCATCTGCTACAAGTAGATGTTTCCTAATCCTATGTGCATGTTTCCTAATCTTATTAACAGGTTATATCACACTTTGGTGTCTCTCAACACTTATGCTTATATTTCTCATTTTTGTTCTGTCCATTTGTTGTTATTATCACAGTCATTACAATTGTTATTTTACAGTTTCTTGGACAATGAAGAAGCCTGTGTCATCACTAATTTACCAATATACTGTATATGTATATTAAATATGTAGAAGTTGTTTTACATCTACAACTCCGATGAGTCAGGTAGGCATTTTGTTTTCATTTTGTCTATCTGTCCATCCATCCAAGATTCTTGTTAGGGCAATTTAAAAAAATATGGAATTATCATTGTAACCAGCTGATGAACTAATTCGATTTTGAAATGGATCTAAAAGTCATAGCAATGTCTGAAATTTTGTTCATCCAGGATTCTCAAGAACAAGTGGTTGAATGTTTGTAGGATTTATATGGAATTATCATTGTACCCAGCAAATGAACTGATTCTGGAACTGATCCAAACAGTGTCAAGGTCACAACAAGGTCAAATACAGTAGCTTTTCTTCAATTGCTCCCTTTATGTTTGAATTATATTTTAAGGGGATTTCTGGTATACAAATTATTAACAAGAAGGATTAGACTTGTTTGTGGCAGACACATCCTCGTCAACATTGTTGGTATCAAGTTCGACTTGTTATATTAGCAGTTAGTGTATCATCTCACTTGGAAATTTATAACAATTCACATAACTCAGGTCACTTAAAAATGTTTTGAATATGTCATTTGTCATGAGTTTATTCATTAGGCTGATATGTTTTATTCCATGTGACAAGTGAGCTGGTCAGATTAGGGTTAAGGGCCTTGTTCAAGAGCCCAGCAGTGACATCTTGGGGGGACAAGGATTTGAACACACTTGACCATGAGGTCAGTCTGAGAGGAGATCAGGCTGAGATAAGTTTACACATTGTCTACCTTTAATCAGGTATATCTACCATGTAAATGCACTTTACAGGTATACACTTAGTGACTGTAGCTCATTTATTTCTCTGCACAATTTGCAAGTCCATCTTTTCCATCAGTGGAAAGGAAAACCACTGACTTTTAACTATTTGAATAGAATACAAAATGTTATCAGACACTGTAGTGCTGTTGGGGTTTTTAATATTCTCAGTGTCATTGCTGGGTTGAGAATATTTTGTTGGTCATTTGGTTTGTGTAATCATGTTAAATAACACATTGGATACCAGTTGCTATAATGAAAAATAGGATTGATAAATCAGGATCGTGCATTTTTTCCATTTCTGTTGAAAACTACTAGTCAGCTACATATGCTGAATGTAAAAAAATCATCACCTTAAATGCATTAAATGTAATAACAATTTCTACCCAAACATCTTCAAACATCTCTGCATCCATGCAACACTTCCCATATCCACATGTGGAGAGTTTGTTTTTTCAAACCGTGAGAGAATTTAGAAAAACCGCACAGCATATTGACAGAATACTCTCATAATGGACTTACATTGCTCTATAAGTATAGCAATATTGAGGTGACAGTCAGTGAACTACTTAGCGGTATAGGAGGAAAGGGTAGATCAGGATAGTAGGATGTAATTTTTAAATTTATTTTTTTGTAATGTTACTCAACTACTGTGTATGGCAAGATGTAACTTATAAGTTGGTGTTTCACATAATTAAATGATTTTAATAAATACCATCACCACTCCTACTACTGTCTGGGAACCACCCAAAATCGGTATACCACACAAATCAATATAATTGTACAGATCACATGATTATTTAGTTTTTTATTTATGTATTTTATAATTTAGTATATTATAAACAGTAATTAAAATTATTAATTAAAATATTAATTCCTGGTTATGTCACTGTAGTAAGTGTACACAGTGTTTAAAACCCCCAGCACTGATGGCAAGGCAGCTGGATTCTGAATGTTACTCACCTACTGTGTATAGAAACAGATGGGCTAACGGATTCGGAAATTGTATACATCCAAAGTGCACCTAAATGGTGCCATAAACTGGCATCTCAGAGCATATAACAGTTACACTAGTGTATATTAAGGATTTACCAATGATGCAATAGCGTCTGAAGAGAGAGAAATCTTCTCCTCCTGTCTCCACTCATGTGTGTCTGTGTGTACCAGGAAAAGTCTCTCAGTGGGTCTATCCTCAGTGAAGGTCATGTAACCCCACACCACATACATATACCTGCTGACAGTCAGGAATTTGGACCCTGTGAACCCATCCAGAGGAAGACATAACCAAAGGGGGAAGAAGCTTGATGGAAGCTCTGTGGATCACTATGGCCTGCACTGACACCTCTGTCATCACATGTCCTCTCTGAAAATGTGGAAGGGGAAGAAACGGAATGCAGGGAGGGGGATTGTGCATGCAGTGGTGACATAGAGAGTGAGACTGTTCAAGGCTACTCAGCAGGTGGTGGAGGGAAGTTTAAGTGGAAGAAAAGTGGTGAAGGCAAGGCTTTTATGCATGTCTGTGTGTATAAGGTCTGTAAGCTACAAAGGCATCAAGCCTTCCCATACACTTGACAAGAGGGTAGTTGTGGCACTGTCCTGTAGAGGGAACTTGTGAGGATTTGATATGATTGACCAACTCAGTTTTCAGATTCTTCATGAATCTCATGCAGAGGCTCTGCTTGATATGTCTCTACTTTTTGTTTACAGGGTTATCCTCTTAAATTAGTCAGTAGATGGGGTAAATAAGTAGCACTTATACTAAGTATACTTTAATTATACCAAGAAAGGACTGTTAGAGTAAACCATACTATGACAAAAGTACAAGGCTTTCTATGGCTGAAAATAGGCAGAAAATTATTACTAAATTATTACTAGGGTTGTCATGATACTAGCTAGTAGTATCTCGATACCACACAATATTGTGTTAATTCATAATTAAAATCTACAAAATGAACCAAATTTACAAAAATACATAGATATAAATGAAAACAGACAAACCAAATTTTCCTCTCAATACTTTATTAATGAGAATGAATGAATTACTGGCTATTGGAAAAACTCAAGAACAATCATACAATTGGCAAGCAAGTAATTCAATGTGCCACATATTTCTATTTCTATATCTATTGTTCCCTAGAGCAATGAAATCATGCAAATGGAAATTGTTCTCAGTGTACTAAGAATGAACACAACATTAGTAATAAATAACTTTGGAAATTAATTCCAAAAAAACATAAAATTGAGAACTTTAGCTTGCTTACTATCAAACACAGATAATTTTAGTATCTACACAAAGCGGTTAGCATAATGTTAGCCTGCTTATTATCAAACACAGCTATTTTTTATTATTTACACAAAATAAATAGCACAATGTTAGTTCGCTTACTAGCAAACATGGTTAATTTTAATATTTACACATAGAGGATAGCATAACATTAGCTTGCTTAATAGCAAACACGGCTAATTTTAGTATTTAGACACAGTGGTTAGCATAAAGATAGCTCATTAACCTTTGTATATTCTGTAAAAGCAGTGAGATTTGTCATTGTAGTGAAAATAGCATTAACTTCCACACACATACAACATTGCTTATGGTACTACTGTGTTGACAATACTACCTTTTAAAATATACAGAGGCATCGGCATTATTTTGAAGCTTTAGTATCGCGATACTACCATAGTACCGGTATAGCGGGCAACTCCATTACTAACACATAACAAGACAATAAAAGATGACACACTGATTGGCATCTTATAGACTTTCACTGATAAGTAGATATTCAGGGAAAAAAGTGCTTAGCATCCATGTTTTGCATTTTAATGGCAAGAGGCCCCTGTAATCCCACTTGGTGTCACCCAAGACCCCACAGTGCTTGTATCAGTTGCCTAATCCATTAATTGATTAGCTTTCTAGCACAAAGTCTGCAGTCAGCAAGTGAAATGAACTCCACTGTCTGCTTGCCATTCTCAATAATGATGAGGTTATTGGCCTAATCAGATCTCTCTGGCTGCTTCATTCCGGGGCTCAGCCGATCACCAGTGAAACGTAATATTGCTTGTCATTTTAAAATGTCTGAACCATTAGCCCCCCTACCCCACTGCCTGTTGTAACAAGCTTCCTGTGGCTGGAGTCATGTACAGTGTTTCAGTGCTCAGATGCTGTAATTCACCAAGCACTATGTGACTCTGGGTCAGTAGTAAGCTGGTCATTGAAGGATGAAAAGATGGTGAGTTGGTAGTGGGTCAATGAGATACGCTACTGTGTCACACACACTTATTTTAATGGACAGGCTTGGCCAACTATGCATAAAAAAAATCATTCGTGATACAGGCAGAGTTTCCAACGAGATGAACCTAAAGTGATTTGGCGGCTAATGTAGTGTGAGTGAGTAACCGGAGCCAGCGTGTTGGCACATGCAGTATATGTGTGTGTGCTTTTAGATCTAATCCGGGGAAATGGTGAATGATAGGAAAGATGGGAATGGCCAGTGGTGGATTGGGGAGTTGTTTGTGGCCAGAGGTGCTGCCGTTCGGTACTGCTTCCTTTGATTTTAGCACTGGAGATGGCAGACACGCGTTTCCTGGTACGATTACATCAGCACTGGCATGGGCTTGGCAGACAGCGAGGAGACATTAGTCAGCATTATTTATCTCCCAGTGCAAGGCTCGCATATCTGTAGATCATCCTTTGATTACACTCTCACATATGCTACAGGCTCCTGATAAAACACGATCTGTGTGAAAATGTGTAATTCTGTTAAACAAGAAACATTTAATTAAAAAGAAAAACATATGATCTATTACTGTATATTTTACTGCATTACAGTGTGGGAACTGTTTCATCTTATTAATGGGATTTTATAATGAGTCCGATCTAATGGATTATGGAATGATCTTCATTCAGAATGTATCATTAGTGAAATATTTTGACTTTTTTTCTAATTCAATTTGCATCACAAATATTCCAGATTATAAGCACGAAACATACAGTACACTATTGATTATATTAAAGCAAAAAAAACAACAAAAAAAACCAGATTGCACTACCTTCACAGAAATTTTGCTGAGATTCATGTATATACCAGCATTAATTTCACCAGCAGAGGATCACTTAGATCTCAATAGCCTCCTTCTATCTGATAGCACCCGATTTTTCACAAACATCCTGCAAAAAAAGGCTGCTATTGACACTGAGGTGACAAGCAAAATGCAAGGAATGAATCCTGTGCTTGTAATGGGAATTGAAATGTCTCCCACATGCTAGAGTTATCGTCACTGTATCACAGCAATGAATCTGGCTATTTTAGCCAAGAGCCTCAGATAGAGGCTGTCTTTACAACCAAACTGCTAACAAGAGAGCAAAGCTCTGACCATGCATTGTTGATAAAACTTCCAGAATGGACCTCTGTTGAAGTGGCTCACGGACAGGATATAAAGAAAAGGGTGTTAAAAAGAATGTGAAAAGTGAATGGTTTCCATTGCTTAATCAGAAGCAGCTGAGAAAGTAAGCAAAAAGAGAACAAGTGTTTACTTACTGAAGCCCCAGAACTGGGGGACTTTGCATTCTGCTCAGGGCATGACCGAGAAATGGCAGAATTTCCATGAGGATCACGGGCATTTCTTTCTTCCAGAGTGTTTTGAAGTTGATTTAGATGTTTCAGGGGAAAAGAGATGAATAGATACTGAGTTTCTTTTATTTGTCATTCATGTCATGAAAACACCCAGAACATAGGTTTGCTAAATGACTTGCAATGCTTTAATGCATGTAGCATCATTCCACATCCAATTCAGAAAGTCTGTAGAATTACACAGTGTGTAGAGACAGCACTGGTTATTTAATAGTCATTTTCTTCTACTTAACATATTTTTGTTACTTCTGCTAATGAATAATTTAGTCCTTGGTGTCCTCCATGAGTTATTGGTTTTTCATACAGTGATGGAATGAGGGGACACAGAGTTCACATTAGGCTTCAATCTACTAAGATGACATGAATTATTAGCTGACTTACTTTTAGCACTATTGTACATATGAGCTGGCCTCAGTAAATTATCCATAGTATCACTTTATAAATAATATCACTGGTTTCTATGTTGTCTAGTAACAGTTTTTTATTTCAGAACATATTCCAGTTTTACAGGAAGACTACATTTTGGCAAAAGGTAATGATGAAATGACTGTAATTGATTTTTTTAGTCTTCTTAAATGAACCAAGATTAGCTGATAAAGGCACTGAAAATATGCCCAATTCTCCTATAAAGATGAGTGAAACATATAAATGTACCATATTCTATGTTATCTTTTGTATCACTTTTAAAACACAAGAAAACCAAGTGGCCTAACTTGTAGTGTATGTCAGTGAAAACTATCCATCGGAACAATGCACTACAGCATAAGAGGGATTTTATTAGTGATATTTACACAGCACATTGAAAAAACATGGTGCATTGGACCAAGACTATATTTCCTTCTTTCTCTGAAAGAAATATTTGCCAAATATCTCAATTATGTCAAAGCACCCCAGCTGCCAGAACGACAGAGAGCATTGACAAACTGTGGAGGACATACATGTACACACATGCACACACACACACACACACACACATACACACAGAGAGAGAGTGGTAGACTCCACCCCATCGCACACACTTGCTGCCTTCATAGGCAGGCAGACCAATGCTGCCACTGTACAGAGACCAATGCCTGTAACATGATTTATGCTTTCTGTCTCCCACCTCCTGCCTTCCCCCTACTTGTTCAAAGTAATGAAATTCCCCATTTGAGGCAGCCTGACAGATAGATTGGAAATCAAGCACACCAGATAAGTAATGCTGTTTTGATGTCAGCCTGAACCTGATTGATTTGAAAACTCCAAACGCGGGAGGCATTACAGATCCGAACATAGAACATCCCGTATAACTGAGAACAAGCTATATTGCTCTTTCCTTGTTCTTGGATTGTTGTGGGATATTATGTGATGAAGGGTTTTTTGTATGTAAACATATTCACAAAGTCACCTTGCATTTGACAAAAAAAGCATCAATGAGATTTTGAAATACTTTAATTTAAAGAATCAGATCATATTTACTGAGGTTTGAAAATATATCTTTTGTCATCAAATGTCCTTGTGGTCTACAACCCCAATTCCAAAAAAGTTGGGGCAGTATGTAAAATGCAAAAAACAAATAAAGAGTCCTTTAAAAATTCAGTTCACCCTGTTCTATTGTGAAAACACATTATTAACACATTATTTGATGTTTTACTTTGAGAATTTAATTTATTTTTGAAAATATACACTCATTTCAAATCTGATGATCGCAACACACTCCAAAAAAGTTGGGACAGTTGACTGTTTACCACTGTGTAACATCACCTGTTCTTTTAATAATACTTATTAAGCATTTGGGCACTGAAGACCACAGTTGGTTAAGTTTAGCAAGTGGAATTTTCCCCCATTCATCCATTATGGATTTCTTCAGCTGCACAACTGTATAGGGCCTTCATTGCCTTATTTTGTGCTTCATAATGTACTACACATTCTCAATCGGAGACAGGTCAGGACTGCAGGCAGGCCATGCTATCACCCACACTCTCTGCTTATGCAACCATGTGCTTGTAATCCAGGCAGAATGTGGTTTGGCGTTGTCCTGCTATGGATGGAAGCATATGTTGCGCCAAAATGTTTACATATACTTCTGCATTAATGGTGCCCTCATAGATGTGCAAGTTACCCATGCCATGGGCACTGACACACCCCCATACATTGATAGACACTGGCTTTTGGACCTGACACTGATAACAGTTTGAATGGTCCTTTTCCCCTTTGGCCTGGAGAACAAGATGGCTGTTTTGTTTAAAAAATACTTGAAATGTTGACTTGTTGGACCACAACACATGATTCCACTGTGCTACTGTCCATCTCAGATGAGTCCGAGCCCAGAGAAGTCAGCGGCGCGTTTGGACAGGGTTGATGTATGGCTTCTGCTTTGAATAGTAGAACCTTAACTTGCAGCGGTGAATGGTGTTGAATGACAAAGGTTTACCAAAGTATTCCAGAGCCCATGTCAGGATATCCATTACAGACTTATGATAAGATATTAAGACAGTGAAGTCTGAGGGATCGGGGATCAAGCTCATTCAGAAATGGTTTTCTGCCTTACCCTTTACGCACCGAGATTTGACCGGTTTCCTTGAATATTTTAATTATATTGTGCACTGTAGAGGGTGAAATGCCCAAAATCCTACTGAATTGTCTTTGGGAAATGTTGTTCTCACAGTGTTGGATTATTCGCTGACGCATCTGTTAGCAGATTGGCGAGCCTCGACCCATCCTTGCTCTTGAAGGACTAGGCCTTTTTGGAGGCTTCTTATATACTATGATTAAACTAGCATTTGTGGTCACACCTGCATTTGCTTTCTATTACCTTACGGCATCCATGATCTGTTCATTGATTTAGCCCGGCTACTAGTTACACATTAATTCAGTTTAAAAAAAAGAGCCTGTTCATATAGGTACATTCAATTTGTGTTTGTGAGCTGAGAGCAGCCGTGCAAAATTGTCTGTTGCAGATGAACCGCAATGGATGGTAATATAATATGTCAACTGCTGCTGACAGGAGACAGAATTTTAAAACAGCTTGAACTCCTGAATGATTGATTATGCCAATACATTTTCTGGAGGTCATATCGATTGGTTTGGGAAAGTAAAACTCCCACACCTTTAGTCAGTTTCCCCTAAGTGACAGACCTACTTGCATACACACTCACGCCTTCCCAGCCATGAGTCAAAATTGAAATAACTACAGACAGTGTTTTGCTTGATCTAAAAATGGTATACTATTAAATCTACAGTATGCCTAATCAATGAATCTCCTTTATTAAATTATAAGGTCATAAAACACCTCAGGACCTTTCCACATAATTAATTGTAATTATATAAATAATAATAATTAAACAAAAACAATCTTCATGCTCAAATCTAAACTGTTTTTAAAAATGCACAATAAGCAAAATGTAATGTAGACCTACTAAAGCTGTAGATCACATAACAAACAGTTAGAAATGTAACAACCAACTTGTCATCATGTTCAGCTTCATGCAATCGTTTATCTCAAAGTTATACTGCACTCCAAGACAGCACTTATACAGTGGGCTGGACTGCTGGTGTCACTCAAAGTCTGTAGGACGCTATCGACCGAGCCTTGCTGTTGAAAGCTTGGAGAACAGGATCGGCTAAACACGTATTATAACCAATCAATATCAAGTGAGGAGCACAGAGACAGAGTAAACACACTGCTTATCCTATATTCCCGTAATCCCATAACTTCTGTAATCTGGTGATATGGAAGATCTAGACAAAAGGTAAAGAAAAGGACTATAGATCTTGTTATATTAGCTCTAAACTCGCTGTCACATTAACTTTGCCCTAATAAATATGGTACCGTTCCATAGTTAAATAAGAAGTTGAGGTGTCTTATACATGTTACAAAATTTAGATAGACACTATAATTTAAGGACAAACATACATCGTGGCATGTAAAAGAATCCCTTTAAAATTGCTTTTGATGATACTGATTAATCAATAAAACAACTGAAAATCAATCTGAATCATGTTATAAATACTGTAAGAATTTGCCTCATCGCTAGCTAAGCAATCCATACAGGATTTTGCTGAGTTTATTTGTGATTGTTGTGGCCAAAAATGCTTTATTTTGCTGCGTCCTTTTTCAAAATTTCCAATGCAACTTGCTGAGATTTTTGTGCTTTTTTGGAGGGAAAACTACTTGAATTGGCGGAAATACAATTAAAATTTAAATTGAATTGTTTTGCATTGTCTTTCGAAGTGATGTTTGTTGGTAAATGAGACCTTTTAGTTGTACTCATGTTTGACACACATGAATAGAAGAAGGCTTTGGCTGAATGCACGCTGTGATGACATATGACGCATCTTGGCCCAAATCTGTGGAAAAGCTGCGGTAATATAGAAAAATTGCATGCTCCTCCGAATATTCCGGTGTTTGCATGAACTTGCGTTAATTTCTCTGAATGCAAAATCACAAAATCCTGGAAGGACAGGCTAATATAATGACATCCTCAATAATGTCCTCTAAATGCCCTCAATAGTTATAGTTCAATAATTGGCTCAAAATATTATTTTGAAGGATCCAGTCATATTTTCCAATGCCTTCAGAATGTTCCAATCATAAAGTTTCGAGAATGTCTTCCTGATCATATAAAAACGTTTACAGTACAGTGTTAAATATGTATGCTGGTGAACGTCCTTTCAGTATTGTAATTACAAAATCACTTCACAACATATAAATAACCTGTTTGTAACATTTATAATGTCACCAGAACATCCTTTTAACATTTCCCATGTACCTCTATCTGGCAGACCAAAACTGGACAAGACTAGACAAAAGTCCTTTGTTAGATAGGATGCTAAACCATTTGCCATTACTAAGTATAAAAAAGATGTGTGACAAGACATGGAAGAATCTGTACTCACGGACTTATGTACAGTATATGATCACAAGTATACGTAATGGAAATTCTCTCCTGACCTCTGTGGCCCTTATCAGTACTTGTTACATTGTACTGTATGTCTGTGGCTTTGCTGACCTTACACTATGTTCCATCGATCCCTAACAACTATATAAACTTTTGCAAGGCCCGATGAAGTCTGTTCTGATCTAATGGCTTGCTTATGGAGGTGTAATGAAATCATTTAGGAGTGTGAGGAGTGGGAAGTGAGGTTGGGGAATTGGAAGAGAGAATGAGGGCATGTTGATTTAATCTCCTCCACTCTTCTCTGCTCCTACCTCTCAGCGTACCATCTGCTGCAGACAAGCAAACAGGCAGATTCATCACAATTAGATTCTCTCTGTCTACTTACTGCATATTAGCATTCAATTAACAATGGTACGCAACACCTGACTTTAGCAAGATTAACTTTTTTAGCTGTTCACTATTCTATATGCTAGGAGGCACAGATTCCATTACAAGGTATTTGCACTGTGCAAAACCAGCTGCTTCTTGTTAAAGTCTCAGCTTATTATTCTGTTATTCATACTTAAAGCATATTATTCAGAAACTACTGTGAAAGTCACAGGAAATGTATGAAGTTTTAAGAGTGATTGATATAAATGTGGACTTGCAGACAGCTCCTTTGAGTTTAAGGGGTTAAAAAGCACCTGCAAAATAATCTGCTCAGGATTTCTTTAATTAGCTTAGTCATTTCCTATGCAGATGTCTTGTCTGTGCTCTAATATGCTGAATAAATCAAAGCATACCAAATTAGTATCTAAACCATTTTGTTGTCTTGGCTACAGATGAACTCATTCATTCATCTTCAGTAACAGCTTCAGGGTCAGGGTCACAGTAGGATGTTCATCACTGGACACCATGCACACTCTCATTCAAATCTAGGGCTGATTTAGAGTAGCCAGTCAACCTACTGGTATTTGGGAGGTGGGAGGAAACCAGAGGACCCAGAGAAAACCAACACAGGCATGGGGAGAGCATGTACAACTCTAGACAGACAGCAACCCAAGCTCAGGATCAAAACAGGGACCTAGAGCTTTGAGACAGCAACACTTACAGATGACCTGTTTTGATCATTTATTCTACCAAAAGATGGAGAGAAAGACTGAAATTGTTATACATTCAAGGTATATTTTGAACCTACTCAGATCTTGTAAGCTAAATAGAAATGACATAGTCTATTCCCATATCTTTTAGCAAATCCTGGGCATTAAACTCCTCATGTAGGAGAAGCACCCACTAGTGTGTGTGTGTGTGTGTGTGTGTGTGTGTGTGTGTGTGTGTGTGTGTGTAATGGAGTGCAATGACATTGACATTATTAAGTGCATAAACAGCTATAACACCCCTATGTGAGTTAGATACAAGCTCCTGGTCTGGGTTGTATATCACTCTCCCTTTCACATTGATTCAAGTGTGAGGTTCCACATCATCAACGATTCCTATCATGCCACTTCAGTCGTTCAGACCACATAGGGAAGGTAATGGTAGCTTCAATGTATGGGTGAGTGTATATGCTACACTGAGCAATGCTTTTCAATTACCAGACATCCTCCAGTGAAGCTCAGCTGAAAGTGTATACCACACGGCTGGGTCAAAATGCTTCAGTCAGACAGACAAATATGTCTTTTAATTTCACAGACCTTTCAAATTACTGCAGGGAGTCTGTCAGGGGTGATAGCCACATATACACATAAAA
Organism: Stegophilus panzeri; assembly: GCA_024331685.1. Taxonomy (NCBI): domain Eukaryota; kingdom Metazoa; phylum Chordata; class Actinopteri; order Siluriformes; family Trichomycteridae; genus Stegophilus; species Stegophilus panzeri. The sequence goes on from JANDJT010000228.1 coordinate 12,997,564, forward strand.
TACCAACCCAGTCTCACAGGGAAAAAAACGTTCTCATGCAACTTATTTGTAGCATCTTCTATATGTTGAATAGCAACATTCTGGCACAAGCATACACCGCATAGCAGCATATCAAACTTTGACTTGAATGCTCTGTATGTCACAGTCTGCACCAATGTTTTTTAACCAAGCTGACCTCTACCACTACACTATTTGAATGAGATTAATATAAATAATATTGCCTCTTTTTTTTAACATATTGAGAATAGAGCACATCAGGCATACCATTGGTGCTTTTCACATCTTATTACTAGATTTACTAGGCTCCTCTTTTCCTCTTTTCTACAAACACAATTAGGCTTAAAGTCATGTGGTAATACGGTATAGCAAAATGGGTTGGTTTTTTTTTTAGTTCGTTTTTTTTTTTTTTTTTAAAAAACGTCTAAATTTTCAGTAGCATAAAGAACTTACAAAGCAAAAACTGTCTGCATTTTTAAAAAATACCTGCGTTGATATACTGCCCCTGCAGAAAAAAACAGCATAAACTCTTATAGAATTTACAATGGTTTTAATGGTTATAATGGGAATTGTATTGGTTTTAATGGAAACTGTAATGGTCCCTGTAGGTCTCTACTGGTAATTTTTTGCCTTCTATTGGTGGTATGTTATGTCTAGTGGATACCATTAAGGACCAATAATAGTAATGGTTTTAATGGTTAGCTGATGGTTTGTAATGGTATTTGTAGTGGAAACAATTACAATTTCTTTGATGGTTTCTATTGTTTGTTTGTTTTTTTTCAGCAAGGGAATTACCATGTAACTTGCAAGACTGATTGTGTTTACAGAGACGAGGAGAAGTTTATTTTATTTAATTCCATAAGCCAAGCGAGTCTAATCATATGTCGTTAAAAGACAAAACTTTATGCATGTGAAGTGGGCTATTCTCAATATGGTAAAAAAAAAAAAAAAAAAACCTCATTCAAACAGTGTAGTGGTAGAGGTTAGCTTGGTACAGAACATGACATACATTCAAGTGAAAATTTTATACATTGCTATGCTATGCAGTTTCATACATTGCTATGTAATGTATGCTTGTGCCAGAATGTTGATATTTAACATATAGAAGGTGCTGCAAATTTAAAGGGGGTGAACTATTGTGAACGATTTGTCAGAGATTCCAAATTTTGTTTACTTTTGGACACATGTATTTTGTTATGGTTTATGTCTTGTCTTGTCCCTGTCTTGTTATTAGTTGTCTCCCTCACGTGTCATCATTATTCACAGCTGTTTATATTTTACCTTTGATTACCTTGTATATTTAAACCCCCTTGTGTCTTTGTTCAGGGGGAAGTATACGCTCCATTCCTTGCGTTTGTGACTATACCAAGCCTGTTTATCTCTCTGCTCATGTTTCTGTTATTGACCACATTTTGCCAAGTGTTTTCTGATATTGTCCTGCCTCTGATATCTTGTTTGTTGACTGCCTGACCTCTTGCCTGTGTACTGATTCTGAGTTTTGCCTATGTTTTGGATTTGTCTGCACCGATCTTAATAAACATCTCTACCTGTATTTGCATCTGTCTTCCCATTCCCTCACATGACACTATTATTCACAGCATTGAATAATAGTTCAATATCCCAAACACAAAACACTACTGTTTATAGCATTTCATAGATTTATAACTTGCATAAAACTAGATAAATATTTATAAATATATAGAAAACCATCTTCGAAAGGGAGCACTTCTTTCGTGACATACTTCTACAGCTAAGTATCTAATCCAAACTGGTTAAACAAATTAAATAATGAATGTGGTTGTTTGATTTAGATTTTGTGTAAATGTCTAAGATTCCTACTAGCTTCATTGATAGATTAGGCAGTAAAAATGAGCTGTATTAGCAATGTACACTCACCAGAGGCACAATCATCTCTGCTACTTCCATTCTAGCTTCCATAATGTTTTATAAAGATTTTCTGTTATTTCTGTACAGTAATAGAAATTGAAACAAATTGCAGGTATGAATTAAAGTTGTGATTGGGGAACTGAAGAAGCATAGGACCACATGCCACAGTCTGAGGATTCAACTGAGCCAACATTTTTGTCAGTTTTGGTCACAGGGAATTTGCATACAACTGAGAAAATGCGCCTTGTCATGTTGAAATTGTAGCTCTGTGTCACACGTGTACTGTACATAGAAAATGAATGCTTTTCTGTTTCTTTGTGATTTACTAGTGTGAACATATGATAAAGAAGTTTAGGCATGTTCCTTATTCCAATGTTGTACTTCAAAGCACAGTGACCTTAATCACCTCTCAAACCATCTCACTATAACAGTTTACGTGAATACAGATGGGAACTCGTGTCAAGGTCTAAGCAACACTGGGTGTTTTAAACACAAATGCATTCTGTAATGCTGGTATATATATGAGTGAATGAATACACATAGTCTGGACAAGGCTCGTGCATTAGTGTTTATAGGTTCAGTGGGAATTGCTGGCTGAAGCTATTTATGATGTGATATCAAACAAAAGAGTATCAGCCCTCCTGGCCAGGTCGGGCCCACAGATCAGCCCCTTAAATCAAAAAGTCGTTTATCATGTTTTTTTTAGAAGAGTTACTTGGGGAGTAGGGGGTGGATGAGCAGAGGCTGATAGCCCAGTGTCCTCCTGTGAGGCACCATGCATTAATTAGGTGCATGTAGGGAAGGGAACCTACAGTTGGGGTGTGTAATAGATTCCTCATGGAATTGATGTATGTGTGTGTGTGTGTGTGTGTGTGTGTGTGTGTGTGTGTGTGTGTGTGTGTGGACCCATCTGTAATCCACCACATAACACAGCTTGCACTAGGGAGTGGGCACCTTTTAAACTGAGCAACCTTAAGCAGTGTCATGGTTATTTTCGGCTGATTTTTTTGTTGTTGTTTTTGTTTTTACCCCACACTCTTAATTTTAAAATGTTCAGCTGTTGCCTAAGAAAAATAAAACAGCAAAAACACTCACTAGTGTGTTTGAGTGGAAACATTTACTTTGATGCATTGCATGCATTAGTTTGGTAATGTACATCGTCCCCCTATTTACACCATTTAGCAATTAGTAGGCAGGCTCCGAAAGAATACAGAGCACAAATACTAGTAGTTATCTCTTTCATCAGCTCATGTATGCAAATGAGTGTTTGATTTTGTTCATGCAAATGTGAATTTCAATTAACTGCGAATTTTTTACTGGTGCTTGGCAGTGTATTTGTGGCCCGGCCATGTTTTCCTTGACGAAAATAAATTATGGATAAGTAAATAGCGTTGCACGTTGGAGATAATTACAGCTCTCCAAAAGTGTCCTTTAACATGCAAATATATCACTTTGTTCTCTTTCACAAAGATCAATCACAGATGAGCAGGTAAACACAATCATTGGGATAATTTATGACACATTTTACATTTAGAGCACACATTCAGGGCAAAAAATAAATTTTTTAAAAAAATAATAAAATCCACTCTCTGAACTCCACTTCATATGTTTTACATTCACACTGAGTCTGGTTTGAAGAGCAAAAACAAAGCTTCTCATGGTGGAGATGTTGGCACATCAATCCAAATGGTTGAGCCTCGGCTTCACCACTGGTGCTTCAATATTGTGACTAAACTATCTTTTTCTCCCTTTTTATGAAATATTTTTTAAAACTCTGCCTGAGCCACAAAGTATTTTTATTACAGAAAATTGCTTTGCACAAATTTCACAAGGTCGGTGAAGGAAAATGAGAGGGAAAAAACACTGTTTATGGCTTAAATTTACTCATGTTCTCCCTATGGTCTTAGCGGCAGAATTTTCTCAATTGCTATATAGTGGACTGTCATTAAGGATACATGAGAACCAAAGCTAAGCTGACTGGCTGTAAAATGGGGCCAAAAGGCCAGGACTGGTTTGCTCTCCATCTCCTCTCTCTGCATATGAAGCACAGTGTTTGCTCTGCAGTTGGATGAAAGGTGCATGCATATGGTAGTACTCTTCTGATGTTAATAACATTCACTTTCTTTGCTCTCTTTATGCTCTTGATGGACTGATGAAGACTTTGGTAAATATAACCTGCAGTGCTCTAGAGGCCAATCTTGAAAATATAGCAAAACACACAGTGGATATCAGAAAAAAATGGACAAAGGACACTGTATGAAGATCATGTGGATCCAACATTCATTCGTTAGAGCAAATATATTGGAGTAGCCTCGATGGAATTAAAAACACTACACATATTGTAGGACTACTGAGTCAAATAAAGCAATTGAAGTACTGAGCTGTTTACCAAATTACAGTATATGACCACATTAATTTGTTTGTTAATCTATCTATTTGAGTTGTCTCCTTGCCTGGCAAGATAAAATCAAGATGGGTGGTTTCAGGAATTCTGGCTACTTATAAAGCAAGTCATCTCTAAGATAGGGGTTGCAAATGAATATCCCCGGCACTTAACAACAAGCAGATTTTGAGACAAGTGCTGTCTGATGATTGGTAGGAACTGTTTAACTAGTTAAATTAGCTCTCCTTTATGACAGATGATTGATTCTGATTCAGGAACACAACTGATATTTTAAAAAAATCACTGAGCAAAACTGTCTTAGCTAAAAACTCTACTACTTATATGCAAGCAACTCATATTTAAACCCTAAAGGCTTTTTATTTAGTGTGCACAAACTACTAAATGACATGTAAAGGAGACAAACGGGGTGGATGCAAGCGCAGATTTATTAAAATGATGTGCAAAACAAACAACAAAACATAGAAAACAAGACTCACAAACATAAACTAGGTATACTAGGCAAAACACAGAGAGAAAGAATGAGGCTGTGACATAAATGACAAAACAAGAACACGACAACAACAGAAGCTTGACAATCAGACACTAAAACAAAGGAACTTAAATAATGGTACTAATCACAGTGAAACGAGACACAGGTGCGAGTGTGATAAGACATGTGGCAGGGTCATGTGATGTGCAGTGGCCGGTGCCTCATAGGCTCTAACCTGACACTAAACTGTGTGCCCTTTAACATGGCCATGAGACATTAAAATCAAGGTCACAAAATCATAATGAACACAATTTAATTTATTTGTGTTCTAAATTTCGATTTTTCAAATTAATGCATTTGTGCCCATGTTTTTGCTCAAACCAGTCTTAAGTGCCCACTATTTAAGTCAGTTTTGGACTGTGCAATTGCAGTGGACTTTTAAGATTATTACTTGCCACATGTAAGAGAAGATCCCAATAACATATTGGCCAAATTCTACAACAAATATAACAAAATGTGAAATAACCACTGACTGTGAAATACCCATCCATGTTGGGTTACATGAAGAAGATCCTGTAATGATAGACCTTGATTAAGGAAAATCACTACATTTTGTTCTTGTGCAGAAAATGGGGGTGCATAAACTGAAAGTGAGCTTTAGTTAATAGGACATCTATTTTCTGTCTATTAGCATGTTTCATTTATGTTTTGCCATTGCCACTAGCTGAAATGTTTTCTTATTGTAATATTATATGGTTGGTGATGAGTAATGTTAGCCAGCAAATGTTAACTAAGGCTAAATACCCTAACATTAATTGATCTATATACCTATATTGCCAAAATTATGTGGACACCTGACCATCAGACCCATACGTGCTTTTTGAAAATTGCATTCCAGACTTAGTCCTCCTTTTGCTATTGTAATAACCTCCACTCTTCTGGGAAGGCTTTCCACTAGATTTTGGAGCGTGGCTGAGGGGATTTGTGCTCACTCAGGCAGAAAAGCACTAGTGAGGTCAGGTGATGATGTTGGCCGTCGGAGTTCCAAATTATCCCAAAGTTGTTCAGTGGGGTTGAGGTCAGGGCTCTGTGCATGCAAGTCATTTGGGTTCTTCCAGTCCAACCTTGGCAAACTGTGTCTCGTTTTGTGGGTTAAGCCAGTTAGTTCCATTAAGTCCTAATGCTGCAACATACAAAATGTAGCAGATTTCACCCAGCACAACAAAGGAACCACAGACACCAGGCTCTTTGGCGGTCCACGTCTGCAGTTTATTAAACACCTGTACTTCACTATAATAACAGTTATAGCTACATTTATATTATTGTTATAATTACTTATGTGATACAGTTGCTCATAATGCATTATACACCAATTTATAAGTCTTATGGTTCCATTAATGTATTCATAAAAATGCAGCGTGCATTTTTATAATGTTATTAAATTGTGGTTATAATGACTTATTGGTAAAGCAGATTTAATTGTACGTCCAATTAGTGAATTATTTTATTTTGTTGTTATTTGATAGTTGTGTTGTGCTGCCTTATAAATACTTATTGTGAGCTAATATACAAATACTAACCTTTGTAAATGCATCATTGATGGCTTTAAGTAAAGTGAATGCATAGGATGCAGTTTCCATAATGCAAATGTTAAGAAATCATGAAGAGGTGCTTATTATGCAGTATAAATGTCTTAATTAGTCAGTCTTATGGTTCCATTAATGTACTCATAAAAATGCAGCCTGCATTTTTATAATGTTATTATATTATAGTTACAATGACTGATTAGTAATACAGATCTATTTCTATGTCCAATAAGTGAATTATTTAATATTGTTGTTGATGGTTGTGTGCCTTATAAATACTTATTGTGAGCTATAATAGAATTACTAACCTTTATAAATGCATCATTGATTGCTTTAAGTAAAGTGAGAGCATAGGATGTAGTTTCCATGATGCAAATGTTAATGCAGTTATGTTAAGATGTGCTTATTACACAAATGTAAAAAAAAAAAAAAAAAAAAAAAAACATGTCCAGATGGCACAAACCACCAACAAAATACACAAAAAATATATCCAAAAAGAACAAAATGAAATAACACGGGAGTGTTACATGGGAGTAGCACGAAATTCACAGCTACAAAATGTGCAATTTCACAAATAAAAAGTTTGAAACTTACTCATCTCATTTAGCCTTTACTGAAATCAGCAGCAGAGCCCTGTTAGCATTGTCACATATGTAATACAGGCATGCAGAAGGTGCTCTTTCCACCTCCTATGACAGGGACATGGGATTGGATTTTATGAGGCAAAAATAACTATTTATAACAAATATGAAAGTGCAAAATATAAACTAGTATATGCAAAACATGAACAAAAGTGCAAAAAACCTAGTGTGCATCATTGAGCTTGGCTGTCCTTGACATCATCCCCAATCAGTGAAACAAAGATGGTCCAATATAGTACACAGGAACACATCACAAGACCGGCATTTGTAAATAGTCTTGCTGTTCCTTTGAAGGCAGTACACAGTGTTTTCTCCCATCTGAGGATTTGTCTCTCTTGGCAGAGGTTGAGGTGTTTACAATTGTTACTGGATAGCATGGCCTCTTCTCTGCCACCTGTGACATGTCACTGACAGCTGCAGAACCGCTGGCTCAGACACGCTGAACTTATGGTCTCATCACTCCCAAAATTCACAATTCTAGACCTTGTGGCTACATTGATGGCCAGGTTCTGGTGAAGCTGGTAGTATGCCCTGCATGTCAATAAGAGCTGCTTCATGGTGGGCTTCACATAAAAGAGCCAATCATAGACAGTGGTGCTTTTTAGCCGGTCACTCTGCTCATTATCTTTGATGTTGCTTGTACAGGATCCAGAATATTGCCTCAAATCTTAGAATGCCAGGACAGAGGTTGGGAATGGAAAATTATGCAGCGTATTCTTTCTCGACAAATCTCAAACTCTTGATGGCTTTATTAGGCCACAGTAATTGGCTAGGCCCATGGGCTTCATAGAAAGTGTTACCCAATTTCTTTTTGTCTCACTTCAGAAATACAGTATATTTCACAAAAATACACATATTCACATAAAACACAATTCAATTTTAAAATAAAATTAATCCATCAATACATATTCATTCATATAAATGTTATACTTAAGGGAAACAAAATAATAAATTCCAATCAATATGTCTCAATTATGTGATCATATAGTGGTTTTTATGTTACATACCTGCAGTTTATTAAACACAGGACAGGGGACCATATAAACCCTCAGATCAGTGGTCTCTGGCTGAAGGGTATATGAGAGAAAAAATACTGACCCTGCCCCATTAACCCAGTAACTGAATGTTCATCGATTGTCTATAGGGCACAAATATAACTGTAAACAGGCTTTTATTTTTAGGTCAAAATGAAAACTACACACATTCGATACACTGAATGATGTTTTCACAGACTCAATCCACCAAAATTATTTGTATAAAACTTCTATTAACAGAGTCCATGCTCTAAATACACTTTTCATTAATAAACTCAGAATATCCCTTAAACTATTGACTGAAACGTGCATGCATGAACTCATCCCAGCTTCATAACACTTCTGTAATCTGTATTAATTCAAATTTCCACTTATTAACACATTTTACCCTTCGTCACAGAGAGCTGCAAAAACATACCTGACTTTCTCAAGTCACAGGCCATCCTGAAAGAGAAGGACACAACTGGCCAATTATCCATGGCATCAATGATAGACTAAACCCTGCTTGCTGATTATAAATAAATAAAAATACTTGTTTTTCGCTGTTTCACACAAAAAAATAAAGATGATCTCCACAGAGAAAATAAAATAAATACAACTTATGAAATAAATTAATTAAAAAAGTATTTGTAATTACATCAATTAAACAATTAAACACACCTAAAAGTTTTCTGGAATGATTACATTAAACACAACATTACACAAAGACATTCAACAGACAGTTACAGTGCATATAAAAATCTACACAACTCTGTTAAAATGGTAGGTTTTTGTGAACTAAAAGAATGACACTAAGATTAATCATCACTAGATCTTTTCGCACCTTTAATGTGAAATTGCAAAGTATACAAATAAAGTGAAAAACAATCAGAAACTTTTTCAGTGGAAAAAAAAGAAAAAGAAAAACGTCTGGATTATGCATGTAACCCTGTTCCCTGAGAAGGGAATGAAATGTTGCATGTTGTCTGTCTTGTCACACAAGTCTGTGTGAAATCATGGCTATTTATAGGCCTGCCGTGGTCCAGTGACGTGGCAATTCGCGCATAGCATGATTATAAAACAGCACCTGTAAACCATGTCATCAGCCTCTATTATCTGAAGCGAAGACACAATTCACAGGCATGCTCTTCTTAGGGAACAGGGTTACATGTGTAACCTAGACATTCCCTTTCAAAGGGAATTCAATGTTGCGTGAGCTTCATGGTATGGGAACGAGTATACCCACTTCGTCATACTGAGGTTATGGCCTGTTCAAAAAGGTCTGAGACCGAGGGTCACTGCAAGACATTCGAGCCCGGGGTGGAATCCACGTCCAAACTGTAATATCAAATGAATATGTGCAGCATAGACTACCCCACCCTGCCCCCTATTGGAATGAGCCCTTATGCCCAGATGTGTAGCGAGACCATGTATCTCATAAGCAATAGAGATTGCTTCCACTATCCAATTAGTGATGTGCTGCTTTGACACAGCATCCCCGCTACTGTCGCAGCCAAAGCAAACCAACAACTGCTCCGACTTACGTCACTGGCCAGAGTGGTGGACGTAAGAAGCCTGCTACACTATCAGCTGGGCAGCAGATGTAGGCACCTTAGAAATATAATCCATCCTAGATTATAGGAAGGCCTTGCCTAATCCAGGGGCAAAGTCAAGGCAGGAAGGGACAACAGAGAGAGCTTGTAGATCTCCTACTCTCATAAGAGATGTCAGGGCTAGCAGAAGAACTACCTTTAGAGTCAGAAGCTTCTCTGAGCCTGACTCTAAGGGCTCAAATAGGGGCACCTGACAAACCATCCAGAACCACTGAAAGGTAAATGTGGTCTGCAGATGAACCTCAGCCACCTCTACAACCTCGGTTGAGAGACCAGTATCTATGAGCTGGTGTCCCTCACGGGCCAGACCCACAGTTTTTATAGTTCCGACTGAGGGTGATAAATCAACCCACTGGCTTAAGACAGTAGATCCCTGCAAATGGGAATCTCCCCGAGAGTGCCATCTAGCATGGATATTATCTCAGAGAACCATATTGGAGCTGGCCAATAAGGTGCTACTAGCAGCAGACTTAGACAGTCTTGGCAAACTCTCGCTAGAACTTGTGGGAGCAGATTGAGGGAAAGGCATATAGACATTAAATTGGCCACGTGTGTACCATGGTGTTCAGCCCCAGTAGTGTGGAAGGAGTGAGGGCGAACCACAATGGGCAGTGTGTTATCTCCTAGGAGGCGAAGACATCCACTTCCGCTTTGCCAAACCTCCACTATACGGACTCCACCACGTGTGGATGGAGCCTCCAATCCCCGGACCTCAGCCCCTGCCTCATTCCAGTTGCCTGGAAACTACATTGCACTCACTGGCAAAAGTTTCCCCTCTGCCCAGAGAAGAATTAGTTGTGCCTGCCTGAACAGGGGGCACGAATGTAACCCTCCCTGGTGGTTGATATATGAAACGGCTGCTGTATTGTCTGTCACAACTAACACATTGTGACCTCCCAACTGAGGAAGAAAGAATTTCAGTGCTAGGAATACAGCAGCATTTCTAGGCGATTTATTTGCCAATCTAGATGAGGGCCGCTCCAGAGGCAGTGAGCTGGACGACCATATAAGACCACACCCCAGTCCATGAGGGAGGCATCTGTCATTACCATCTTGCACAAAGGAGATGCCCTGAGTGCGTGACCCAAGGCTAGAAACCTGGGACACCTCCAAATTTTCAGAGCACATAGGCATCACTGCATGACACTGATTACTCTCATGGGTTTCATCCTCGGATGAAACCCCTGACTTTTCAGCCACCATTGAAACGGTCTTGTGTGCAATAGGCCCAATGGTATGATGTTGACTGCTGCTGCTATAAGCCCCAGGTGAGGCCAAGGTGGCCTTACATGGCTTGGATGGCAAAGCTTTCCCCACTAAATTTCCTTCCATTGATGGAGAGAGATAGCTCGCAAGCTCCTCCTCCACCTTCGACATAGCTAAATAGCCATGCCATTCATTCCCCACGATGGCCGAATAATCCGACATCGCGGGGTTATAAATATGGCTTATGTATGGTTTTCCCCAGAAGCGTGATATTTCGTCATGCACTCCTGGAAAAAAGTGGAGTTTGTCCAGAAAAAGCCTTAGTAATCACTTAGAAAAAGCCTTTGTAATCACTTCAAGCAGTTTTTAGGAGTTTTTAGGAGCATTCACACAAACAACCAACATGCAATCTTTGCTGGAGATAATAAGGTTGATGTAAATAAGGTTTACAGGTGCCGTTTTATAATCACACAACTACACAAAATGCCACATCACCTGACCACAGCAGGCCTATAAATAGGCATGATTTCACACAGACTTCAGATACTGGTTGTTAGGGTCAAGAGTGGACAGGTCACTCTTATATTCTAATATTCTTATATTCTTCCCCCCTGTCAGCCTTCAGTCCTCGAGCTCTAGGTTTATGGATTGAGTGAAGTTCTCTTTGTCCGCTTACCAGCTGGGAGAGTCTTAAAGAACGCCACCAGAAGAGAGGTTTCGATAAGACATCTGATTTATTGTCATACATACAGAGTATATATATGCATAGATAAACAAGCTAAATATGCCCACCCTGGGTGGATCT
>JANDJT010000228.1:13023468-13036015 GCA_024331685.1 Stegophilus panzeri
AATTTTACAGAATCTGGCAACCTTTTCTGTTCTTTGTCAGAGACATGGATGCTGACAGTATTGTTATGTGATCATTACCTATAATTTTGTTTCTTTTGCTCTCTTCTTTTCTATGGTGGTCTGGCTTTATAATATGTAATATGTATGTTCTTTGTCTGGCACTTGGTGGGGCGGGGTATGGGGTTTGTTCTGTTTGTTTGGTTGGTGTTGTATGTTAAATTTGAAAAATGCTAATAAAGAAACCTTGATCAAAAAAATAAAGAAGAGCTACCTTTAAAGTCAGAAGCTTCTCTGAGGCTGACAGACCTTCCAGGACCACAGAAAGGTCCCAGGAAGGTATGCGTGGTCTGCAGATGGGCCTCAGCTGCCTGACACCACGCATAAACCTCGAAGTTAGAGGATGTTGCCCCACAGAGGCTCCTTCAATTGGGGCGTGGCTGACCAAAATGGCAGCCACGTGGAACCTGACTGTAAAAGGAAGCAACCCTGCTGAGAAACTCAGCAGTTCGTAAGATCTCCAGGACTGTATTGCGCAGTTCACTGGGTCTAGCTGACGTTCCTCACACCACGAGACAAAAAGTCGCCACTTGAGCATATACAATTTCTTTGTGGATGGTGCTCTAGCGTTCAACATTGTCTCTACAACCGTCCAGCAGGGATATTATCACTAAGAACCATATTCGAGCTTTCCAATAAGGTGCTACTAACAGCAGATGTAGTCAGTCTTGGCGAGCTTTCGCTAGAACTTGTGGGAGCAGTGTGATCACGGGAAAAACGTACAGATGTGACCTCGGCCACACGTGCACCATGGTGTGGGAAGAGTGAGGGTGAAGCACAGCGGGCAGTGTGTTGTCTCCTCAGAGGCGAACACATCCACTTCTGCTTGGCCAGACCTCCGTCATATGGACTCCACCACTTGTGGATGGTGCCTCCAATCCCTGGGTCTCAGCCCCTAACTCAACAGGATGTGTGCCCCCACATTCCAGTTGCCCAGAATGTACATTGCACCCACTGACAAAAATTTTCCCTCTGCCAAGAGAAGAATTAGTTGCGCCTGCCTGAACAGGAGGCGCGGATGTAACCCTCCCTGGTTGTTGATATATGAGACGACTGCTGTGTTGTGACACAACTAACACATGGTGACTTCTCAATTGAGGAAGAAAGAATTTCAGTGCTATAAATACGGTCCTCATTTCTTGGCGATTTATATTCCACTCCAGATGATGGCCTCTGCAAAGACTGTGAGCTGGACAGCCGTCTAAGACTGCACCCCATCTCGTGAGGGAGTTGTCTGTCATTACCGTCTTGCAATAAGGAGATGCCCCTAGAGTGTGACCCAAGGCTAGAAACCAAGGACACCTCCAAATTCTCAGAGCACGTAGGCATCGCCACGTGACACTGATTACTCTTAGAGGTTTCATCCTCTGACGAAACCCCTGACTTTTCAGCCACCACTGAAACAGTCTCCTGTGCAATAGGCCCAACTGTATGACATTGGCTGCTGCTGCCATAAGCCCCAACAGTCTCTTGTAGAGACTGGAGGGGGTGCCCAGGTCCAGATTTATCTTGCTCAATGTTGATAGGATTGACCCTATGCATTTTGGGGATAGAAACGCCCTCATCGTAGTAGAATCCTTATAACCTCTAGAAATGTTGTCCTCTGCACTGGAGAAAGCATACTTTTCTTGAGGTTCAACCTGAGCCCCAAGCTTTTCATGTGGGTGAGAACAACATATCAGTGTTGAATCGTAGGTTCCCTGGTCATCCAGATAGTTTAGTACACAGCATCAATGCACTTTGTGAAGGTGCGAGGGGATAAAGCTAGCCAGAAGGGAAGAACCCGACATTGGTATACATTGCCTCTAAATGCAAACTTCAGGAACTTCCTGTGACTGGGCAATATTTCTATGTGTAAATTTGTATCTTTTAGGTATATTGTCACAAACCAGTCCTCCAACGGAATCTGTGGAACAATAAGTTTGAGAGTCAGCATCTTGAACCTGTATGTCCGAAGAGTAGGGTTCAGATGACTCAGGTTTAAAATTGGCTTTTTTGCAGAGCAGGAAATAACGCCTGTAATAGCCTCACTCCCTCATGGAATGGGGTACATGTTCTATGGCCCCGGGATCTTACTTCCTATGCTAACGTCGGGCTCTGCTCTGTGCTGACTAATGTGGTGAGCACGCTTCTGAACTGGGGGGGTCGAGCTATGAACTGGACCCAGTAATGCTTTTCTACATTAGATGGAACCCATGGAGACAAATTTGTCAATACTTTCCATACTGCCAGATGGTCTTTCAGTGATGTTAACTTTTCCACATTCTATTGGAGGGAAAGCATCAGATTTTCATTGCCATTTGACAGCTCGCTGACCAGAGAACACTGAAAACTTGGGACAGCCTTGGCTAGGGGAGGCCCTACAGTAGTACTCATGGCTAACTGCCCTAACAACCTCATGTTCCTTGATATGACCCCTCTGCGGCCCCTGAGGACCACTCCTTTTTTGTCTGCTCGGCCTTTATGATCACTCTCAGATCAGGCCTATTTACAGGCTGCAACTGTGGCCACCCGGTTCCCCTGGCTTTCCGGAGGGGAGGCGGGCTGCCACACTCACCTTCTGTGCCTCCCTCACACTAATGCTGGCCCGGGCTCCACTCGTGGATGCCCAGGTGAACTCAACACAATGGGAAAGGAACTGGCTGAATGCCGCCATATGTTGAGCTCTCTCAGCAGGTCTGCTTGGTAAGCCTGCAACACTGCCATTGTATGCAGTGACCCACAGGCAAGAGCCACTACTGCATAGGCCTTGGCCACCAATACCGAGGTGGCCTTGCATGGCTTGGATGGCAAAGCCAGCCCCCCTAAATTACCTGCTGTTGAGGGAGAGAGGTAGCTCGTAAGTGCCTCCTCCACCTTCAGCATAGCTAAATAGCCATGCTGTTCATTCCCCACGATGGCTGAATAATCCGACATTGCGGGGTTATAAATAAGGCTTATGTATGGTTTTCCCCTGAAGGAAAAAAAGGGGTGTTTTCTGCAATTTGAGGGAGTTTTATTTTCACTGGGGAGAAAAAGGCTCATCCAGTAATCACTCAAGCAGCTTTTTATGTGGTTGAGAGCTGCTCTCCGTTTTTGGCACACCCTTCTGTCTCCTCGAGTCAGAGTGGAAAATGTTTTTTTTAAATTTTTTTTATAATTTTTGCTTTCCATAGTAGAAGGACACGAACCTAGCTCCAAAATCCGGTGGAGAGCCGGACCGGGAAGACAGAGCAAGAGATAGAACAGTGATCATATCTGGCTCCTCTTCCAGATACATATGAGATCCCCAGGACCTGAGCAGGCTGGTTGCCCTGGCAGCGGCTGGCCCAGATCCACGAGGCACTGAACCCCAACTCCTTTCAGCCGTGAAGAGAGCGAGTTGCAAGCGGAGCTGCCTAATTGTTAGGCGTTCACAATGCGCACAGTCAGACCTCTCAAGGGCTGCCCTGGTGTGCTCCACCCCTAGACACTTACACAGAAAGTGTGTCCGTCTGTCCCATTGATGAAATGGGAGCAAGGCGTAACACACTTCCTGAATTCTCTTTCACTCATACTTTTCCCTTTTTTATTTTTTAAAGGGACAAAAAGTAAATAGATTTTTCTTTTTCTTTTTTGAAAAGATAGAGAGGAAATGAGCATTACACAAATGACGACGTGTAGACTTACTGAAGAAAAAGCTGATGGCCTGGTTCACAGGTGCCATTTTTATATCATGTGACGCGCTTATTTGCCACGTCACCTGATCACGGCAGGCCTATAAATAGGCATGATGTTACACAAGCTTCAGATGCTGGTCATGCGCGAGGGCACTTCCCACAGTGTGTAGCTCACGCAACATTGATTTCCCTTTGAAAGTGAACAAATTCTTATCAAAACCAGGAAACACAGAAACTAGGAAACATCGCTAAGATCTTAATCAATACAAAAGCATGGTAAGACTTTGCAAGAAGACAAAGACAAAGAAGGTCATAAATAGACCAATGAAGTGCTAAACTGAGAACATGTGAAAACAATCAAGAAATGAAGCAATGACAAGACATGGGTGGAGATAAGACTAGCACCATAACAAAATGCACATGGTCAGACCCAATCACCTGACCTAAACAAAACCAGATAACTTGTTCTTAAAAGAAAGTATGAATGTACTGCTCATCTGGCTTGGAGACAGTGCACTCTGAGGGAGGAAATGTGTAACAAAAACGTTTTATTATCAGTGTCCGTTATATCAACACAAAGTATCATTACAAGCTTAAATTATACTGAGGCTACAAAATAAACAATGTATGATTTTGTGCATCTGCTATCTGTACAGGATATTTATGATCTGTACATGTACTATAAATAATATTTATATTACATAATTATTCATAGTTGATAGGCACTCATCACACACGTCCCAAAACACTCATCAAAAAACTATTATGTCCACTGACCGTCATGTTGCCTTGTCATCTTAGTTTATCAATAACTTCCATACATACCTTGAGACATGGAATATGTTTTCATATATTTTAGTGTTTGCTTCCAGTTTTATAGTATCATATCTAAAAGAGATTCTGTCAAGATGTACACATTTTTGACACTGACTGATTGTCAGGAATCAGAAAAGGAACTCTGACTACAGTTCCCAGCAGCCACTGCATCAATGTTACATGAGCCTTCCAACCACGCTGGAACCATCTCCCTCCTGTCCAGCATGCCGAGTCGGCGGAGAACTTAATTCAGCCTTCTTGCTCGTTTGAGAATGCCGCTCAGCATTCCTGGTCCGCTGTAGATGCCAACCCGTCACCCTTATTTGCTGAATACGTTGCTCCGTGTCCCAGCATGGTAAAGTGCTCCGCTCTGTTTTCCTGCTCCGCTAAGAACGCTGCTGTGCTTTCCTGCTCCGCTGAGGATCTCGCTCTGCTTTTCTGCTCCGCTGAGGGCATCGCACGGCTGTTCGGCTCTGCTGAGGACGTCGCTCCACTTTTCTGCTCCGCTGAGGACGTCACTCCGCTTTCCGGCTCCGCTGAGGACGTTGCTCTGCTTTCCTGCTCCGCTGAGGATTTCACTCTGCTTTCCTGCTTGGCTGAGGATGTTACTCTGTCTACCTGCTCGGCTAAGAACTTCGCTCTGCTTTCCTGCTCGGCTGAGGACATCGCTCTGCTTTCCTGCTCGGGTGAGGTCGTTGCTCTGCCCTCCTGCTTCACTGAGGATGTCGCTCTGCCTCCATGTTCCGCTGAAGACGTCGCTCCTTTTCTTTGCTTCACGCCATATGTTGCTCCCCCTTCCTGCTCCACGGAGGGTATCGTTCCCCCCTCATGCTTCGCGGAGAGCATCATTCCACCCTTCGGCCTTGCGGAGAACCTCGCTGCCTTCTCTGGCCTTGCGGAAATCTTTGAGCTTCCCTCTGGCCTTGCGGAGAACTTCGCTCTCCCCGCAGACCTTGTGGAGAGCGGCACTCTCCCTTCTAGCATCATGGGGAATGTCACTTCCCCCTCAGGCTCCACCTTGGTTCTGTCATGAATCAGAGAAGGAACTCTGACTACAGTTCCCAGCAGCCACTGCATCAATGTCACATGACCACCTGTACCTGATTCACATTTCTGTTAACAAGCACTCATGTACTCATGTCTTGTCTTACGTTTGTCTTTCCTTGCTCTTGTCTCTGTTGTCATGTTGTGTTCTTTAGTTTGTTTAATCTTGGCTACAGTGTTTTGCCTCTTAGTCATAGTGTTTTTTTATGCTTATTTTGTTTGTTATTAAAACTTAAAAAATCTGCACTTGCATCTGTCTCAAACTTCCTATTGTGACACTGATAAAGTGGCCTTACTTAGTGTTCTGCTGTTGCACGCTACTGTACCGTATGTGTGTCTTGCATATGTATCTGTTAAACAGCACAAATTCATACAAACTAAGAAGCAAACCACATGAGTAGCATGGATTGCTGGTAGTTAGTGTATTTAGGCATTATAAATCACCCACAGTGACTCAGTTTTGCAACTGTACACAAACCCAAAGAACGAACAACCTCTGGGACTTGAAAAATATCAGTATACTTCTGACAGAAGTTATTTTTGCATAATAATGTATGTTGTTACAAAACCTGTGACTGAATTCATCCAAAATTGAATATCTATCACAGCTGAGTGGAATTTTGAGTGTGTATGACACATTATTTGGTGGGTGGCACATTACTTTTTAAGAATGTGTATTTGGCCTAACACATGTATCTATTACCTCTGGCCACAGCTCTTAGCCCCATGGATTTTTTGCTGGAACATGCCATATGATTTCTCACTGTACCCCATCTCTACATCCTCCTATAGTGCCTTAGAGTGTCTTAATGTCATATTAGGCACCATATTTCAGTCCACAGTAGACTCAAGAGACTCAGGAGAATAACCTATATTCCACAACACACACTGGTTTTGAGTGGTTCTAAGTGTATTTTCATCAATCAGAAGTAATTTAGTGTCAGGTGAAATATGAGATGTGAAATAAAAATATCCAACATATCTTTTCTTAGAACACTAACAGTGTCACGGATTTGTATAGGGGGTGGATGCAAGTGCAGATTTAGTTTACTGATGCGAAACAAAATGCGAAACACAAAGATAGAGAAACTAAATGACGGCGAGCAACGTCCTCCACGGAGCAAGAGGGGGGAGTGACGTACACCACAAAGCAAGGGGAAGGAGTTATGTCCTCACTGGAGCAAGGAGGTGGAATGGTGTCCTAGGCCAATCAAGGAAGTGGAGTGATTTCTGTAGTGGAGAACGGAGGCAGAGTGACATCCTCAGTGGAGCAGGAAGGCAGAGCAACATCCAAAGCAGAGCCAGGTGGCATAGTGAGGTCCGAAGCGGTGAGCACGGAGACAGATTGATGCCTATGGCGAGGCCATGAGCCTGTGAATAGGTCTGTGAATAGGTATAGAGACACATCCTCAGATGAGCAACGAGGCAATGACTCCTCAGTGGGGCAGGGATGGTGAGATACAGTTCCAGCCCTGTTGGGCACCCCCTCCTCAAAAAACTTCCTAAGGGCTTCAAGCCATTTCCCATATATACAGGGTTGGGAGGGTTACTTTAAACATGTATTCCATTACAGTTACAAATTACTTCATAAAAATTTTCATTAAAGTAATGTAGTCTGATTACTTTTGGATTACTTCAAGGTCACATATCGAAATAAAGTCAAGAGAAAAGCAAGATGATCTTAAATCTTTTATTTAGAGCATATTTTAGAGCTTAAAATTTTGTTCAATCTTTGGATTTGTTTTAATAAAATAAATAAATTAATTAACAAATAAAAGATCATTGTCCCTGATCTGGGTAACATTACATCGCAAAAGTTAGGGTGACCATATTCTGATTTTCCAAAAAGAGGACACTTTTTTTCTTTTTGTCTTAACTGTAAACACTGTTACTATGAATGCACATTTTAATACACTGAAAAAGACACACTATTAGCATCAACATAAATATATATACATTTCTATATTCTTTTGAGTGTCCATGGAATAAAATAAAATATCAGATGACACGCGTGTACCTTATGCCATCATATACACATTTGAATGACCATGTAAAGCAATGTGATAACAAAATTAAAAATGTCCATATATGGCCATGGGCATTGTTTCGATTCAGGACAGCTGTCATTTGCTGATATTGTCAAGCAACTGTTTTACAGCGTACAAAACAGCACTTCACCTTTGTGTGTAACCTACTGAGAGTAAGTTAATGGTCGAGAGGCAGGAATTTGGCCAATAGTTGCTGCAAGCCTTTTATAATTGACCAGTTGGTGTGCGAGAAGGTTGGAATTACATACAGGTGTTAAAGCAATGCAAACTTGTGCACACATGATGCAATATTGGACTATAATGAAACTAAAGCGAAATCCGGACATTTTCTCAAATTTTGAAATCCAATGCTTTCTTAAGGTCTGAAAAAGAGGATGTATGGTCACCCTAACAAAAGCATTTCAGAGGACAATTTGTGTTCATTTCTACCAAATTAACTCTGCACAAAATTTATTTGCGCATGCACCAGGAGATGTGAGCCATGACTGGCAAGAGAGAACCAGAACTATAATCAAGCAGCTTTCTATACCATGCTATGTCAAAAGGTTAATTTATTTTCCTTTAAATGGAAAAAAAAATTAGCTGTAATCTTTATTCTTTATGTAATCTTTATATTACTTTATTTTTTTATGTAAGTTTAATTGATTACATGTACCAGTTTTTTGTATCCTGATTAAGTAAAGCTGTTACATGTATTCCATTACTCCCCAAGCCTACATATATATAACTTAAATAAATATATAAAACTCAGACTATTATCAACCATAGAAATTAATTCTTAATTCAAGCATCTAGTATAACTTGATAAATAGGCAGCCAATTTCCTAGAGTTTGATGTAAATACAATTTCTTTAATACCACTGCACATGGCACTTTACAAAGCTGCATCAGATACTTTATGGAACATAATACTCATTGCTGCTACAGATATAACTATTGCTGCTATACTACCAAATAGTTTACAGTTTACAGCCCAGGTTCTGTGTTTTTGTTATCCTGTGTATTTTTTGTTCTGTTCTGTGTATTTATTGTCCTGCGCTTGTTTGTGCTCAACTGTACTCAACACTAGGCTAGAACAAGGCAAATGTCTTGATGTAATTGCAATATAAAAACATTGCATCACCTGGATAACATATTCCGCATGTGGAATGTCATGACGATAACAATGAGGTTAACATATATGTCGTGAGGAACCAACCCACTTTAGGACTTACTGGAAAGGTATTCGAAGATGAATGTTTCACTTTAAGTGGTGTGTCACTGGAAGAGGTGATGTTAACCTTGTAGAAACAGGGAACTTGAAAATGTAACTCAGTTTGTGGGACTATTTGTGATGGTGTTTGGGAATCTAGGATCCAAGGTCGACCTAGAACATCTTTTGGGGGTGGTCAGCCTGGCAGATAAACCTGCCGTGCCGTTCACCACCTATTATGATCAGGCAAACAGGGCAGCCCCCACATCAGAGCTCCATTCTGAGATACACGAGGTGTTCTCCCATGCAGAGCTCCAGCCGGGGGTCAACATGGTGACCTCAGCTCCAGAGCTCCAGCTGGAGGTCAACATGGTGACCTCAAACCCAGAGCTCCAGTCTGAGTACCATGAGGTGGTCTCACCTGCAGAGCTCAAGCCAGAGGTCAATATGGTGACCTCATCTCCAAAGCTCTGACCTGAGACCCAAGAGGTGGTCTCACCTGAAAAGCTCCAGCCAGTGGTCACTGTGGAAACCTCATCTCCAGAGCTCCATCCTGAGACCAACAAGGTGGTCTCACCTGCAGAGCTCCAGCCGGAGGTCAACGTGGCAACCTCAGCTCCAGAGCCCCAGTCAAAGGTCAACGTGGCGACTTCCTACCAAAAGCTCTAGCCTGAGACCCGAGAAATGGTCTTCTCTTCCAAGTTTCAGCCAGAGTTCAATGTGGCAACCTCCTCCCTAGTGCTCCAGCATGAGACCCACGAGGGGGTCTCATCGCCAGAGTTCAAGCATGAGGTCAACAAGGCAACCTCAGCTCCAGAGCCCCAGTTGGAGGTCAACAGGGTGACCTCCTCCCTAGAGCCCCAGTCAGAGGTCAGCATGGCGACCTCCTACCCAGAGTTCCAACACAAGACCTACGAGGTGGTCTCACCTGCCGAGCTCCAGCTGGAGGTTAATATGGCGACCCCCTCCCAGAGTACCAGCACAAGACCTATGAGGTGGTCTCACCTGCCGAGCTCCAGTTGGAGGTCAACATGGCAACCTCCTCCCCAAAGCTCCAGCATGAGACCCAGCATCCAGCATGAAGTCAAGTTCCTGCTAGAAGTCAACGAGGTGACCTCCCAAGCCATGTTCCTGTACGAGGTCGACGAGACGGCCTCCGAAGCCACAATCCTGTCTGAGGTTGATGACGCAGCCTCCCAAGCCATGTTCCTGTCCGACGTCAAAGAGGCGGCCTCTCAAGCCATATTCCTTTTTGAGGTCGAAGAGACGGCCTCTCAATCCATGTTCCTGTCTAAGGGCAACAGCACCATCTCCCATGCCATGTTCCTATCTGAGGTCGACAGCACGACCAACCAAGTTCTGCTCATGCCTGTGTCTGCTGCTCATGCCAGAGTCTGCTGACACGACTAACCAAGTTCAGCCTGCAGAGTCTATGGAGAAAGACGCTCAGCCTCCCTGCTCGGCTAAGGATGTCGCTTTGCTATCCTGTTTCGCCAAAGCTGATGATCCAGCTTCCCACACCTGGGTTCTGCCTAGGGACCCCTGGCGAACCTGCCCCAGCCTCATACCTGCTCCTCCTGCCTGCTATCTGTAGCACAATGCCTGCCTCAGGACCTGAGAGGCTGTGGAGACATTTTGCTCTGGGAGTAGCTCTCTTGGGGGAATATTGACTTTGTTTACTTTTGACACATGTGGATTTGTTATGATTTTTGTCCTGTCTCCGCCCCTGTATTGTCACTGGTCGTTTCCCTTAAGTTTCATCATCGTATCATGTTTCACCCTTAATTTCGTTTAGTATTTAAACCCCTCATGTCTCATTGTTCGTCGCCAAGTATTATGTGAGTGTTTTCCCAATACCAAGCCTTTGTTCCTCATTTCTGTTCCATAGTTCTGATCCTGTTCTTGTCCTCGTTCTTTGATTCTAGTTTATCCTTGTTTATGCCTGTTTGCAAATTGCCTGACCCATTGCCTGTTTTTAACTACTCTATTGAGTCACATTTTGGATTTGTCTGCCTCTCTCCAATAAAGCTCTTAACAGCACTTGCATCCATCTCAACCTCCATTATGTGACAAATAGTAGTGCTAATTAATTTAATCAAAAAATGAAACAGGTGCGATTGTACACGTGACATGCTCCCGTGGTATGCAATGGCTACTGGGAAGTGTCGTCAAGCTCCGGATACATGACAATAGAACAAATGCTGTTGTTGAGATACAGTATGTCACTTGGCAAGATATTTCACATCCTCACCAATATCATAAGGTAAATGAAGAACAACATGGACATCACTTTCAAAAACATATCACACAATAAGCAGGCTGGTAATGTATGAGTCCTACTTATAAAATAATTTTCACATGCAGTTAAACAGAAGATCATATGGTTATGATTGTTCTTTTTAAACACTATAATACTGAAAATTAAGAATAAAACATTTCAGATATTAGTATCTTTTGTAACAAGCTATTGTGTGGGAGACAAATCACCTAAGACTGTTGTTATTAACTGTTTTGTTCTCACATAATTGCTGATGACATGCATCCAGAATTAATTTCATTATAATACACCCAGCATTAACCGAGTAATGAGAACTCCACAGAGACTCCAAAACTGGGATTGCGATATTTAGCTTTTCATAGAGTTGAAAGCATTTTTGCTTTATTGTTAGATCAAAGCATTGATGTCCTCATATATTCAAACAATCCCATTACAGTTTCTCTTTTTGTTGGCTGAGCTATAATCATGGTTAAATTCGATGTGTTGGAAACAATGAAATACTGATGAGTGCATTATCGGTGATTTAGATATGGATCGATGGTGCAGCAAGTGCTTCATCCAGCTCTCAGATGGTAATTGTGCAAAGTGTGTACCATGTTTGTGTGAGACTGTTGGTTGTAATTGAGGACATATTGACACGATGTGTAAATTACATATGCAAAATGATCAGTAATTGCTTCTGCATGCATGGAAATACTCATTTTCTCAATAATGAGTATCAGGGAAAATGCACAAACTACTTCACTGGCTTAATAGAGCATGCCTAAACTCAAAATAAACACATCTTTGGAAATGTCATTACAGAAATGCTCATTTTTTGGCACAAACTGACACTTTATAAATACTTGACATGCTTCCTGATACCATATGGACATGAAGAGGTGTCTTTATGACCTGAAGTGTTATCCTCTTGAGAACCTGCCTGTTTAGGATGATAACTCGTAGGTTCAACATCTCTTTGGCAAAAACCTTCAAACAATCCATTTTCCATGCAGATTTCAACAGCTGAAGCAGCTTTATCCTATTATCACAGGAATTATACAAATCTAGACAGCGATAATCCACACACTTAGAGCTTGGAGCCTTTTAAAATGGCATTTGGCAGACAAACAACAAGCTTCATTCTGCATGATAGTTTAGAGAATCGTCCCTTTGTGGTAAGACAGATCTTTTTAGATGTGCTCACTTGAAGGGATATTACATAAAATTACTTTTTATGGCTCTGTACCTATTTGTTTTCAGGCCTTGTCAACAACTTGCCTGTACTTCTTGAACACATAAAGCAAATAAAACCGAATGAAAAGCTAATCTGCTGCCCAATCCTTTATCTATCTCTCTCTCTCTCTCTCTCTCTCTCTCTCTCTCTATCTCTCTCTCTCTCTCTCTGTGTGTGTGTGTATATATATATATATATATATATATATATATATAGAGAGAGAGAGAGAGAGAGAGATAGATAGATAGATAGATAGAT
>JANDJT010000228.1:13043463-13072195 GCA_024331685.1 Stegophilus panzeri
TATTATTATTATTATTATTATTATTATTAATAATAATAATAATAATAATAATAATAATAATAATAATAATAATAATTTTTATTATTAGGACTGCTGCACGGTGTATTAAAGCATTTGTCAGTTGTTCTTGCACTACATAAACAGCACATGATGGTATATGAAATGTTCTTTGTCAGGTGGAAAATCTGACCCTTTTACATATTGATTAGAGGGGGGAAAACCCTCACAGCCAAAAAAATAATTTTAATTTCATGCCTGTTATGAATTAGGTTTTTTTTTTTTTTTTTTTTTTTTTTTTTTATTAATATGTATAAAACTAGGTGCATTACCATTCCTTTGAAAGTAAGTACAAATTTAAGAAAGAATAATTTGTCCTCTTAGTGGTTGGATAATGATGTATCATGGATGAATACAACAAGAAGTTCTACAGTAATGATATTTCCTGTCCTTTTCTCATCCTGTTGCTACTTAAGAAATGCTCAGGTGCAGCTGAAAGGAGCTGAGGAAATCATCATATTAAAAAAAGATGGAAGGAGGAAAGGGGTAATGTTTTTCTTTCGCAGCTGGACTAGAAATGCTGTGTAATGTAAAGACTCAACCCCCACCACCCATTACTGTGTCCTGACATTTCCATAGTAGTGTATGAATAAAGCAGACTAATGAGATCATTTGAAAAATGTCCAAGGATGTCATTCATGTCCAAAAATAATAAGGCAAATCCATTATCGATTTTGGGGAGCAAAATTTGGAGAAGAAAGCAGATGCTCTGGTAAAGTGATGAATATAACTACATTTCTAAGGGACATAATTATTCTGGGCAAGACTTGTAAATAAGTATTTCTATATTTATCTATCTAACTATTTATTTTTAGTTAGCTTATCAAATCATTATAGCATGGTTGCATTCACCAAATATCAATTTACACTAGCACACATATAGTCATGTGAAAAAATAAGTACACCCCATGGAAATTGTTGGCTTTTTTTTTTACATATTTGGACAAGCATTTGACCCTCTTTGAAACAATGCTTATTAATGAAGTTGATACACTCTATCAAATGACACATAAAATCTACATTTTGTAGTAATTTTCACTATTTAAATGAACAAAAAACAGATCATTCATATGGAAAAAGTAAGTGCACCTCTACATTTATCACAACTTCAAATCCATAAAATTAGAATCAGGTGTTCAAGATTGGGTGCCAGTGACTAAAACCTGTTTAGGGAGTGTCTGGTGTTTCGTTTGCTATTGAGATGTGTGGTGCCATCATGCCAAGATCTAAGTAAAAATTTTAGTACAATTTTAGTTCAAATTAAACTGTTTACCGCAACCAAGTTTTCGTTTAGACTATAGGAGAAGCAACCTGGTATTGTGTATAATTGGAAAGAAAACAATACTTAAATTAGTTATTTGCAGTGCAAATGGGTCTCTATAGCCATGGCATGTTTAGATCGCACAGAAAGTCCCAGAGGAGTAAAACTGAATCTTGCCTCACATATGCATAATTATGCATCAGCTTAAAATTTAAAATGCAAAATAAAGTAGGATGGCAGTGATTCTGCATGTGGTTCTTAATATATATGTGACAGCCTTTCAAGAAACTTAAAATAATTGTTTAATTTTTGTCTACACCTGGTGGAAACAATCTTCTACAAATATAATACCTGCACTTTGATCATATTAGTTTGCTCATGCAATTGCTGTTCTGAAGTGACTTTCATACTTATCAAATCACACTGTGGGTACTTATTTAATCTATTTGCATAGACCTCTCTCTGTACTGTACACCTTTAGGTATAAATTGAGATGTTAACAAGTCATGTTAGTCATAAGACTCACCCATAGGCCTTTTATTGCACATGAATTAAACACAGGTATATTATTTCTAGCACTGCAGTAGGCACTTTCTGGGGACTAAAGCAGCAGATCACTTTTTTCCTTTTCAGTCAACTGCATTATGATGCAACATAAAAGCAAGAGACAATTTAAAGTAAAAAAATAAACAAAAAGACTAATATGATGATATAAATGAGAAAATGGCAAGCATTCAAATAAATATCTAATAGGATCCTAGTATATAGGCAATGTATTGCTGCAGGAATAGTCCTAGTTGTAATGATCTCATTAATCGCAGCTAATGTGTCTTAATTTGCCAAAATGGCTTCCATACTCATTATTCAGCAACTTATAAAATAGAGCTCGATGCAGTACATCATATTATTTCACATGATGATCTAGAAGTACAGTCAGAAAGCTTGCAGCCTACACCTGGTTAAAAACTCTGTGCCTGCTGTATCTGGACAATTCAAGTAAAGTTTTTTCAAATCTTCAACTGTCCAGTTTCAGTGCACCTGTGTCCATTGTAGACTACCTCCTGGATAGTGTTCTTGACTTGGCTAGATGTTGTGAAGGGGTTTTTCTTCACCAAGTAAAGAATTCTGCAATCATCCACTTTAGTTGTCTTCTGTGGTCTTCCAGGCCTTTTGGTATTGCTGAGATCGCCAGTGAATTCCTTCTTTTTAAGAATGTACCAACTTGTAGGTTTGGGCACTACTAAAGTTTCTGCAATCTCCCTGATCAGTCTGTTTTGTTGTTTCAGCCTAATTATGGCCTCCTTCAATTAATGACACCTTTTTGGACCGCATATTGAGAGTTCTCATGAACACCTACCAAATGCAATTTCAACACTTGGAACCAACTCCAGACAATTATTTTCTTTATTTGTCATGAAATAAAAAGGAAACAGGCCACACCTGGCCATGAAACTGCTTATCAGTCAACTGTCCAATTACTTTTAAGCCTGTGAAAATGGACAGACTGTGTAAAACATGGCTGTAATTGTTAAACAGTTAATGCAATATTTTTGTTAAACCCCTTGAATTAAAGCTTAAAGTACTACACTTCAATCACATCTTGACTGCTTAATTCCAAATTCATTCTGAAGGTGTACAGAGGCAAAATTACAAAAACTGTCGCTGTCCAAATACTTATGGACCTGACCGTATGGTCATTTCAGTCACACAGACACGTGACATCGCTACTGGTTTCCATTCTGCAGTGGGTTTAACTCAATCACTCAGAGTTTTTCAGGATCACCTTTCCCCCTGAGGTCAATCTATCATGTTGGAAGATAAAAACACATCAACCATTCAAAATCTCATATCATCAACTATAAATAAGCTCTCGCTCAAGGATATACAGTGCTCTCTACTAATATTGGCACCCTTGGTAAATATGAGCAAAGAAGGTTGTGAAAAATTGTCTTTATTATGTAACCTTTTGATCTTTAGTTAAAAAAATGCAAGAAAAAAAAAAATACTCAGCTTTCATGGATATTAAACAATTGCAAACAAAACACAGGTTTATATATATATTTTAAAAAAAAACGTTTAATATAGGTGTGTGTTATGACACAGGACTCAACAGGAAGTAAGCGCAGGAGTAAAGTCTTTATTTACACTTAAGGCAGGAAACACTCGTTCAACTAAGGCTGGAAACATTCGTTTAACTAAGGCATGAACACTCGTTTAACTTTGGCATGAACACTCGTTTAACTATGGTGTGAACACTCATTTGACTATGGCCTGAACACTCTTCTAACTATGGCCTGAACACTCTTCTAACTATGGCAGGGACTCTCTTTTAACTAGAGCATGAAACTAGACAGAGTATGGACACATTACCACCTGGCACCATTATGCATTCCATCTTTCCTTCAATCCGTCATTACTCTACGCTAATACCACCCCTCGTGCGCAGCAACGCGAAGGGTTTAAATAACCAGTCACAATTATCTTAATTGCTGACAGCTGGCAACACTTCAAAACACACCCTCGCACCTCCGCCAATAACTGAACCGGGCGGGACATAACAGGAACCAAAACAAGTGCACATGTCCATTGTAAATACAGTCTTAGCATCCATGCGTACTTCAAGCACATGCACGCGCTCTCCAGTCGTTCGTGCACGTCATTGCCACAGTGCCCTCTGCTGGCGAGATCATGACAGTGTGCAACAATTATTGGCACCCTTTCAGTCAATACTTTGTGCTACTTCCCTTTGCCAAGATAACAGGTCTGAGTCTTCTCTTATAATGCCTGATGAGTTTGGAAAATATATGGCAAGGGATCTGAGACCATTCCTCCATACAGAATCTCTCCAGATCCTTCAAATTTCGAGGTCCACGCTGGTGGACTCTCCTCTTCAGTTCACCCCACAGGATTTCTATAGGTTTCAATTCAGGGGTCTGGGATGGCCATGGCAGGACATTTGATTTTGTGGTCAGTAAACCTTTTCTGTGTTGATTTTGATGTATGTTTTGGATCATTGTTCTACTAGAAGATCCAACCACGACCCATTTTAAGCTTTCTGGCAGAGGCAATCAGGTATTCATTTAATATCTGTTGATGTCCATGATTCCATGTATCCTAAGAAAATGTCCAGGTCTTCTAGTGAAAAAACAGCCCTAAAACATTAAAGACCCACCACCATATTTAACCGTGGGCATGAGGTACTTTTCCATATGGCTACCTCTCTGTGTGCATCAAAACCACCTCTAGTGTTTATTTCCAAAAAGCTCTATTTAGGTTTCATCTGACCATAGAACCTGATCCCATTTGAAGTTCCAATAGTGTCTGGCAAATTGAAGATGCTTGAGTTTGTTTTTGGGTGAGAGTAGAGGCTTGTGGTGATGTAGGTGATTTCGGATTGTAGTTTTGGAGACTTTCTGAGCTCATGACACAACTAACTTCTGCAATTCTCCAGCTGTAATCCTTGGTCATTTTTGGCCACACGAACCATCCTCTTCATAGTAATTTGAGACAATATAGATACAGTCTCTTCCAGGTTGATTCATAACATTTCCAGTTGATGGGAACATCTTTGCCCTGATGGTGAAAATAAGCATTTTAAATGCTTTTGCTATATTCTTATAGCCACTTCCCATTTTGTGAAGCTCAACAATATTGTACATCACATCACAGCTATATTCCTTACTCTTACCCGTTGTTATGAATGACTGAGGGAATTTGGCCTATGTGTTACTTCATATTTATACCCCTGTGAAACACGAAGTCATGGTTGAACAGTGTCCTGTTCCTAGTCACCCAGGTGTACAAAAAAAATTAAAATATCAATGGGAATATACTTCAAATATATTTTTCTCATATGAATTCATGGAGTGCCAATAATTGTTGCACACATATATTTAACAAGGTTTTTTTTTGTTGTTGTTGTTTTTTTGCCAAACCTGTGTTGTGTTTTCAATTCTTTTATATCCATGAGAGCAGAATATTTTTGTGATTTTTTTAACAAAATATCAAAAGTTTAAACAATATTTACCAAGGTTGCCAATATTAGTGGAGGGCACTGTATAGGCCAGCTTTGTAAGGTAAAAGGCTAGTTTATTTCTGTTGGAATTGACCAACAGGCTTGAGAAAATATTATATCTAATACCAGTCAAAGGAATACACAGTCCAAATGATAAGACAGACAATATCTGTAGTAAAAAAAAGGAGTCATTACTAAAAAATTTTACTTCATAGTTTTTCACCTCTCCAGACTTTTCTGAAAATAAGGGCCCCATGAGAAGTCTAGTAAGTGGGTCGATGATGGACAGTGCTGTGCTGGCTGTCATATGTGCAGTATGATAATTATTAATTCACTGGATGATCTGGCATTGAGACCATGACCTTGGCTGACCCAGGTGAAATTGATTTTGCTTCTGAACCTGAAGCGAGCCCAGACAGAGCTAAGATCAGCAGAAGTTTCACAAGTGAAAGAGAGAAAGAACTCGAGAGAAATTCCGAGTTCTCCAGGAGTTAAAGATGGGGGGAAAGTCTGCTCTCAACAGCTACACAGCACTCACAACATGGTTGAGTATGTGTTTAAGTTAGAAAGAGGTAAATGGTTTTAGTGAGTCATTTAAGAAGAAGCTGAAGCAGAGCGGAGAAAATGACTCAGGACCTGACAGGAGCTGTAATTTAATAGCCTAATTTCCTGCCTGGCCCAGCAGAAATATCTGTCTGACGATGGCAGTTAATAAAAATGCACCAGGGTTTGATTTGCTCCCCAGTGGAGGACAAGTTCAGACATATCTCTCCCCTAGGGTCTCTTAGACAAGAGCGTAGGTAAATGTGTGTATGTGTAGCCGTGGCAATCCAGCAACACATACATTGCTCATCCACGTATTCTGACAAATTCATTCCCAGGAATGATAGTGCAAGTTATCTAAAGTACTACATGTGGAATCATTGTATTTCTGTGGTAATCGCAGTGATTATGAAACATAATTTGGACAAAATCTCTCCTAAAGATATTTTCACATTTTGTTCTGATAGCTCCTGATATCGAAAAGAACTAGAATAATTTAATTTTAAGTGGAGCATAGTGTAAATTGATTATTTCTGTCTTATGTGCAAAGTAATGTCGTTATGAAATATTCCAAGCACACATTCTGCCAACTGATAGAAAGATTGTTTAAATCAAGATTGTTTCAAATCAATAAGATTTTCAGACCAATACTGCCTACAGCTGTGGTTTGTTATCAAGCAGTTCACTTAATCTAATAATGGATATCAATTGTTTATTTTGGAACAAATGGTGAAAAAGTGTAATTAGATTGACACAGCATGGGTTCTTCATGTTTTTATTCAATCACAGTTAACAATATGTTTCATTACTGCAACAAACAACAATCAGTGATAAATTAATACCACCAGCTTGAAGTAAATATTTTATATTGACAAACATATTTGTCTCACTGAATCAACATAAGCTTTGGCAGCTAATTCATTCTTTAAAGAAATAGTTCAGCATTTACTCATGCTACATTATATCATTTTGTCACTTCACCAAAGCAGAACAAAATGATGAAAATTTATATTAGGAAAAGTAATATTATTGTCACATATGGAACCACTTCCAATACAGCAGCCACTGCTCCTCATCCTGATCTACATCCAGCTCAGACATTATAACACTCACACTCACCTGATTTCTAACACACCTGCTTCCTGTTTCTCACTCTTGTCTTATGGTGTGTTGAAGTCATGTCGGAAAGATCATATTTACAAGTTGAACACATGAACACCACCATAAAGATGTAATTATAAGTGGGATACTCTGGATTTTCTTTGAGCCCAGAATTTCCAAGTTGGGGGTGTGTCAGTAAGAAAACATGGTGGAATCAATGGATGCAGCATCTGTAGTTGACGGTAAATTTTTGCTGAAGGCTAATTGCCTTCACAAAATACGATAACATTGTACAATTACGATATAATATGTAACGATAAAGTTTACAGTGGCTTCATGAATTGATTAAAAACATAAAAAAGCTAAACACACCTGATGTACATTCTTTGTTCTTAATTTTATAGACGTAGAGTTAAAAAAAAATACCTTAATGTATTTTTTGTAGTTAATTAAGAGTACCTCAATTAAATGTACCTTACACTGCCATCTTGCTCCAATCAAAGTGACTTGAACGCACCTGAAGTCATAATTACGGATTCCCAACTTGTACAGTAGATAAGAACTTCCCAGGAGGATTGAATGCACACTTACTCTGTCTACTTAAACAGCTCAGTCTACTTAAAGAGCTTAATCATGTCTGTTTTTGCCATATTTTCAGTATACAACCCTAAACATTGTTTCCTAATTGATTCTCTGGGTTAGACATTTTGCTTTCTCAATGTTTTAATCCTGTTTTGTCCTATATGACTGTTTGACTGATCATTTGACCACTACCTGTTTTTGACCACAATTCTGCCAGCTGACTTGAACTTTGAAATAAAATTAAGCTCAGCCATGCATCCACCTGCCTCTGATTAGTGAAAATTATGCCTTTGTTCAGGTCCAGTTGCAACACAAATAAAGTGTACGCAATGAAAGTTAACATTACATACTACTACATAGCCTCCAGGCTTACAGCTGAGGAATATCTCAACAGCTTACAGGTTTTTTTCACTTAGATATTTAAGTACAACTATATCTGACAACTTACCTTGAAAATTATGTAGACTATATGGCAGTGGTAGAGATGGTGGAAATAATAATTCACTGGTAAAATATTAATCTTCCTACTTTAGTTAATCAAATAATAGAAATTTGTTTAGTTTCAGTTATAGTGAGGAAGTGTTTGTAACATCTCCTGAACCTAGCACATTTTCATGTCCTAGTCAAGCTTGCCTGCTAGACACGTTTATCAACTGCTTTATTCAATTAGGTGAGTTTGTGTTTACAATGCATGTCTGTTTACAGCAAGGTAATGCAATGTGTAGCCACCTGAGTTTGTTTTATTGTCTGTGATGTGTTTCCCTGTGTTCCTCTGGATAAATGGATGGATGGTCAGATGGATGGATGGGGCACACAGTGGCTTAGTGGTTAACACGTTCGCCTCACACATCCAGGTGGTTTGATTCCCGACACTTCCCTTTGTGTGTGGAGTTTGCATGTTGTCCCCGTGCTTCAGGGGTTTCCACCGGGTACACCGGTTTCCTCCCCCAAGTCCAAAGACATGCAGGTAGGCTTATTGGCATGTCCAAAGTGTCTGTATGTGAGTGTACCCTGTGATGGATTGGCAGGGTGTACCCTACCTTGTGCCCCATGCTCCCTAGTTCCAGGTTCCAAATAGGCTCCAGCTTCCCTGTAGGATAAGCGGTATAGAAAATGGATGGATGGACTTTGTATGCTGTAGAGACCCAAAACTGTTCCAGTTTTACAATTCCCCATGTAGATATGATTTGCCAAAGTTATAGTGGAAGAGCCCTGACCTCAACCCCAGTAAACACCTTTGGAATGAACTGGAATGCAGACTACACCGCAGGTCTCACCATCCTCATCCTAATTCTCTTGTAGTTAAATGGGCAAATCCCTAAAGCCAAGCCCCAAAATGTATTGTAAAGCCTTCCCAGAAGGTGGAGGTTATATAACAGCTAAGAGGGGACTGGATTTGGAATGGGATGTTCAAAACCACATATTGGTGTGATATTCAGGTGTCCACAAACTGTAGTGTATGTGACAACGGATTACAATTACAAATCGTTCCTGTGGGGACAGCTTTTGCTTTATCATTGCAAACCTATAACATGCAGAATATACACACAAAGATGAATCTGGGTTGAAAATGCACAAATTAGTTTCATTTGTCCACCTGTTCTGATTGCAGGTCCCCTCTGAAGCAAGTGTGTATCTGGTCCTTATTGTGGGAGCCACAGAAGGAATGCAACATTGGTGGTCTAATAATCTGTACTTATATAGCGTTTTTTTTTTTTAACCTTAGCAGTTCTACAAAGCGCTTTACACTGTTTGCCATTCACCCATTCACACATACACTCACACACCAATGGCTGCAGAGCTGTCATGCAAGGTTCTAGCCTGCCATCAGGAGCAACTTGGGGTTCAGTGTCTTGCCCAAGGACACTTCGGCATGTGGAGACATGTGGGCCGGGAATCAAAATGCCAACCCTACAATTAGTGGACAACCAGCTCTACCACCTGAGCCATAGCCACCCAAGTGCAACAGTGGCACATCTAATGGGGTGCTTAAGTGCTGACATGTTGGGATATAAGTGACAGCTCAATAAATAGTTATAGATGGCAAGTAGTACCAGTCCTGTTTGTAACCACTTGGTATTTTAACCCACACACAGTGTTGTCAAAAAGCTGTGGCAAATTTTGCTAGCTCTCAAAACGGATGAGAAGCTAGTGGTGGCTCAGTGGTTGAGGCTATAAGCTACTGATTGGTAGATTATGAGTTCAAATACCTGCCTCACCAAGCTACTATGGTTAGTTGTGTCTTGTCTCTATTGTAGATTGCTTCCAATAAAAGCATCAGCCAAATGAGCAAATGTAAAAATGTAAAAGTAAATGTAAATTGACTCAATGCATCTGCATGTTGAAACTGTGTGCCTGGTGACTAAGACTGTTCATCAGACTACCACAAATTATTTAAAGATAATATGTGAGTAATGGTCATCACAAACTAACTTATTACTCTGTAATATCAACACGTTGTTGATTGCAGTAATACCGTTCAGATGCAGGTGAAGACGTAACTCCAGCACGCGGTAGGGCTCCACTTAACTGAACACTGTAACAGTAAAATAGTATTATACAGTAGCATTATGGTCATTAATATACATAAACATTGTTTGGAAATATGTCATCATTGACATTTTCTATAGCCATTTTTTTATGATTTTCCAGATCTTCACCTTTTTGTAGAAATATATTTCATTGTATTATCATGACACAATACAGTACTGAAAATCAACAGGATATGCAATATGGAATACAATTCATAATGCTGTAAATCATCTCCGTTCAGTAATAATACTATACAAGTAAATCTGAATATTCAGTCACCTGTATGAATCCTACACAATCTAGAAGTCATTAAAGTTAATACCGCTGTCTTTACTTGAAATCATGTTCATCGGAACTCCAAATAACTGAACTTACAGTGTGTTTTCGCCCTACTTCGTCCTACTGTGCCTGTTCTTGCTCTTTCATAATCCTCCCACAAAGCCATTCAACACTTCTTGTAACATCCTGACCAGTTTGTCAGAGCACCTCATGAGCAACATAGTCTAAAGAATGAGTAAAAATTGGGCAATTATTTACACTATGTTTGCCAGCCTGGACTGAGCCAGTCAGTAGCCATGACGTCAAATCCATCAGTGGAAAGGATTTGTGTGCAGCAGAGAGGAACTGACTTGAACAGTTACATAAAAAAAGGACCAGAGGGAGCACCTGTCTTCACATGAATATATCCATCTTCTATCTTCACCGCTGCAGCCAAACAATTACGCAAACTGGAAATTGCTCTTCAGAAGAAGACACTTGTATTATATGACAGCAAGCGAGATCCCCTGCCCCAAACTGATGAGACAACATCAGCTTAATTTAAAAGTAAATGTGTGTTTACAGTGATGCACGTTAGCTTCCGTGCAGATTACAGAGGCATTGTCTGCTCTAATTGTGTTTGGTAATGTGTTTTCTGAAACATAGCCATTGGTATTCATAGAATTCATGGCAAGTAAATGGATCTTCTCATCCATGAGCACATAATTGTGGCAGCTATGCGATTACAGCAGCAGAAAGGATGTGGGGGAGTGAAGAGACATAGACAGTCTCGGACTGCTGCCAAAGTGTTCAGACCCATGTCTCAAATCCATAATTAAGCTCCCAGATCCTTCACAAGGCTGTGATTGTAAGGGTTCATGAGAGGGGAAGGACTTCCCTTTATGGCTACAGATGGGTCGCCACTGCTCTTTAATGTGTTTGTTTACTGGTTACTCAGGAGCTTGGCTCAAGGTGATGGAGACATGAGCGAGTGAGCCACTGCCATGGGCTCCCAGCTGCCTCTTGGCCAACTGAGGCCTTGTTATGAAGAAAAATGGAAGTGGGTTTTGGAGCAGGCGCATTCAGAAGGATGGATGGCTTGTCTCCTATGTGTGACCTCTTTGTGAATCTCCAAGGACAACTATGTTGTTTTTGGCCGTGTAGGTGAATAGTGCTGTACTAGTCAAAAGATGGGGGCAACATTGTGGTCATTATGGTTTGATAGGTAAGACATAGTAGCTGGAGCTGCAAAGTTCTTTTGAGACAAAACTTTGTAGACCTCTTGAGATGCAGCAGTTTTATTCTATTTCAATTAGAAGGTTTCAATTTACTCAAACAATGTTCATTCTGGCACTTTTACACCCCTCACCACTAGATAGACCGCAAAGGTAAAGAAGCCAATGAATAATCAGACTAACAAGCACACAAATTAAACAGTACAACACCTTCTAAATTAGTCACATAATCAGCAGGGTTGTAATTAGCCTGATTTAGGAGGAATGTTTACTGCACTTCTCAGTACAAGTAAACGCATGCTCTCATTATCAGGTTCATGATTCCTGATGTAGTTTAAGTGTGCTGGCTATCCTAGAGTTTTGGCACTAAAATCACAAAGAAGGGCTCTACCAGCAGCTAATCATTTTCCAACAGAGCCAAAGGTAGAGCTGTGTGCCATGACAGATGCAGAAAACTGAACTTTGAGCAAGGAGCCTTCACTGCAGGGTATTCTTTCTGTTAATGAATTTTTCAGGATCTATTTTTCCCCAAAAACAAACAGAACAATCTCTGTCCTTCTATGTCAAATCAAATTTATCCATCACCATTCTCTAGAAGAATATATAATCCATTTTTCCTCCAATGACTTTAATCTGACCCAAAGGTTGTTAAAATAGCAAAAAGATTATTGCACAGATTTAGACTTTCTAGCCAATAAACCCACCGCTCACATGATTAGATCATTGATCCTCTAGTAGCGCTGGAGGCCTCCAGGTGCAAAATTACTTTTTAATGAAATCAGGGAAATCTTGTTACTCTTAAAATTACTGATCACAGTTAAAAGCCAGGTGAATGGGGTAGCATGTTGTCCATGTGCAAGGGTATTCACATTCTTTGTATTGCACCAGATATTGTTTTATAGCACAGGCCATTGGTCTGATTATTATTATTGCATTAATACAGAGACATCCTGATATTTCTTTAAATTGAAATTCTGTATCTCCTTTTCAGAGCTATCATTTGAGGTAGATAAACAAGTTATTTTTCCCTCCTCTGTGATATCCACACATGGTACTGCTGGTCTGAAAAGGGTTAAAACTTGAGCTGAGTGTGAATGGCAATCAAAAGTGAAATGGCATAGTGGATTTCAGCATGATCTTTTCAGGTTTCAGTAATGTTAAAATATAATTCAGAAAAAAAGCCTTACTTTAAAGAGAGCTAAATTCATTGCTGAACAGTAGAATAGCCCAAGCTAATCTCTTCCTCAAGTTCATGTGATTAAAATGGATCACTTTTACTGTTACAGAACATGACATCTTTGGTAAAAAAGTATGTGAAGAAGAATGGTGTTCAGCTTTTTTTTTATGTGTTCAGTTTTAGCTTCTGCCCTATAATAGTAGTTCAGTAATTCAGTATAGTATTATCAATCTGGCTGCATTCAAAGCCACTATGAAAGGCCTCAGCATGCTTAATGCAAGTATCCAGTACTTCCAGTGGTGCTATTAAAACTTGAATGAATGAATTGGCTTGGGTATACCCCATCTATAACTAAAAATCACAGGCTCGGTCACATAGCGTGTTTGTCACCGGAGTTAACCCAACTGCCATGAGAACAACACAGCAACTGAAGCCTTCACATGGCATCATGTTGTTTGTGGAACCCAAACAAACATCTCCGCATGAAGTACGTTGAGGCTTTAAGAGGCCAGAATTGTTCCAGAGATATGAGAGGAAGTTGAACATAAAAATTGAAATTAGAACTGTAGAAGAGTGACAACCTCTAGGCTAAAACACTAAACTGTTACCAAAATTATAAAAAGACAATTTATCATTTGTAATTAATATTTCCCTGTTTATATGTTTGTGTATATTTTGGTTTGGTTTTCCAGTTTGACAAGTATGAGTTGACTGAAGTATTTCATTTATGTACTTGGACCTCCACTCTGATTTTTGTTTTCCACTGTTATTTTTTTTATTTGTTTATGTAATGTAACTTTAGCTGGCTAGTTCACAAATAGTGTGCATCATCTGTAATTTTTCTCTGCACTGTTTTTGTGGTCCTTGATATCTGTATTTTGATCAAAAAACAAAGAAAAAGCTGTGGTGTATTTCATTGCTAAATGTTTACTCTGAGATAGTTAAATTAAAGTACATACTGTAAAGTGCATACAGTATGTACTTTAATTTCTCAGTGTAAACATTTAGCAATAGTTGTTTATATCTGATTTATCTCTGAAACCCATATTAAGGTTCTGTGGTTTTGACATGTTAAAGCATATTAAAGGAATTTTCTGTAAGCTGTAAGAACTATCAGCTTTTTCAAATTGGAACATAAAAATTTGCTTGAGGAACCAAAGCTGTTAAGCAAAGTTGTTCAGTGACTCTTATTAGATGGAGCCAAATGATTTAACATGAATTGATTTTGTTAATAGGACCTTTAACACAGGAATTAAATTACAGTTAAAAATTAATTGCCTAGTAGTATCTGCGATGTGAGCGAGGTTGCACAAACAGAAAGATGCTGACAAGGCAGCTTGTTGCAAACTACTGTGATGGGCAACATTGTGATGACAACAATAAAGCAAATGTGACAAATTACAGTGCACATAAAGAAATTTCACTAATGAATTACAGCCCCAATTCCGAAAAACTTGGGACAGTATGGAAAACGCTAATAAAAACAAAGAGGAGTAAACTTTTAAACTTGTAAACTTTTGTAAAACTTTTTGTTATTTGTACTTTGACTTGTATTTAAACAAAAAAAGTATAAAGACAAGTTGTTTGATGTTTTAACTAAACAACTGCATAGTTTTTTGAAGGTAAATATTTATTTTGAAATTTATGCATGCAACACGTTCCAAAAAAAGTTGGGACGGGGCAATTTAGGGATGTGACAAGTTGAAATAAGAAGGTGATGTGAAGCAGGTGTGGCAGTCGTCTAATCATAGTATATGAGGAGCTTCCAAAAAATGCCTAGTACTTCAAGAGCAAGGATGGGTCACGGCTCGCCAGTCTGCCAACAGATGCATCAGTGAATAATCCAACACTTTGAGAACAACATTCCCCAAGACAAACCAGTAGGATTTTGGGCATCTGATCTCTGATTGTGGGATCGGAGTCATTGTCTTAAAAACCTTCATGATTCTGTAATGGATATCCTGACATCGGCTCTGGAATACTTTGCTAAACCTTTGTCACCAAACACCACTCACTGCTGCATCCACAGATGCAAGTTAAGGCTTTACTATACAAAGAAGAAGCCATACATCAACACTGTCCAGAAGCACAGCCGACTTCTTAACCAACTAAACAACTGGTGGCTTCAGTGCCCAAATGCTTAATAATTGTTATTAAAAGAAAAGGTGATGTTACACATTGGTAAACATTCGACTGTCCCAACTTTTTTGGAGTGTGTTGCAGTCATCAGATTTGAAACGAGTGTATATTTTCAAAAATAAATTTAATTCACAAATTAAAACATCAAATAATGTTAATAATTTGTTTTCAATATAGTACAGGGTGAATTGAATTTTCAAATCACTCTTTTTGTTTGTTTTTTTGCATTTTCCATACTGACCCAAATTTTTCCAGACTTGGGTTTCTATTATGAATCATATTGCAGTGGCCTGAAGTGCAGTCAAGTAGAGCACAATGTGTCTGGTTCCATGTATTACATGTGAGTGGAAGAGTCACATCACTATCACTAATACACAATTACCGATGGTGCACACTATACAACTTCCCAAATACCTGTACCACTTTCACTACACAACAATCTTTAAAACAGTTGAGGTCAAAAGTTTACATACACCTAGGCTAAATAGAACCAAACTCAAATTTTCACAACTTCACACATTTCATCTTAGCATACATTTGCTGTGTTAAGGCAATTAAGACATAAATTTTATTTCCATAAGAGGTTATGTTAAAATTTTAGTATTTGATTATTTTAGTATTTGGTTTAGTACTATTTTAGCATTTGGTTGTATTTCCTTTTAATTCCTTCTCCTGAATATATATTTTCACTTTGTTTTCTTTCAGTCATTTTGTTACAACTATGAAGGTATGCTTAGGATCATTGTCCGGCTGGAAGTCCCAGCTGTGACTGATTTTCTGGCTGATGTCTTGAGATGTTGCTTCAGTATTTCTAGATAATGCACTGTTAGCCCAGATTTCATATCTACTTAACAATTTAATTACAACATACTTAAATTATTTAAGTTTGAGTGCATTACTAAAAAAAAATAAGTAGATTCTATCAATTTGTAGACATATTTCAATGTGTGAATAATTTTAAGTTAAATGGATTAAAATTATTAAGTTTTTGTCCTGACCACGCCTCCACACTGGTTAGCTGTTGCAGAGTCAAGGGAAGCCATTTTCTTGTGGTTGCAAGTGAATTCGAGGAGCTGTTGATGAGTGGTTAGAAAGTATGTTTTAGCCAGTTTTTATTGTTTCTATTTTCCATTGAGAGGCTGTTTGTGAGTAATAAAAAATATTGTTTGAAACCATTTCGGATGTTTTCTCCTGCTTGAATCCCTGCCAGGTGAGTTCGGCGGACATTTTTTCCTCTGTTCATTTTTAACAGTGAAAAACATTGTTTTAAACAATTTTGGACGTTTTTTCCCGCTTGTTTCTCCTGGCGAGTTCAGCAGACATTTTTTCATCAATCTGTTTCTTTCTCTGTTGGGATGTAACTGACAAGGACTCATACAGTCAAACTCCAGTGGGGATCCTCTGCTTCGAATCAGAAAGTCCTCAACTAAACCCATTCAAAGTGAGCATCATCTTGGAAGGGAGTTTGGTGATGGATGAACTAGCCGACCTGCCTCAGGCCTTCTGTGTTATTTTCGGACTGATTTATGCCCTGTACTTGAACTATCCTAAGTGTATGAAAAACAGTTTCCACTTTATTCAGTAGGTAATGCTCAACCTGGGAGGTACGCTGGCACCCAAAATTCAATCTTTGAAAAATCAGCTAACAGTGTAAAACAGGCCTCCCAATTGTTATACTACTGTTCCACTAGCAAGTGGTTACTTTGTAATGTTGAAGTGCATCTTTTATGATATTGGCACTGATTTTGTGGTTTGATGAAATTCTTATTTGCAATGTTTCTATTTTATAGAAATTTGAAATTTATTTTATTTATATATACAGTGGTACAATACTGATGTCTAGTGAACATTTCATGTGAATAGCCTCATTGGAAATATATTTACTGAAACAAATGTTGATGCATCCATTACTTATTTCCCTCACTGTGTGTGTGTGTGTGTGTGTATATATTATATTATATTATATTATATTATATTATATTATATTATATTATATTGTTATATTATATTATGTTATACTATATTTTATTTTATTATATTATATATATAATTTTTTTTCAGCTACAATGCCAAAAAGAGAAACTTTGTAACGTTGCACTTTTAGAATAACATGTTTACGGACAAGTTTCCTCATACTGATAGTTCAGAAGACCACATCTTTAGGAAGTAAAATTTGGCAGATAATTTCACAGAATTTTCTTGACTGTGTGTATTGTATTTTCAAATGAAAATATTTCAGTTGAAATAAAACAATTTTTTTTTACTTTTGTATTTGCTTGCTTTTTAAAAATATACAATTTAATGAATTTAAAGTTTACTTAATTTAACTTAAGAAACTAAGTTGAGTAATTGGACAGAGCAATTGATATTACAAATGATTTTGAGTTAAATCAACTTGGAATTTAGTGCAATGAACTTAAAAATAATTGTTGGAAGGGCTGGAATGTTTGAGTTCACTTAAGCTATTGAGTAAACATTACTTGATTTTTTTTAAGGCAACCACTTGCCTCAAATTTTTAAGTACAGTCAACTTATCCGGGTTTACAGTGTGCTAGAAGTCGCTTATTAACAAGTTGCTTTGGATAAAAGCGTCTGCTAAATTAATAAATGTAAATGTAAAATGTAAATAATATTCCTAGATTATCCTCCTTTTTTTCCAGCAAAACACTGACACAACTTGATGCTGCCAGCCCCATGATTCAGAGTTGGGATGTTGTTATTCAAATTAAAGGCCTCCACACACAACCCTGATCAGTATGGCCAAACAGTTAAATTGTTGCTTTTTCTGACCAGAGCAAACTACTCCAAAAGTCTAGGTCTTCACTCACCTTCAAATTTCTGGAAAGGGTTTCTTCCTTGCTCAATGGCATTTCAGGCAATAGCAGTGTAGGTCTACCTGCAACTGGCTAATCAGAAGCTTCACAAAGTCATTAAATCAATTTCTGGAATCTTGCATACTGTTTAAAGAGACAGTCAGCTTGGAGTTTGTGAACTTTTAAAGAGACAGACCCACTGTAATTCTGATATCGTGACTTAAAGATGAAATACATTTGAAATAATATACCTCTGAAGTGAACAAATTAGTGCTTTCCTCCAAGTGTTTTACACTGCCCTGTGATCTTCACCCTTTCTGGATGGTATCTGGAGCACTAGCTAATAGATGGGAATTGGCAAATGAAAAAAATTGCGTCTGGCATGTTTTAGAGTTAATATGAAATTACCTAATAAACTCAGAAAAAGTACAATGATATCCAACTCTGTATTCTGGTGCCTCTTGTACACAACTATAAGAGCAGCAGCTATTGCTCATTTGAAGGACTGATTAGCTAATAAAGATCCATGTCTGAGCATTCTGATTCACATTTCCACACTAAACCACGTTAGCAATATTTCAGTATGAGGTTCCCACATGCTCAATTGTGATTAATAACCTTAACTGCTTTTTGAATTGTTATTAGTTATTTTACTTACAATATTTGATATTCATTTTTTTATTTTCTTTATTTAACCAGGTTACAAATGAATTGAGATTAAAGATCTCTTTTTCAAGAGTGACCTGGCAAAGAGGGCAGCAACAAATAACATAAATATACAAATTTACAACATCAAAACAGAAAACAACACAATCAAGGATCACAACAACAGTTTACCAGGGTATAAAACACAGAATCTGTTAGAAGTACTTATACTCATTCAGTGATGGAAGCATGGTCAGCTTTAAATTATGCTGTAGATAATTCCAAGTAACAGAAGAATTATATTTAAAGTCTTTTTTTCCCAGCTCTGTTCAAACCCGCAGAACTTTAAGATATAATAGGTCATTTGAACAAAGATTATAGCATACATTTGTATTAGATAGGCTGAGAGACAAATAAGATGGAGTTAGACCACAAATAGACTTCTAGATAAAACAGTACCGGTTACAACTTCTCCATGTATACAGAGATGGTAACTCAGCCTTATCATATAACATGCAATGATGTGTTTGATAGCTACAACCAGTAATAAAACTTAAAGCACTGTGAAAAACAATGTCAAGTTTTTTTTAGATAGTGTACCGGAGCATTCATATAAAGCACATCTCCATAATCCAATAGACACCAAATATTTCCTTGCACTGAAATAAAATAAAGTTATGTTTCTGAAATAAACCCCCAATTTAAGCTTCAATTTAGAAATTAATTTATCAGTATGAAGCTTAAAAGATGACTGACAAGCAAATAAAGTACCCAAATACTTATAACTAGCAACACATTAAATTGTTGTTCCTTGGAAGGATATAATATCAGGAAGATTCATAGATAGAGCTTTAAAATATCATTAATTTAGTTTTGTCTGTATTTAAAACCAGTTTAAGTTGACATAAACCATACTGTGTCAAAAACGTCAATAAATCGAGAAAGAGAGCTGAACAAATTTGTTTACAATCCAAGGCATTTATAATGTCACTAAACACTTTAATAGCAGCAGAAACAGTACTGTGCTGCTTTCTAAAACCAGACTGAAAAGGAGAAAGAACATTATTTATTTCCAATAAATTTTTTAGTTGTTCGTTCAATAATTTTTCCAAAAGCTTAGAAAAAACTATAAAGATATTGTTATTTGTCATGATTATTTAGCTGGATATAATTGTGAAAAGGCATTTTCAGGTTGTTAAAATATTATGCTCAAAGTTAGTAGAGTTTGATTTTATGGATATGTGAAAGATGAAATTGATGAATAAGATAGCAGATTCAATGGAATCTATATATAATCGCATTACACAACTTGAATAAGGACCATTTAACTGGTGTTTTTGCTCAAAGTAGTGACTAAACAGCACAGTGAATCTTGTTGTACTTGTAAATGACAATAAAGGCATTCGTATTCATATTATCTGAGACAGAGTTGGATAGAAAGACTTGTCTGTAGCCAGTTTGAATAGAAAAACACTTCTGCTTTGTGTAGTCGATGTGTCCCTGAGTGCACTTCTCCCCAGGTGGAATGTCATCATAATTGACAGCTATTCCTGTGGATTAACATCCAGACATACACTGGAGTTGTCAATCTACACAAATCACTCTAGGCTTTGACATTTGGTGTTTGTGCAAAATAAAATGGGAATGCTGTTAGGATTGTTATCCCAGTGGGTCAGCTAACATTAGAGGGCATACACTGTAGGGTCTTCTTGTTTCTTTTATCTTGTTGTTCCTTTCTATTTATCAGAGACTGTGCACATTTGGTCCACACATTGATCCATAGATGGTACCTTCAGGTCCGAACTTTATCTTAGATTACTTCCAATTGAAGTTCTCACTTCTTCTTGTCATTTAGAGTCACTGTTTTGACACTGATTTTCTATATGTTGCACTAGTGGAAAAAAAAAAAAAAAAACTCTCTATATATATCTTATATATGTCCCCCTTTAATGAACCCTGCCAACAGATCTGTCTTTTTTTCATCTATTCTATTTATTTATGTCTATTCCTTTTTAATATCTTTCCGTTTGTTAAGGAAAATCGGTGTGTGCCCCCTCTCCAATTGTACACTTGGTTGCACCCATACTCAATGCAAGTTCGTTGATATATTTTAGCAGCTCAGTCTGTAAGAAATGGAGACAGCAGCCAAGCATAGAAAAGTGCAGCAGAGTTTTTTTTTCAGACAGTAAGTAACTAGATACCTAAATAGTAGGTAACCATAGCTTAGTATCGAAGGCATCATACCATGGCTTGGTTTGTTCTTAAGAACGTCAATTAACTTTTGATATTTGCACACCCACGAAGTAGGCTAGGCTAACGTCAGTTCCAGTTTTTGACCATTAACGTTACATTCACTTGCATATCCTTCCGCCGAGTTCTTTGTGAACCCTCATGTTGTGACAGACTGTTATAAATGCGAGTGAAAGTGAGGAAAGTTGCACA
Source organism: Stegophilus panzeri (assembly GCA_024331685.1). Lineage (NCBI taxonomy): Eukaryota > Metazoa > Chordata > Actinopteri > Siluriformes > Trichomycteridae > Stegophilus > Stegophilus panzeri. Next base: position 13,064,264 of record JANDJT010000228.1, read on the forward strand.
GCATTTCGTTCCTTTATACTACATTTGGGCTAAGGACAACTAAGTGGACCCCCCCAATGTCCATACCATGGTTACACCCTTGTATATATATATCCCTGACCTTGTGAACTCTTGTATTTTTATCCCCTGAACCTAGGAGCTCCTTACCTGCTCCAAGCTCTTGAAATGTGTACTTGGGGACTGAGTTCTTGAAAGGGAGTCACCACTAAGCAGGTATGGATCTTTAGGCTCATGGCAGCATGTGAATTGAGGCAAATGGCCACATTTATGGCAGGAGTGATTCATGCACTGTGTATGTGAGGTGAGAATTGGACACAGAGTGGAGATAGTGATGTCAGCAGTTCCACACCAATGCAGTTTTCCTATACAATTTATGTTGTACACTATCTGACATTCAGGATTTCCTTAGCAGCTGTTTATTTAAACACAAGTCAATAAGAGCCACCTGGAAAACAGAAATGCGTTTGAAAGTAGATGCTTGGAAAAGCCTAGAAACCACAGTGAGACACATGCGCAGCATCAAACTCAATGGCAACTCAAAATCCTGTACAAAATATGCAAGGAAAAACAACCCTAAAACATGCACACCCACATGAGGGCAGACCGTGACTGATCAGACTGTTGTCTTTGGCGAACACTGTAGAAGCCAAGTGCCAGATCTCTCATGGAATCAGTGACGTATATATATTGAGGCGGGAACAGGGAGGGGAAAAATCCATAAGCAAATGGTGGAGCAACAACCCCCCACCCCACATCCACCCACCCCACACCCCCAGCAACAGACAACAGCCTATTGAAACCACTATGTCCTTGCCTGGTGATGCAGTGATGTCATCGGTCTGCACGTTCTGTCTGGCAGTGGCTTGCTGCAGACATCAGTACAGAGCTAAACATGCTTTGCTCGCTGTGCTATCACCTTGAGACAGTACCCTCAGCTCAGGCACTTACATGGCTTGAGTTATCAAAACAAAGTCAGGCTTGAGCAAACACATCATTCATCAAAACAATGTGGGGGAGATAATTAATGAGGGTTAATCACTGTCATCAAGCATACAGTCTTCCTTTGAGTGGACCTTAGAGTTAATGCTTTAGAGTGCTGACTTAATTATCTCCAGACCAAAACAACAAATAAATTCATAATGCTTAAAACTCCCCCCCCCGGACCGAGAATTTACAGACTATATACTAAAATTATGTGAAAATAAAGTTATGTTGTTCAACTTTGACAAAATGAGGGAGGCTATTTAGAGTGTCTGGAGCTCAGACTGGAGTTTTTAAAGCCTTCTCCTAATCCTCTTTGGGCAAACAATGGTATTTGATGTGCACAATGATGCAGCAGAAAAGCGACACAGCAAACAGAGGCCTCGCTGTTTGAGATCTGATTTTCCGCACAAGACAAGAGGCTGCATCTGCTCCACAGATAACACAGAGCATGCCAGTCAAGGCATGCATGAGCACCCCCATGCAGAATAGCCTGCAGCAGTGGGCAACTTTATAGAGGGGAGAAAAGAGGGGGTGGGTGGTTGGGGGCAGATCTAAGATCAGCTTAAGAGGTGCTGAATGGCAGCATGCATTTTAGTTAACAATGTGCCACCTTAATCCCTCAGCTGCCACTGTTTTTCCAGCTGCTGCTGGCTGGCACCGGTCCTCACAAAAAGGGAAAAAAGGCAATATATAATGGGGCAGTACTTCCAAAAACAGGATCATGCTGTTCAAATGTGCTGAACAACCTTCACACCTTCCCCATTGCTGGCAGAATGAAGAAAATCTTTATTTGTTTGCGTTCAAGAAAGTCAAGTTTGAATTCACATTGAATTTCAAAACTTGGTACAGTTTCCTTCTGATGTAAACTTGCGTACCACATGCATATTACTTAATAATTCATGTGTATTTTATCTATCTAGACTGTATCACTATTAAGTTCACTGATCATATGTAGTGTTTAAATACTTCAATTATGTACAAGACTTACTTACTTACTTACTTAGTTACAACACTTCTGCTTATGCTTAACTGTGGCTCAATTTTGTTGTTTGTTGTTGATGTTTGTTTTTTGAATTTTGGATTCTGTATGTTGTCTTATTTAACTGCTTGTAAATTGCTTAGGATAAAACCTACTGAATCTCCAGGTAGGTAAATTTTGGAAAACAGCCAATGAAAAAATCTGGTTTTGGCCAAAATGTTATTTTGTTTTTAGAAATTGTCAGTCATGTTTTTCCATTAGTAGATTATGTTGTAAATGCCCAGATATGTGGGGTGTCTTTCATTGGACTTTAAATGGAATGCAAGTTTCTCTTTTTTTCCACTTTTGGGGCTAACCAGACCTTGTCAAAAGGTTTTTCTAGACCACAACACATATTAAAAATAAATAATGTTAAATATTTTTGTATTTCTGCATACATTTTTGAGTATAGCAAAATGTATAGCCCAACCGAAATATACATATCAATTGGAACCAAAATATTCTATATATAAGAAATCTTTGGTATCAGTGGTATAATAACTCCAAATAATAACTCCATGGGACATGGTAGACAAGCTGTATGTTTTTTTATGTCCACGTCCAATATGTGTTTCTGAATACAGTTAAAAATGTATTTGTACTTGATCTGATTTCTTTGTGTGTTTTATGCTGTTAAATGTACTGCTCCTGATTTTTACTAATTCATATACAGTTATAATTAATATAGTTATACAGTTGAGATGTCAAAATTAAAAAGTGCTATATAAATAAAGATCTTACTGTACCAAGTAACAGATTGTTACTTTTGTTGCATTTTCCAATTGTTGTATTTTCCTTTCTTCCCAACATTAACATTGTTAGCCAACCCAAATATTGTGATACATATAATGAATACTGATATTTTTCCATATGACCCACCCCTAAAAATTCTATGAAAGTGTGCCCCAATTGCTGTAGTCCTAACAGAAAAATAGCACAAAATAGAACTTGTACCTAATTATTGTGATCTAGTGGACTGAATCCAGATCATCTGCAGTCCCATTTAGCTTTGATTATACACTGATTGTTGACAAACAGCATGATGGTGGCGATATCATTCTCCCACTTCATCTTGTGATTTGCGGATACACATTGCTCAGGATGCTTCATCGTGCCATAAAGCAGGTTTCAGAGGCACTCGACATCACACATTTGTTTACTAAATAGGTTTGTGTCACTATTGTCATGTCACTGCCAGAGAAACACAGAACTGTGTGTATCATCCTGAGTCCCAGCGCATGAGATTACATCATCCTCTTATTCATCTTCATGTACTGAGGTCACTTAATCCACTCCAGTCATGCTGGACTTTCAGACATACGTAGGAAATACTATGAGATGTACTAATTTTTGCTGAAATATGTCAACAGTAGGTTGGAAATAAATGCAGGTACTTAACACTATAATGCTACTGACAATAATTAGAGTAAAATATGTGTGAGAGATTTCATGAAATGACGTAAACTAAAATCTTTTTTTTTTTTTTGCTCTCTTATGGTATTGCTTTGCTGACAGGGCTCTTTGATGTGCCTGATGATTCATGTGAAAAATGTTTTTCAGAGAGGTGACTTACATTACAAAGCTTCCCAGATCGAGAATATGGAGCTGACCTGTGTGTGAACCTGTCGCACTCATATTTGGATGGTGGACCCATTTCTCATGTATCCTCAACACAGTCTGCCTTGCGGGAGCTGGCTGCTTAAACTCTCTCTCTCTCTCTCTCTCTCTCTCTCTCTCTCTCTCTCTCTCTCTCTGTTGTAAGCTGAGCTGCCAAAGGGTCCAGATGATGTCATGCTGAGCACTCAGCAAAGAGCTCTGATGTTATCAGTTCATGCAGAGGAGCTGAGCAATCACAATCTCCTCATCCTCTTCCTTCTCTTCAGCATCCTCATCTTCCTCTTCTTAATAATTACTACTTAGATTCTTTACTGTAGCCAGTGAGCAAGAGGTGCATCACGGGATGACTGCAGTGACACATGTGTGGTTAACTCATGTGTGACTCAATGATAGTAGTCATCCATGCACACTGTCATCAATACCCCATGAGGAATGCAGTGACTGAAGCTCTGGTTGCCAGCACATGTTTTAATGATTTGCTGACAGATAATTAAAGAAAAGTCCCTGGTTTAAATCTTCTAAGGAGGCAGCAGCTGGCCAGTAAATGTGGGCACTTTTTTATAAATATGTTCCCCAAAATCTTGTCTAAATTACAATTCCTGATGTTATAACTCTTTAGATGGTGAATAAATATTCAGGTACTGTGGAGCATAATAAATAAATACATGCAGCAACATGAGTTTGGCTCCTGACCTTCCTGTGCTCTCTGTGTGTGTATGCCAGAGAGAGTGGAAGAGCAGCAAATGACTCAGACACACACTTGTTAGGAGGTGATGTCATGTGCAGTTTGTGTGAAGACAGCAGTATGAAACCTATCCCTATATAAACAACGCAACTGTGCTTACTGCCTGAGGTGGGTGATTTCATCAGCCAATAGCCTACTCATACAGCAGCTGTAGCATGTGTCAGAAACTGCACTTTTTTCCATTTCATTACTATTGAGAGTTAGACACACATACAGCCTGCACCTACACTGCAGTATGGAGTGAACTGCAGTAGAGTCACAGATCTTCCTGTTCAGTGAAAGCTGGGAATTACTGTAATGCCTGAGTATGGATGACAGCATACCAGTGATGTCATGCCCCTTGCTGTCACCTGATTCATCATTAGCAGAGACTTTCTGCTTATCCTTTCTGGTTAAGATGACAATTTAACAGCTTTTATTACAGGTACTCCAGTTACAAATAAGCCACTGACTGAAACATGCACCTTCGATGGTTTAAAGTAATCTTGGTTATTCAGACACCTTATGTAATTCTGAAAAGCATTGAAAAGCATGTATTTGATCTGTGGTTGTTTTTTGTGTTTTTTAACATTATATGGCTGTTTCAGTTAGAATAGCTACACTGAAATTCTCAGCTCTGATTTAGTCTGCCCTCCAATCAATGTAGTCTCTCAGCCAAGACTGATGATCATAAAGAAGGCCTATTAACCGCAGGGAAAGTGTCCAAATCGGAATTCCACCTGATCTTATAAACTCTAAAGTAATGTGAAAGGCAATCATTTATCAGCCTATTCACAAATCAGCTTAAACAGTGGGATTTCACTTTGGGATTGAATGAGTGAATTACTTTTGCATTGATTTCTATTGTGTGGTGGTAAAATGAGGAATGATGCCCAAAGTGTCCATGAGACAGCTCTTCACTGACATTTCATTTTATAAATGTGGAAAGTCTTACATAAGGTTGGAAAGAGCTGACTGTGTATCTAAGACCTCCAGTGACTGAAGGGCAGAATGATGACCCTTTTAAGAGAGCTGTTAGACCTCTAATGCAGATCATTTCAAACTGTAGTTCATCATATTATTATGGCACTTAATTGACCACCAACACACAACTTTGCTGAGTTGACAAAAATGCAAATTTTGAATCTAATCATGGTAATATGCCTGATCGCTTTCTAGCATCACTTTACTCTATTAAAACATTAAAAATTTTATAGAGTAAAGCGCTAACTGTTGAAAACAATTTTGTTGGATTATTATATTGTTTATTACATGGGTTCTCAAAATCTTTGCACCCAGGGACCCCTTGGACTCTACCGACCTCCTCATTGTAAATGTATTTCACTGAAAATATTGAAATGTTTACAATAATATTGATAATAGTGCCACTGAGCTTTCTATTCCTGAACCTTCCACTGAAAGGGCACATTAGGCCGAAGTTGACATTATTCATTGGCCACTTTGTTTGAGTTATTTCATTTGGATTAAACCCATTCAATTCAGGTGACCAGTCAATTTATAATAACTGTATAATAAATATAATAACATTGATAATGGGTTGTGGGTTGGTATTTCTACTTCTGTAGCTCAATTAAAACATTGCTGACACCTGAGTCCCACCAGTTTATTATACATGACTGTGAAATTACAGTAAATTATAGAAATAATTATGTGAATTACAGGAAAATGAGGTTATAGTGATGTCTGTGTTGCTTTAAAATCTTATTACACTAATTTAATTAAACATGTACTCCAACAATATTGGCCAAACCAGCCTCACTATTAATAGTTACCGAATAAAACGTATATCTTGTGGAAAACTTAGAAAAGCTCTGGTAAGCACTCTACAGAAGCTAACAAACCCGGGGGAAAAATCCACTTATAAAAGTGTTCCCTATATTTTAAATGCAAGGTGTCAGGTGTGCCAACAGTAAGCTGATGGACTCGCATCAGCATGAAGGGAAATAATGGTCCAGGATGGCATACCCCTGTGCTCTTTCCGGCCTCTCTCTCTCTCTCTCTCTCTCTCTCTCTCTCTCTCTCTCACTCATGCAAACACACACACACACACACACACACACACACACACACACAGAAATATGATAGGACTACAGCCTAAACAGCCAGAGATTCTTCTGCCCTAAGAGCACCACCTACTGACAGCTCCCATGATTTATTCTCCCTGAACATGTGTATTTATCTATGTCTGTTTCTGTTTATTCATATGCACACATGTATATATAGGATTATTCCTCATAATCAGACAAAGATTATATAGAAAAGGGGAAATAGTAATCCACAGTTTTCAAAATATAAGAAAGAATTAGTTAAAGAGGTCATACATTTCTTTTTCTAATAGAAAAAAAACTAAAGTTAAAAGTGATCTAAGTGAGGAGCTTTCAATTATAAGTCCTTAGTTGTTAAATAAATAAGACTGATATGTTTATATAATCTCTGGCCCAGAAAAAAGTAAAGACATTAATCCTGTCAAAATAGTTTGAGTAATTGGAAGGAAATGAAGTTTAACTTGTAAAACACTGCAATTATATCAGTGTTTTTTCAAAGCCTATTTTAACAGTTCTTGTGTAAGTATTGCAGTAACAGCAGTGTGTATGTGTTCTCTCCGTTCTGGCTATTTTCCCCCCAACTGGACCTTAACAGTTGTGCAGTAGTGAAATAATGGGGCAGCATGAAACAAGCCGGGTGCCATAATCCGATGACTATGTCTAGCCTCCATGTCTACAACAATGTACTGTTTATCAATCTACAGTTGCCAGAGTGTGTTCCACTTCTTCTATTGAAAATTATTCAAGTCCAGATGTACAAAGACTGAAGTAGGTACATTTAGGTCACTGAATTAAATAATTTTGTGTTGTTGGACACCACCACACCAACTGTAAAATGAAAATAAATGCTCCCTGCATCCTACTCCAGAGTTGATGGACAAACTGTGGTTACAAGCTAAGAGATCTCGCTCAAAAGCCTCTTAGCAAATCTCATAAGGGACCGAATTACATATTTCCAAGATGAGGTTTCGGGGTCAAGATCAAAGTCAAGGCCCTGTCATCTCCCATCTCGCTCTTCAGCCAAGCAAACAGGCCTTAATTGTTGATATGGTGCATGGGAGTTGACACCTGTGACTCCCCGCTGGTGGGTTCTGACATCTTGGTGTTCACCTTGTCATGAAAGGCTGCGGTTGACTTTGAAAATGCTAACCAGTACTAAAAAAGCTGCAATTTATGAAAACCAGAGTGAAAAAGGTGACTAATCAATAAAGTGCACATGTGGTTCATATAGGCAGATCCCTGCTGTGCAGATAAACCTACTGCTGATATTCTTGTTCTTTAGATGCTGACATCAAGATTGATACAGAGTGGTAGTCATGCATGGAGAAGGTGTGGGAGATAATGAGCTGGTTTTTTTTAATCCACAGGTATATCATTAGACTGAAATAAACTTCAGTACTGTTTTTGAAAATTACTGCATATAAAGTAAAATGTTCTGTATTTACTTTAACTTCTTGGACATCGTCAATACAAAAACTGCTTTAGATGAGTAGCAGAAGTCTTGAATTACCTTGTTGTTTTAT
>JANDJT010000228.1:13079853-13098295 GCA_024331685.1 Stegophilus panzeri
CAGAGGGAGGAGCCCCACTGCGTGCAGAGACAGGATCTGTCAATCATGCACTCATTAGGTTGCTAAAGGAAGGCACAGGGGCCTCGCATAACAAATAAGAGCAGAATAGACCACTGTCAAAGCCCAGCCTGAGTGATGTGTGTGTGAATAAACTTGACACGCGTTCACGGTATCTCCCCACAGTCCATTTCACCCTAGGACTGGTCCATCCAAATTCATATGGATTTTTTTTCCATCCTATAAATTACATTTGAAATGGAAGTGAAGTCGGAATGAAAGAAAAAGCATTTACCAGGTGCTATTTCAGCAAATGAAGTGCAGCATTTAGATACACTCAGATAATTAGAGGGTGAGATGTAATATATCAAAGTACTATTTTTTTATTCTAAACCCTGCAATAAATGATTAGCACATAACACATACCAAAGCATCACCTCCATTCCCTCTGTAATCACATCCAGTGCATTTCCACCTGTCCATAAAAGACGAATGGACGTTCGAGCAGAGTGCTTCACTACTACAGCTGGAAACATGCTCACCGCTGGCCCTTCGCTCTTTCCCAACCTCACTAGTCCGTCTTTTGATTGCAAGGTAACTCATCATGCATAATTCATTACTTACTGCCTGTCATTAATTCATCACAGCCAGATGTATTATTCACTCTTGGATTATGCATCTTTAAAAGGGGCTTACGAAGATATGGAGGTTAGCCATTTTGGTTTCTCACGGCAGGCTTCTTAATCATGATAATGAATCGGTAGTCGGTTGGCAGGAATCATTGTGGTAAACAAATGCTTTGGCTAGTCTGATTTCCTATGCTGAGAACTTCGGACCTTCATTTATTTACGCCCCTGTTTATGGGCTCATTAATTGAAGGCCATTTGAAATGCTTGCCTAATGATAGCATATAAGTATGGAGCATAATTACAAAACCTTAAGAGCATAATTGAAAAAGAAAATTAGACAGTGCAAATGGACAGTTGTTTTCCTGTGTAATTACAACATGCAGTGTAAGCCTTCATTTTGCACAATGAAGCTTGATAGCAATTTAAATACTTGTGTGTTAGAAATGTACCATTGGAGACAATAGCGCTAACTGGGCCAAGATGAAACAAATATTATTTACATAAACATATGGCTCCATTTCTATTTACGTTCCAGCCAAATGAAGTATAATGGGAAATAATAATATGCAGTTCATTACCATCTATAATGTGCAGTTTTTGACACCAACCGCACACAGGTGACATATACGTAGGTAGTTAACATTATCAATCAATCAAAGTTAAAAGAGAAGCTAATCCAGTGATGACGCAGCCTCTGGATTTCCACAATCAGAGATTAAAACACATTCTAATTAGCACTGCATGCTAATATATACAATATAGCTAATTAGCTGTTTAAATGTTCATATACTGAAGTTTGCACATCTGTTGTGTATAGAGGCTAAGTTTAAATCTATTTTGCTGAAAAAAGGTAAAGTTTGCTTTGTCCATGTTCTGGTCTATTCCCACTGATTGGGAAAATCATGCTCTGCTGGCTACTTCACTAGCAGCAGGCATTAATGGCTTTTAGTGTCTGCAGTTTTTATCATCAAATCCTTCCCCAGATTGCACTCTGGAGGAAAAAAAACTGCAGAAAAGCACACAGCATGGGAAATCAGTTGCATTATTGACGCTGAGGCTTAAACAGAAATTTATGCGCACAATACTATTTCATTCCGCTGACAGGTAAATTACTCTTTTCTGAAGAGACAACAAGGGTTCTTTTGAAAAAGAAGTTTAAAACCAATAGCTGGTATATTTTCTGTTATCCTCAGAGAAGGGTGATGATGATGAAGATGAGGCAAATAAGAAATGAAATCTGGTTCTGCAGTGCTGGAGAGTCACAAACAAGAAGTCCTGAGAGAATCAGCATGAGGTCTGAAGTTCTTAACACATCCAAACATGGGCTCTGGCTAAGGCGGGCATCTCATAAATGTTGCAGACCAGTGCTCTCTCAAATCTGTAGAAACACATCCATTAAGAGTGACCTTTGTAAAAATCCAGCACTGGCAAGAGCAGCCTTTTATCATCCTTATAAAGCGGCGCAGTGATGGGCTGCAGACCGTTCTCAAATACTAGCCTCGGCAAAATAATTGAGCATGGCTTTTTCATAACCCTGGTACATGCCGCTGAGGTGAGAGATTTGAAAAACAGAGCTTGGAAATTAGACTTTTTCCTTCATTGAAAGTCAAGATAGAGACATGAGTGACATGAATCAGTGACCCTGAATTCTCCCATTGCTGGGGACAGAATCTCAAAGGCAGGGAAAATGTAGCCATTTTTCAATCACTTTGGGCCATTCATAGGATAGAACCAGATAGTCTCATTCGAATGCATTCTGAAAATATGAGTGCTGAGTCTGAAAGGCAGCCAGTGGCACTCTGAGACTCACCTTCTGACACTTTAAAAATGCTTGTAAATGCACTCATTAGACTGGTATTTGCAGGAATCTGGTGGGAAAAAAAGAGACATTACTAAATGCAAGACAGTCAGCTGTTCATGTTCCTTCTGAACATTCCTGTACACAGCCCTATAACTACTACCTCTTCCTACATCAGACTTTTTCCCTTTCACCTCTCACCTGGCTCTGTAAGAAATTATGGTTACATTCACATCCATTAAAACCCTAATTGTTGCTTGTGTGAGTGCTAGACTTGATCCATATTAAAGACTGACTGTCCATCAGTGTTGGCAGACAGAGGTGCAGGCTATAAGAGGGTCAACAGCTCTGAAGCCGCTCCTATCTCACGGTGCGGATGATTGCAGTTTTTAATCTTACTTCAGCCTCGTCTTATTAGGTCCGCACTTATCCACCAGAGCTTTTTTTGCCTCTCACATTTTTTCTGATTCTTTCTTTTTTTGTTTCCCTCAGCATACTGCTGCTTGCCCAATCAGAGTTGCCAGTGTTTATTGTGATTAGTCACCCTAATGAACAAATGACCTGCCACCTGGAGCACTTAGAGCATGGTGTTAAACTCTGGTTATAAAAACCCCTTCCAGCTCTATTGATTTACTGCCAGTGTTTGATTGTACCCGAGGGGCAGCAGACCTGTGAGAGCCAGCAGGGCCCTTACTGTTTTACAGTCCATATTACACCAAACAAATAAATCTCCAAGCCATTAATTCACTTTTGCTCTAGTCTCTGCTTGCTGATAATGGTATAGAAGAGAAATTACAAGCAGATTCATATTAGGTGGCTGGAGCTCTGTGTGCCGACTTGGACCGTGCCCTCTTGTATGAGATTAGCCAGCGCGGACAACATCTCCTTCCCTCTGAAGATGTCATTAGCGCTCGGCCAAGCACATAAGGAAAGGATTTGGGATGGTGTTTGCCTGTTTGCGCCAGTGATGGTCATTATTTTCAAAATCCTGAGAGGCATTTTTACAAGGCCTCCACAGCGGCTAACTGGATACATCCCTGACATTTAGTGCGACACCCTATTCTTAACATAACCAAATCCAGAAGAACAGGGCTTAGAGTCAGCTACCTATTACAAGGGGCAAGACAACTTAACCACTGACAGAAAAGTGCAGATTATAGCACTAACAGCTTTGGTGAGCTCAGTCTCTCAAACTTTTAAGAGGTTCAGAGACTGAGCTCACAGGTCACCTTGTGTTTTGGTTAATCACAACCTTTGGTTACATCAGAAAAAAGGTTTCACAGTACTATGGCAAAACAAAATGTTTTACTCAATTAAGGACATCACTAATTGCTCACTGGAACGCTTAGCAATGGGTCTCAGAATGCCGTCCATGCTGCAGGAACAGTAATTAATTCTGGTAAACAGTGTAATCGAATGACATTGAACAGCAACAGATTAAGCAAAGTAATTACTTTCCTATGTAATCAAGTGTTAATTCTGTTTTGAAGTGCCACCTCCTTGCATTTCAGCGATTTAAGCAATGGAAGCAATGAACTCAATGAAGGAGTGGTTGCTACTTGCTACCAGACTCACAGATAAGAGTAAATGTGCATGTTGTCTTCCTGTCCTTAAAGGATGATGTCATCTTAAGAAGTGATGCCATGGGAAACATGTCAAGGTTCCACAGCTCAAGAGAGGTTACGATTAGTGGTCCAGGAAAGTGACTGATGTAGGTAACCCAAACATGCTTTTAAATGCAAAAATTTTAAATGTCAGGATATTAACAGAGGCCAGGGGTGCCAGTGTGATTTTTCTGTTTCAGTTTGCCATAAAGGCTTTGAAGTTTGCAATCCTTTGAGCTCAACATACTACTTATTCACAGCAGGTGTTTGTGTGTGTGTGTGGGCAGGCATATTTTTATATCTTGGTAAGGACCAAAGAAAGGGACTGAAAGATTTTTTACACCTATTACTCCATTTGCCAAGTAGAAAAGCTGATACTTTTTGTTTGTTTGCTATTTGATTTGGTTTGATATTGCACTTAAATAAATTAAACAAAAGTGGGAAATAATGTTGGCTAAGGGGTGTGTAGGGCTGAAAAGGTACTCATTCACTTGTCAGACATATGGGGATGGGAAAACTGAACAAACCTTTGCCAGTCGAGCATAAAGATTACATAAATCAAAGCACAGAGAACACTGACCCAGTGCTCAATGAATTACTATAATTACTATTGTATAAATAACTAGTTTAAAACATTGTGTAGGCATCAAATGTTTATATTCTGTTTTTGTTACTCCAAGCATCACATTCCCACAGCACTACAGCTCTGTCATTTGGCTCATTTTGTATCTTGGGGCTCAGTTGACTGCAGAAAAAAAAATGCTGCCCCAACTCATAATAGATTTTTGGTTCACATCCTGTAATCAGGTCAATTCAGGGTCGAACTGTTTTCTCAGTGCAATCAAACCACGCTAGACTTCATTTGGAACCGAACCAAGACCATCTGAGTGAGGTGATTTTTGGTATGCACCCGAATGCGATTGCTGTGTCCTCGCTTGCACAAAAATCACACTAAAGAGGGAAATGCATCAGGGTTATGCTCAAATGAACTAACCCCTACATATCTGAAAGCACCCTAAATGAGCCAAAAGGACTCTTTTGGGTTACTGAGGTTAAGGTTGGAGTTAGATTTGCATGTAGGTATAGCATTAATTAGCTGCATTAATGTTTGTCAATTGAATGTCCATACAGGAATGATAAGACAAACGTGTGTGTGGGTGTGTGTCACGTCCCGAGACATAAAGGAGATTAGGATGGATGCAAGTGCAGTTAATTGTTTTATTAAAAGGAGACACAGGCAGACAAATCCAAATTGTAATCCAAAACGTAGTCAAGACAGGCAAAGGGTCAGGCGATCGGCAAACAGGCATAAATGGGGCAAAGCAGGAATCAAGGTCACGGTCACGGACAATAGGGTCGAGAAACAAAACAAGAAACAAACTATGACTGGAACTGGGAGCGGAAAAACCAGCATGGACTAAATGAACTAATCTAACGAAACTAACTATATCGAACAAGGAACATAACTAATCTAATTAATCTTATCTATATCTAACGTAATACTCTGCACCATGTACTGAGAGGCGCACAGTATATATAACAAACAGAATCAGCGCTAAGTGCTGGCAGCTGACACCAATCTACACACACGCTCGAACAGCCAATGACAGAACAGGGAGGAGACAGAACAGAAACATAAATGCATGTGTCCATGGTAAACAATGTCACAGTTGTCAACAATCGAAGTGCGGACCCTCGCGCACCTTGCTCGTGCGCGCGCGTCCTCATGCTCTCCAGCGCGCTGCCTAAAGGGGAAACCCGTGACATAACCCCCCCCCCATGAAACATCCATCTCCATTGGCAGTCCTGGCCCCCCTGGGCAAAATGCTGAACCAGGAGACTGTGCAGCGTCCTCAGCGGAAAAAAGCAGAGCAACATCCTCAGCAAAACAGGAAAGCATGGTGGCGTCCTCGGCAGAGCAGAACAGCGGGGCGACGTCCTCAGTGGACCTGCAGGCTGAACTTGGTAGGCTGTGTCAGCAAACTCGGGTGTGAGCAGAACTTGGTTGAACGCATTTACAGACTCTGGCATGAGCATAACTTGGTTGGTCATGTCAGCAGACTCCGGTGTGATTAGAGTTTGACTGTTCATGACCAGAACTTCAGGCATGAGCAGAACCTGGTCAGTACTGACTTCAGCACCAACCTGGGACAGGAACTTGGCGTGAGCAGGGCCTTGGTTGGTCGTCTCTTCGACCTGGGTCAGGAATTTGGCATGAGCAGGGTCTGGGTTGGCCATCTTCTTGACCTGGGACAGGAACGTGGCATTACCTTGGGACTCTGGAGCTGAGACCCCCTCATGGATCTCAGGCTGAACCTCTTGGGCTGAGGTTACCTTGTTGACCTCTGGCTGGAGCTCAGGTGCTGAGACCTCCTCATGGGAGGTGTTCCTCCATAAAAAGTTCTGCAAACTGAGTGACATCATGGAGGGCAGAGGACCCAGTATTCACCAGCTGCTCCGCCCAGTCACGGGCCGGACCACAAAACCTGGACACTAAGAACCCGATCCACTGTCTCTTATTAGGCTTGGGATACGCCAGGCTGCAGAAATAAACCTGGCAGCTGCAGAGGAACTCCAGCGGGTAGCTCCCCAATCCCGCTGTCTACGGCGGAAGTTCGACGGCGTACCTTTGAGGGAACTGCACGGACAAGAAACGTGGCCAGTAATCCGAGCGTTTCCCCATAAAGTGCTGTCCTGGTCCTTCCATGGTTTTTGTAGCGTGATGTCTCCCATGTCTTCCTGCTGCATCCATGTTAGGCGAAGTATTCTGTCACGTCCCGAGACATAAAGGAGATTAGGACGGATGCAAGTGCAGTTATCTGTTTTATTAAAGGAGACACAGGCAGACAAATCCAAATCGTAATCCAAAACGTAGTCAAGACAGGCAAAGGGTCAGGCAATCGGCAAACAGGCAAAAACGGGGCAAAGCAGGAATCAAGGTCGCGGTCACAGAAAACAGGGTCCAGAAACAAAACAAGAAACAAAAACTATGACTGTGGAACTGGGAGCGGAAAAACCAGCGTGGACTAAATTAACTAATCTAACGTGAAACTAACTATAACTATATCTAACAAGGACCATAATTTAACTAATCTAATGAATCTTATCTATATCTAACGTAATACTCCGCGCCGTGTACTGAGAGGCGCGCGGTATATATAACAAACATAATCATCGCTAAACGCTGGCGGCTGACACCAATCTACAATCTAATGTCACGGTTGTCAACATTCGAAGTGCGGACGCTCGCGCACCTTGCTCGTGCACGCGCACGCCCTCATGCTCTCCAGCGCGCTGCCTAAAGGGGAAACCGTGACAGTGTGTGTGTGTGTGTGTGTGTGTGTGACATATGTGCATAATCATTTACTAAACCAGAAATGCTGACAGATACATTTATTTGCTGTCACCTTTTATTGACCTCTAATGTCAGCTTTAGAAAAGATCACAGATGAAAGTTACATTGTTCAGTGTATTTGAGAGCAAAGTTCTCTACATGCTAAAGTCATACAGCAGCTGCTAAAATTTCTATCTTTGTCTGCATCTGTGAAAACAGCTTTGTCTGGTTATAATAGCATGCTAAGGGAAAATGCAATGCTTATATGTCAACATGCCAGACCTTAAATGCACAGTGGAACATGCTATTAGCCAATACTTAATCCTAAACCATGACAAAATTGGAACCCAGTATGACTGGTACTGAGTAATATAAAACTTGAGTAATTCTACACCTTCATTTTTAATTTCCCTCACTTATATAATACATTTTTATGTCTAAATGTCTCAAGAATTAGGCAGAATCTACCACGACATCATTTAAGCTACTCAATGCTATTTCAGGCAGCAACTTTGACATTTCTCTCTTTATCCTGTTCTCCTTTTATGTGTCATCTTCTTGTTCCATGAGGACAAACAGGACACCTCTCCAGGGTAGCACTTCAGAGAGGACATGCTACCTGTCACAGCAAAGAGTGAGCAGCCTGAGCACAGGCAGAAAGCCATATGACATCTGTTCTCTCTCACAAGAACCCCCAAGTCCCGAGGCTCCCCACATGAAGCCCAGGAGAAAAGGAGGTGACAGCAAACACAACACGCCATGTACAGCTGGTTGGACACAGTGCAATGCTGCCAGGAGCCTCTGTTCCAGCACCAGAATGTGTCAAAAGTCCTGACTTTGAACTGGAAGTCTATAAACCTGTGCAGCACACATGCATAGTTCAGTTGACATTAAATAAACATGCAGTGTGTTTTACTGTTTTACATTTTCATTCCTGTTTAGTAGCATTTTTGCCTAGTAAGAAAATCTTTTTATATATATATAATAAGAAAACATTTTTTAAATTAATATTTCATTTTTCAGAGCAAGGTACAAAATCAATGACAAGCACAGTTCCAAAGGCACTCCAGTTTCTCTCCATTTTTTAAAAACATTAATTTCAACCCAACGTAACAGTTCCATACCCCAACCCAATTTATCAATCCCATACCTCAATCCAACATAACAGTCAAACATGCCAAAAAAAGCAAAAACAAGAATTTGTTTCACAATTTTTAATTTATTTGGGGTTTTCTGTAGTCAACACAAGGTCAAATTATACATACAGAGTCAAAAATATACACACAGCACACTTAATATTTAGTTGAATGTCCCCTAGCAAGTTTCACCTCAAGTAGACACTTGTGGTAGCCATCCACCAGCTTCTGGCAGAATTCTGGTTGGATATTTGTCCACTCTTCTTGGCAGAATTGGTAAAGTTCAATGATATTTGTTGGTTTCCTGGCCCTGACTCGACTTTTAAGCACAGTCCACAAATTTTCGATAGGGTTGAGAACAGGACTTTGGGAAGGCCATTCCAAAAGCTTAATGTTAGCCTGCTTTATTCATTCCACAACCAGCTTTGATGTGTGTTTGGGGTCATTGTCCTGTTGGAACAACCCAATTGTGCTCAAATTTCAACCGTCTGGCTGATGGTTTGAGATTATGCTGAATAATTCTACCATAATCCTCCTTCATTATTCCATCCACTTTTTGCAGTGCACCAGTTCTACTGGCAAAAAAACAGCCCCAGAGCATAAGGCTACCACCACCATGCTTAACAGTTGATACAGTGTTCTTTACTCCTCCAAACATACCTCTGGTCATTGAGGTCAATGACCAACGTCAATGGTCAATGACCAACACCTCAATCTTTGTCACATCTGAAAATAAAACTTTCCTCCAGAAGGCATTTTCTTGGTTCATATGGTCAGCCGCAAACTTTAGATGGGCTTGAAGGTGTCGATTTTGGAGCAGGGGCTTCTTCCTTGAATGGCAGCCTTTCAGTTCATGGTGATGTAAAACTCACTTAACTGTAGTGTTCACACTGTAGACAGTGACACTGATGTTCCAGCAGCTTCCAGTTCATGGCAGGCCTGTGCCTTGGTGATTCCTGGGTTTTTCCGGACCATCCGAACCAATTTTCTCTCAGCTGAGGATGACAGTTTGAGTCTTCTTCCAGACCTTGACAAAGTGGCTACATTTCCCAATAACTGGTACTTACGTAAAATTGTTGGAACTGATGATCTTGGAATCTGCATTTGTTTAGAAATGGCTCCAAGAGACATTCCTGACTTGTGTAAATCCACCATCCTCTTTTTCAGATCTGCACTGTGCTCCTTGGATTTTCCCATAGTATAATGTGTTGGTCAATCCAATGAGTGCTGTCAAAGAAACCCTTTTTATGTTGGCACAGAGAAGCTGCCAGCTGTAGTCAATCATGATCACTAACAGGAAATTTAGAGGCCTTGGTCTTGGCAAATCATAGGACATTTTGGAACTTTCAGCACTACTGAATTAATAATCTAAATGTTTGTATGTATATTTTTGACCCTGTATGTATAATTTTGGTCATGAGTTGAAACTTATGAAACAAATTCTTGTTTTTATTTTTTATTAAAGATGTATGTTGTACAATCATTCTACCCCAGAAAAAGAAAAGTTCAAAGAAATTACTGAAAGCCCAATATTGCCATGACATTCATGTCCATGATGAGTGTATGTAAACTTCCGACCGCAACTGTACATCAGATATCATAAGACAGCAGATCTACATTCTTTGTACTAGAGAGCTTAAAGTCAGTATCATATATCACATAAAGGCTCTAATCTACAAAATGAGAAGGTTGGGATTTACCAGTCCCAGTTTTGTGACCTCAGTCAATTTTACATTCAATGGCCTTTGAGTAATCTTTAGGTTTTAGAAGAAGCAGGAAAAATCCAGCAGATCCACCTCCAGTGCCTTCCCATGCAGTTGAGCAGCTGTATACTGAGCACTGGAACTGACTGCTTGTGTGTCTTGAACATTCAGAACAAAGACTCAGCATAGGGAACAAACATTCCAGTAAAAGCCATCTGGTAGAATTTACACACATATTAAGTATACAAAGCTTTGCGATAAGTTTCAGGATAAAAGCAGTGTCAGGAGTTCTCTAATAAAGTAAGGGGCTGGGGAATTTATTTTCACTCAAGTCTTACTGTTGCATGCTTAGACTGCAGGCTTTTCACAAATAGAAATCAATCTGGTGAGAGGAAAACTGAGGAATATGTTATTAGGTCAGAGAAAAGCCTGTTTACCAGCCAGTGCCAGATAAACAGGATACTTCATCTCTTGAGAGAAAGCATATTTCTGTCAGCTTCTCAGAAGCTGACAGTTTCTGTATATAAATGTTTTTAAATATTTGCTGTCTCTTCACTACTTAATGACACTTTCTTTAGAGTCCAGTTTTAAAGAATATGAATGGTAGGGTATGGTGGACCAATTCTGCCAAAATTAAAAAATAAACAAAGTATAAATATACAAATTCCTAAATCAATAAATCAAATCAAATAAAACAATTTAAAAAAAAAATAGGCATTCATGCATTCATTTGTTCATTCATTATTTGTGCAGTTATTTATTTTCAAATATTTTCCTATATTTATGTATTTGATAGGTAGATGGGGGGGGTGGCACGATGGCTTAGTGGTTAGCATGTTTGCCTCACATCTCCAGGGTTGGGGGTTTGAATCCTGCCTCCGCCCTGTGTGCATGGACCTTGCATGTTCACACCGTGCCTTGGGGGCTTCCTCCAGGTACTCTGGCTTCCTCCCCCAGTCCAAAGACATGCATTGTAGGCTGATTGGCATTTACAAATTGTCCATAACGTGTACACTATGTGTGTGATTGTGCCCTGTGATGGATTGGCACCCTGTCCAGAGTGTCCCCTGCCTCATGCTCTGAGCTCCCTAGGATAGGCTCCAGGCTCCCCCACAGCCCTGTGTAGGATAAGTGGCACAGAAAATGGATGGATGGAGGGATTGTCAGATGTATTCTTTCATATATTTTTCTCTTTTTTCCATTCATTTACACATTACAATGTAACACGTTACTGTAATCTGTCACGAAACAGTACTGGAGGCGGAAGCAAGTGCAGATCAAAGACTTTATTACGAGACAGAATTAGAGCTCGCACACTCTGACTCGTGCACGCGCGCGCACTCCGGCCTTCCGAGCACGTCGCACACCGCAACGCCGTGAAAAGGGGAGATCGTGACAATCTAATTACTTTTTCTGATAACGCAGTAATGTAACGCATTACATTTTAAATTATGTAATTTGATTACAGTTTCTGGTGTCAATAAAATTACATTACTTGCATTACAAATTTATCGTTAAAAAAACAATATTAAGTCAAATGCTTTATAAAAATAAATCACGTTTTGCACGGCTGCCAGGGGTGTAACCTGACCTGGGCATTGGGGGCTGTGGCCCTGAAAATCTTTTCTTTAACCCCGAATAATTATCCACTTGGAGGGGTTTGTCACTATGTAACTAAATGTTAGTAAAAGAAGACAGCGGTGTTGTAATTTTATATCTTCAGTGAATGGAGGTGAGACAAATCAGATAGGGTTTACAGGAAAATATGTGTCACGTATCTTATTGGTCAGTCAGTGTGAGAAAAAATGGATAAACGCCTTTTGTCTTTTTTAAACACTAAAGGGGCTGAAATTGAAACAGTAACATCCTCTCATGCTAAGCAGGGAAACAAGGTGTGTAAAAGTTCCAGTTTATGTGAACATGATATGAGTAGGGCATAAGGAAAGATAATGTACATTGCATGGCACTGTAGCAGCTAAACCCATAGCTTAGTTGTGCTTCCCCTCCCCAACATGTCATACATTGACGTGCACTAAAATTACTGAAAGAACTGAGTTTCATTTTGTAGTGTATTTTTGTAGGTTTGATAGGTTTTGAAAGTAGCTTGAATGTAAAGTAATTAGTAATCTGAGAACTTTTTACATGGACTACTCAGTAATGCAATCAAATTGCAATTTTGAAGTAGTAATTAGTCATCTGTAGTGGATTCCTTTTTTTTTTAGTAACTTACCCAACACTGTTCATTTACTGTTGTCTGTATTCTTTTAATTCTTAATTTTGTATTATTTCTGTATTTATTTCATTTGGTTTTTTTCATACATATTTTTTTTTATTATGTATGAAATTGTGAGGAATGTTTTTCACATTCAGGTACAGCAATCCAGCCCAGAGTGGGAGAGCAAGAGAGGGTTTAGGAGCAGTGACATGAGGAGGTTGTCACTTGCTGCATTGACCATGATAAAAAGACTTATTAGGATTTGCTGGTGGAAATAGTGATAGTAATGATAGAATCGTGCACATGATTCGTCAGTGCATGCATGTTGCATGTATGTCATTTGTCAGTGAATGTATGTTGTACAACTTGGAGTCACAACAAGTGTGTGTGTGTGTGTGTGTGTGTGTGTGTGTGTGTATATATAATATATAATATATAATATTATATATAATATATAATAGTCTTACTTTCACTGCTGCATATGGGAATTCTGAATGTTTGCTTGAACAAACTTATTCTTGAGTTCTAATAGCCAGAAACTCCAAGTTTTCAGATGTCTCACATCTACGCCTGTTGGTTGCCAGTTTGCAGCTGTTATTCATCTACCATGCTTTCAAAACAACTGATGTTGAGCCAAGCCTGTCCAGTCAATCAACCAACAGTAATAATTATACAGCATTACACACTTGATTGACAGCCCCCTCATTATCACAAGGACAAGCAAATATAAAGAAATAAAAGAATACACAAAATAATACATAAATAAATTCAGAAATGAGTAACTAGAACACATTCTAAATTTAGCTAAGTATAAAAAATATAAATAAGAATGCAATAAAGAAATGAGTGCATGAATAATGAATTAATAATTCAAATGAATAAGTTGAGGATTGTGTTGTGTAAAGGCAGAAATTCATAATTTCTAAGATAAAAGTAAAAGACAGAATACATATATTACTTATAATACTTATAAATATAAAATATAATATATATATCCTATGTAAGGGTGGCATGGTGGAACAGTGGGCAGCATTGCCACTTCATAGCTCCAGGTTTCCTGGTTTGATCCTGAGCTCAGGTTATTGTCTGTGTGGGGTTTTACACATTCTACTTGTGTTCCTGTATATTTCCTTCCAATGTCCAAAAATATACAGGCGTATTGCCTATACTAATTTGCCCCTAGGGGTGAATAAGTGTGTGACCCATCGTGATCCTGCTTAGGATAAAGCTGTTACTGATGATAAATCCTCCATTTTAACGCAGCTTTGTGCTGCAAATGCAAGTTTTTAAACGTCATTAATAACATATAGTATAGTACACACTAAAGTATGCATCTATGTGTTTTCTATGTTCTTGTTCAAAATATGTAAAGTTTTCATGAAACATTGTTGCACTATTCTGCAAGACCAATAAGGAAATGGTGAGAAACCATTAATATTTAATGGTAATATTACTATAGTTTAGTGACTATTTTGATCCATTGCTTCAGGAGTTACAAAAAAACCTTCTTGTTTGCCCAAATCTGTAATTTTGTGCATATTGAGCAAACGGGCTGAGCTTATGGTAATATGGAGAAACAGATATAAATAAACCTTCATCAACAAGTTCCAGCAATTCTTCTGCCAAGCTGTTTTGGCTTTTCATCAAGAGTGGCTATATGGCATATCCTATCTTCCCAGAAGGGAGCTGAAACTTTTTCCCTGAATGTTTGTAATTTAATTCGACAAACACTAGCCCTAGAGGCACATTTCTCTCATTAATACTTGACATTCCTGACATTATATAGAAGTGCACTGATGTGATGGCTCTGGCACTGGGAAGTGACCCAGATTCAGCCTTTACTTTCATGCTTTTAACACCGAGAAGCACCTGTTATACAATATTAAACTGCAAGCTATAACATGAACATCAACAGCCATTACAACACAATGCTGAGGCTCAGAATGCTATTGAGTACAACAGAAATGCCATATTCAGCAAACAGAGAAAGAGATATTTAAATGCACTCCTTTTGGAGCAGAAAAATGACATATAACTTATGGAATAACAGGAAATAGAAATATAATGTAAAAAAAAAAATTATATACTATAGTAGAACTGAATATGCACATGATTATCACAAGTATACTGTATCAAAAATAACAGTTTTACTGTATACAGTGCTGAGAAAATGTATATCATGATTTCTTCTATTTTATGTATACTAAATATCTCTGCTCCAGGGGCGCTGTGTCATGGCTGACCCTGCGCCCTGACCCCAGCTTCCTCATATGCAGGGGTATGTGAAGAAAAAAATTTCACTGTGCTGTAATATATATGTGATTAATAAAGACGCATTATCATTATCATTATTATAGTTTTAGATCTTCAAACTAAATACAACATAAACAAAGGCAACCCGAGTAAACACACAATATAGTTTTTATTTATTTATTTATTTTACTGAAGCAAAAAAAAAAAAGTGATCCAACACCTATCACACATGTGAAAAACTAGCTGCCCCCTTAAACTTAAAATCTGGTCGTCCCACCTTTAACAGAAATAACTGCAAACAAACACTTCCTATAACAGTCAGTCTTTCACAGCACTGTGTTGGAATTTTCTTTTTGCAGAACTGCTTTATTTCAGCCACATTGGAGGGTTTTAAACTGCCCATTTAAAGTCCTGTCACAGCATCTCAATTGGTTCAAGACAGTACTTTGACTAGGCCACTCCAAAATTTGCTTTTTATGAACCATTCAGAGGTGGACTTACTCCTATGCACTCCTAGGCACTTTAGGAATATAATCCAGCCTAGGATACAGGAAGGCCTTGGCTAATCCAGGGGTAAAGTCAAGGCAGGAAGGGGCAACAGAGATCTTGTAGATCTCCTACTCACTTGAGAGATGTCAGAGCCAGCAGAAGAGCTACCTTTAGAGTCAGAAGCTTCCCAGAGGCTGACTCTAAGGGCTCAAATGCAGCAACTGACAGACCTTCCAGGACCACAGAAAGGTCCCAGGAAGGTATTCACGGCCTGCAGATGGGCCTCAGCCACCTGACACCATGCATAAACCTCGAAGTTAGAGAATATTGCCCCATAGAGGCTCCAACAACAGGGGCATGGCTGGCTGAAATAGTGGCCACGTAAACCCTAATTGTAGAAGGAGCCAACCCTGCTGAGAAACATCCTTGTAAGAACTCCAGGACTGTAGCTATTGGTAGTTTAGTGCATGGATGCCCTGGAGTCGCAAGGGAGCCAGAGCAGAGCATCCATGCACTTTGTGAAGGTGCAAGGGGATCAAGCTAGCCCGAAGGGAAGAACCAGATAATGGTATGCATTGTCTCCAAATGCAAACCTCAGTAACTTCCTGTGACTGGGCGATATTCCTGTGTGGAAATATGCGTCTTTTAGATCTATTGTTTTTTAGATCTATTTAGATCTATTACAGTCCTCGAACTGAATCTATGGCATGATAAGTTTGAGCATCAGCATCTTGAACCTGTATGTCCGACAAGTATGGTTCAGATCTAAAATTGGCCGCACGCTCCCATCTTTTCTGCAGACCAGGAAATAATGGCTGTAAAAACCTCCCTCCCATAGGGAATGGGATACATGTTCTATCACCCCTTTGTCCAAGAGCAATCTAACTTCCTGTGCTAACGTTGGGCTCTGCTCTGTGCTGACTACTGTGGTGAGCACACCTCTGAACCCGGGGGGGTCGATCTCTGAACTGGACCCGGTAACCCTTGTCTATAGTAGACAGAACCCATGGAGACACATTTGGCAGTAGTTTCCATGCTGCCAGATGGTCTTTTAGTGACGTTACCTTTTCCACATTCTGTTGGAGGGAAAGCATGAGATTTTCATTGCCCTGTGATAGCTTGTTGACCAGAGAAGAGTGAAAACTTGGGACAGCCTTGGCTAGTGGAAGCCATACAGTAGTACTGGGGTAGTAGTAGTCTGCCCTAACAACCTCATGTCTCCTGGTACGTCCCTCCATGTCCCATCAGGACCACTCCTTCCTTGCCTGCTTGGCTTTTTTGATCATTCTCAGATCAGGCCTATTAGCAGGCCGCGGCTGTGGCCGCCCAGTCCCCCTGGCTCTCCGCGGGGGGTGGATGGGCGGGCCGCCACACTTGCCTTCTGTGCCTCCCTCACACTAGTCGAACTCGACACGATGGGGAAGGAACTGGCTGAATGCCGCCGTTTGCTGTTTTGCTTCGCGAAACCTGTGGCATTAACCATGCCGCCGACCAGGCCGGAAGGTTTAACAGGGGCATCCATCAAGGAAACCTTATCTTCGTCCCCCATCCCTGAGAAGTTGAGCCATAGGTGCCTCTCCGCCACAACCAAGCTACCCATTGAATGGCCAATATGACGGGCCGTTTGCTTGGTCGCCCAGAGAGACAAATCTGTGGCGCGGCGCAGCTCTGCCACTGCCTCGGGCCCAATTCAATCCCCAGTGTCGAACTCACTCAGCAGATCTGCATGATAGGCCTGCAACATTGCCATT
This sequence comes from Stegophilus panzeri, assembly GCA_024331685.1. Classification (NCBI taxonomy): domain Eukaryota; kingdom Metazoa; phylum Chordata; class Actinopteri; order Siluriformes; family Trichomycteridae; genus Stegophilus; species Stegophilus panzeri. The sequence continues at coordinate 13,096,763 of JANDJT010000228.1, forward strand.
GTATGTAGTGACCCACAAGCAAGACCTGCTGCTGCATAGGCACCGAAGTGGCCTTACATGGCTTGGAAGGCAAAGCCGGCCCCCCTAAATTACCTGCCATGGATGGAAAGAGGTGGCTCGCAAGCATTTCCTCCACCTTCGGCATAACTAAATAGCCATGCTGCTCACTCCTCATGACGACTGAGTAATCAGATGTTGCAGGGTTATAAACACAGCTAGTGTATGGTTTTCCCCAGAAGTGTGATATTTCATCATGCACTTCTGGAAAAAAGGGGAGTTTTCTGCGGTATGAGGGAGATTTCTTTTCACTGGGGAAGAAGCACTCATCCAGCCTTCTATGAGCCACTTCCTCTTCCCCGGGCCAGTCTATATTTAGCTTTTCAACTCCCCTAGTAATCACCTCAAGCAGCTCTTTATGTGCTTGAGAGCTGCTCTCGGTTTTTGGTGCAATGGCGCCCCCTACTGGCTCCTCGGAGTCAGCGATGGTGTTTTGGCTTTCCATAGCAGAAGCAGGAGTTGCGACGCGAGCTCCAAAGTCAGGCGGAGACCCAGATCCAGAAGACAGAGCAAGAGATAGAGCCGCGCTTGTCTCCGGCTCCTCTTCCAGATCCATATGAGATCCCCAGGACCAGAGCCCTCTGGCTGCCTTGGCAGCGGCTGGCCCACATCCGCGAGTCTCTGAAACCCATCTCCCTTTGGCCGAGAAGAGAGCGAGTCATGAGCGGAGCTGCCTAATTGTAAAGCCTTCACAATGCTCACAGTCAGACCCCTTGAGGGCTGATGTGGAATGCTCTAACCCTAAACACTTCACACAAAAAGTGTGTCCATCTCCCCCATGATGAAATGGGAGCAAGGCATAACACCTTTTCAGAATTCTGTCTCATTCATTCTTTTTTTTTCTTCGCTTTTTTTAAAGGGATAGAAAAGTCAAGAGATTTTTTGAAACGATAGAGAGAAAATGAAGCGTCTCTTTGTTTTTGTTACACAAACGACCAACATGCAGTCTCACTGAAGATAATAAGGCTGACGGTGCAGTTCACGGGTGCCATATATATATATATATCACGCGACAAGCTTAATTGCCACGTCACCTGATCATAGGCATGATGTTACACAAGCTTCAGATGCTGGTCACGTGTGAGGACGCTCCCATAGCGCTATGCTAAACGCATTTTAGATTCCCAAACATTAGTTTTCTAGCACAAAATTAAATGTTTGTATTAAATAAAGCAGCATATTGTGTAAGAGACCACTTTTAAGACAAAAAACACAATGAAGGCTGCTGGGTTTTGCTGCAAAAATAAGAAGCAAGCGCGACAGCCAAAGTCTCCAGAAGAACCAGTGATCAATAAGACTTAGCAGCTAATTTCCTTATAAAATGGCACAAATTTTACCGGAGACTACTATTTTTATTTTTATTTTTTTGTCATGCCAAGTATTGACTTGGTATCATTTAATATACAGTATCTCACAAAAGTGAGTACACCCCTCACATTTTTGTAAATATTTGATTATATGTTTTCATGTGACAAC
>JANDJT010000228.1:13102022-13112342 GCA_024331685.1 Stegophilus panzeri
AATATTTACAAAAATGTGAGGGGTGTACTCACTTTTGTGAGATACTGTGTATATATATATATATATATATATATATACACACACATGCACGCACACACAAATTCAAGCCTTCCATGGCCCCTGTTCTCTGTTGTGCTCCTTGCTCACTGTTCCGTATCATAACCTCTGTGCACTCCAAACAAGACCGGCTCCATTTGAAGCCTCTTAATAGCTGCAGAAGCCCAAAGCAGACAGGTGACACAAGACAGGTGTGTAATTGCTGGAAGAGCACACTGACTGACAGGGCTGACTATTTCACACAGAAACCAGATACGCTACAGCCTGCCAGAGTGAGGCTCAAGCCGTTAAGTGACAGTTTGTGGTTTTCTGTTTTTGCATCGGGTATAATTTTCACTTCTGAAAGACTATTTGAGAGGATTGATCTGCACTATCCGGGTTATAATATCCGTATCCGGCATTTTAGAAATCGTATGAAAGCCATACAAATCATTTGTCCTCTGTGAAAACTACTTTTGTCCTATGTAGTTCAATTCTCTAAATGTGAATAACTGTCATAAAAATGGACTTATAGATGCACAGAACTTTCAATCATTCATTCATCATCAGTAAGCATTTCATCTTGGTCAGGATTGCGATGGATCTGGAGCCTATCCCAAACATTCTGGGCACAAGGTGGGAGTACACCATGGATCAGACCCCATTCCATCACAGGGTACCACACACACACTCTTAATTACATAATTCAGTGTAGCCAATCCTCCAACTGGCATATTTTTTGGAAGGTGAGAGGAAGCCAGTGTAAACCCATGTAAACATGGGAGAACATGCGAAACACAGACAGTAACCCAAGTTCAGGATTAAACTAGGTACCCTGGGAATGTGAGAAAGTAACTCTACCGTCTCTGTGCATCTCTGAGCGGCAATGTGCTGTCAAAATATATAAATAAAACTGTGCACAAAAATTAATTTCTAAGTAATGTTTTACCTGAAATTTAAAAGACTTTAGTGTAATAATAGAAACTCAGTGTGGTTCACTCCATCTTCAAGTCAAGTTTGTCTCTATGGTCACACCAGGTGATGGTGCTGTGATATTTAAGGCTTTCAGCATGGAATAAGCAAGATTAAATGTTTTCATCTCATCAGGAGCACTGACGTGATGTAGAGCATGATGTGTATTCCAGGAGGTGAAGAGTGAAAGATCATAAAACATCATTCTTGTGGGACATGTGATAAAACATATGCTCTGTCTCCAGCTTCTCACTTCTCCTGAGCAAAAATGAGTGCACAGGCTTGCTGGTATGGAAATGCTAAAACATTTGTGTGAGCTGACATGCCAGGTTCAAAAACACAGTTTCAAAGTGGAAACCAAAAAAACAGAAAGTTCACGCAGGGCTTATCCCGCCTAAGATTGCTCTGGCAAACAACAGTATTTTCACATATGGCCAATTTTGAAGATTGTGGAGAAAAAAATGAGGGCGATTTTCAACTCTGTTGTATACAGCCTTTTTTTCATGGGGGCTTCAGCACTAACGCAGAGATGTGGCTACTTCCCAAGCGTGCTGATTTTGAGGGGGTTATTTTCACTTGTAATTGGGGTAGCTTTCATCTTGGCTGACAAGAGCAGTAGAGAGCGAGGAAGAGAACCAAGTGTGAGCTATCACTTCCCCTATTTCCTGGCCCCAGACAAAGCCAGGCAATGCTGCTGAAGATTATGTATTTCTGATCAAAGAGCCAGCGAGTTGTCAGCAGCCACGGCTAGCTCAGCAAACTGATTGCTCAGGGATAGATTTGTCCCTTTGATCAGAGAATACTCTGACTGCAGGCTCTGTTTATGCACTGAGAGTGATTGAGGGAGGAGGGGAAAAAACTCTGACATTATGAGCAGAGAGAGACAGGCAAGAAGGAGAGCAAGAAAGAAATGTTGTCTTATACATGTTATATTTAGATGTCTATATTTAATTGGACTTAACCCACTTAAATATAATCTACCTAAAATATATTGATTGTGTCTGCAGTTAGCAGTAAGTCTTTTACATTACATGTCATTGGGCATGTGTGATGTAAGACTACGTGTGCATGTTAAAATTATGCACATCTTTAGGCCAAGTGCAAAGATGCAGACACACTTGTAATCATCCTACAATAAAGTGAAACTAAATGAAACAGATCATCTAGGAAGTTCATTAATGCCTTAGGTGAGGTCTTGTCAACTCTGGTACCCCTTTCTCTGTTCTTCTAAATGGACTCGGGCAGCATGGTTAGCAGCACACCTGTTCTGCTCTGTACTGTCAAACACCCTCAAAGCAAGTGGCTTTGAACTACATGTAATATTTCAGCAGAGCCATGTGCTGGTAGCATCGCAGAGAGCTGGGGTCTCTTCACTGGAATAGTTAAACTCTTCAGCGCATATTGTATTAAACAAGTAAATCAATGACTTAAGATTGGAAAAACAATAGACAAAATTTTCAGATCTTCCAAACTGTATACATTCAGTGAGCCTGTGCCCACTCTTCAGATTCTTGTTTTTGGCTGACAGGAGTGAAACCCGATGTTTGCATCTGCTGTTATAGCCCATTCGCCTCAAGATTAGACTTGTTGTGGTTTCTGAGATGCTTTTCTGCTCAGCATGGTTGAAAAAAGTGATTATTTGAGTTATCATAGCCTTCCTGTCAGCTTGAACCAGCCTGGTCATTCTTCTCTGACCTCTCTCATCAATAAGTCATTTCCACAAGCAGAATTGCCGCTCACTTTGTTTTGTTTTTTGCCCCATTCTTGTATGCCATATCAAGGCTGTTGTGTGTGAAAATCCCAGGAGATCAGCAGTTTCTGAAATACTCAAACCAGTCAATCTGGCACCAACATGCCTTACTACAGTCAAAGTCATTAAAATCCATTCTGGTGTTTCATGTGAGCTGAAGCACTAATCTGAAACGCTTGACTTGTAGCTACATGAATTTATGTATTGCACTGATGCAACATGATTGGCTGATTGGATAACTGCATGAATGCAAAGGTGTAAAGGTGTTCGATAAATTGGATGGTGAGTGTATATAGACCTACACCTCTACACCTAAATACATTTAAGATCAAGTAATGCAAACCAGAAATGTAATAAACACAATCTTTTTTTTTTTTTAATAATAATAATAAAAAGTTTTTAAAAATGAGTGAAATGTTGTATTTTAAATATTTAAACATGAATTATATATGTATATAAAATATTGCAAACATAATATTTTAATTAACAATGGCTGTTATTAGAATGAATAAAATACAGTTATACATATTTAAAAATATTTTCAAGTATGACATTTACTTTTAAAATGCAGGAAGCATTATGGTATTGAGCCTCAGCCCAAGCCACAAATATTTGAAAAGAGTCAGATTTGTGAATGATGTCACAAAAGAAAAAGCAACATTTTGCGCAGTGACAGTATTTATTTAATGTAGATAGCACACGTATGTCGACACTACATGCAATTTATGCCGCAGTGACCTTATTTGCTAATTGGGAAGATGATCATCTGGTATGTTCAGCCATCCTTGAGTATATGGTGTGATTTAAATCCCTCATGTTGTAAAACAGTACTCCTGCCTGGTGATAATTTATTCATTCGCCACACTCTCACATTGTGATAAGCAGATTCAGGTCAAATTTCCTTCATACAACTTTCCTCCCCTGGTTAAGCAAACAACTTTTTTGTGAGCAGTATTTAGCTGTGCAACACAAATTACAAACAACTGAATAAATACATTTTTCTAAATGTATAAGAAGTTGGAATGTTGAATATGTATTAACAGGGAAACAAAATGACATTGTGACAACATTGTACTGATTTTGGGTAATGTATGTGTTCCACCTGGATAGTTTAAATTATTAATATTTATAAATATGACACCGAATAATCTCACAAATCCAGTCACATTAGCTGATGTTAGCCAGCTGGCTAGCACAGGGAATATTGTGGGCATAAGAAATTATGTCAGGTTGTCTAATGTTAGCTAATGAAGTTGAAGTGTCAGTGAATTTATAAGTGAAGATCTTATAAATCAATAAATCAATCATTGAATAATTAATTCAACCAGTTACCTGCCAATAGTTTTCAGTGATAATGCTAATCAGCTAGCTAAATTCTGAATGTTACCTCTGTTATTGTCAGGTGAAAAATGACATAGCAAATTTGCCAACAACAAAGCAGGCATTCTGTAGTTCACTAAGCTAATGCTAACTAGGCAAACAATTTAAAAAGTTACTTCTAGGTAATGGAATAGTACTTTGCTGTGTCTGTCTATAGAGAATTTTTTTATTTATTTGTTATTTTGCCATTGTACATGGAACATGCTGTCTTGTAAGAAGGAATCAGGAAAAAACTTTATATTTAGGGAAAAAAGAGCTTCAATTGCTCATTATTACTGAACCTACGATGAACCAACTGCTACGTTACATAACAATTGCCAAACACTCTGCAAGTGAACATAAAAGCTCAACACAACCCTGCTGAAAAAAACAACAGAAACCATCACATAAATTTCCATTATAACCATTACAAATTCGGTGTGGGTTTCTGTTGTGTTTTTTTCAGCAGGGAGTGTTTGGGTAGAAAAAATAACCCATCTTTATGAGTGGATGAACATATTTAATGTTTGAATGCTACATGTGCAGCAATTTTTTATCATAATATGTGGCATAAAAGACATCAAAGCTCTCAACATTTCATCACTCAAACACCATTCCCTGATGTTTTATGTCTATGTCTAGGTTTATGTGCTTTTTTGGCACTCCAATGCCTGGATTATGTAAACCCTGTTTAACATAACTCACTGTCTTTGGGTCAAACAGTGATGCAGAATATAGGTCATTTCTGACAGCTGATGAAAACAGAATGCTGGCGCTGCTGTGATTATGAATTTATAAGTCAGAGGGGATGTTGGGGTTGCAACACAGTAAACATTTCCTGCACTAATTACAGATCACTTCTTCGTGTGTCTGTTTGGGGGGGGGGGGGGGGGGGGGTTCAGGAGAGTTAATTGTGTATTATAAAGATATGAAACAGTCTAAAGAGGGCAGTGGAGAAATAAAACATGTAGGACTTGCCCTCTGGGTTGCTTTCTAACAATCTCTGGATTCATGTGTGTGTGTGTGTGTGTGTGTGTGTATAAAGACCAATGATAAAATGGATTAAACTGTTTGTGCCCATTTTCAGGCATAATTAGGCCACATTCTGCACAAAAACCTAGTGTGTTATATATCAAACTGCCATAGAAGCTAAACGCTCAATTTATGCATTGTGCACATGGCAACACAAAGAGTGCACTTCAACCCCTCATACATATGCACTTTACAAAAAGTGCAGAAAAGGGGGCAGAAATGAAACGTGCGACTGATTACTTATTCTGTTAGATGTAGGCTACTAAACTTTGGGCAATTACCAGCGGCCATGATTTTGCCTGCCTCCCAAACGCAGGTGTAAATTAGTGCCATGTGTGTTGCTCTGAGCTACACAGGTTGCTACTATTTAGGGGCCCTGACCATACACACACACACACACACACACACACACACACACACCTTAAGCAGCACAGCCCCCAGTGTGTGCTGTGCAAACAATGTGGAAATAGAAATACCACACATGAATGCAAAATGAAATGATCACTTTTGTATGTATATGTTTGTGTTGTTTTTGTATACTTGTACATTATATCACATGTCTTTCATAAAGGAAATATGCAATGTTAGCTAGTATGGCAGATTTAATACATGTCAGAGGTTTTAATTGATTACCATCAAGAAGACTAGAAGTGTTGTGGACGTCCACAAACATCCACTGTTGAAGGCACAATCGATATATGGAGACTTTGTAGTTTCATTTAAAATTTTTATACAAAGCTGCTAATGCTGTACATGGCTGTCTTTTTATTAAAAACCAGTTAGTAATGAAATGTATTTAGTAGTCTTGTCAGCTGCAGAGACGGCTGCAGTTGCATGTGAAATGCTTTGTGTTCAAAACTAACAAACAATCCAAAACATGAGACAAGCTCATAGTCACAAAACAGGCAGAGGGTCAGGTGATCAGCAAACAGAAAAAACTCAGCAAATCCAACAACCAGAACACTGAACAAGATCGAAAACCAGAATCGAAAACCAGAATCTCATACACAAAGATCAAAGCTTGACACGGCAGGTACAGGTAAGTATACACTGAGCAATAATTCATGTCAGTGGAGTGTTTGTGTGCTTATATAGTGTGTGTGTAATTGAGTCCAGGTGATTGCAATCAGTAGTCTGGCAAATGTGAATGTGACAGTATCTGCTTCTCAATTGGCATACTATCCATATTAAATAATATCCGAGATGAGAATTAGTATGTCCCAAATTGGTATGGTGTTTTAGGTGTTAGCACATTTGCCTTGCACCTCCAGGGTTGGGGGTTTGATTCCAGCCTCCAGCCTGTGAGTGTGGAGTTTGTATGTTCTCCCCGTGCCTCAGGGGTTTCCTCCGGGTACTCTGGTTTCCTCCCCAGTCCAAAGACATGTTGTAGGCTGATTGGCATTTCCAAATTGTTTGTAGTGTGTGCTTATGTGTGTGATTGTGCCCTGCGATGGGCTGGCCCTGTCCAGGATGTCCCCTGCCTTGTGACCCAAGTTCCCTGGGATAGGCTCCAGGCTCCCCATGACCCTGTGTAGGATAACTGGTGCAGAAAATGGATGGATGGATGGATGTCCCAAATCATAGTCTGCTGAAATGAGTATCCCAAAGGTACCTGGATGATCTACTATTTCCGTTAAATTTTCGAAGTGTGGATCTGTGGACACTTTTTCAGCCAATATTGCCCACAACTTCCTGTGCGAAGGAGGAGGAGTTTTGTGACTGTATGCTTTGCCAAATTTAAGAATGCATTTTAGAGAGGTGTAAATGAAATGTGGAAAAATAAATCAAGGGAATGATCATTTAAACTATATATTATAAATTATATAATGATTAATGAATGAAGAAAGCTGAAGTGCAATGGTTTGTTTATGGTGACAGTGTTCTCTTCCAGGCAACAAAGTTCTCTTCCATTACATGACATGTTAGTATGTCCCAGTACTTGCATAGTCAAGTCTGTTCTTCACAAAAAGAGTACATACTTTTAGTACATAGTATAAGTCTGCCAATTGGGACGCAGGGAGTGAGTGTGTAGGCTGAGTAGTGTAGTCCTAAGCAGACATGTTTGTAGGTCGCAAAGCAGTCTGGGAACTAGAGTCGAGAACAAATGGTACATCAATCATATTAATGCCTGAGCCAGATATATTATTGCCTGAATCCCCCCTCACACACACACACACAAGCACACACACACACACACACACACACACACCCCTTACTTGTCCAACCTTAAGAGTCTTTATTTAATAAGCAGTTCTTTATTAACAAATTGTCTTAGTTATTGAACCTGCAGTTTATCTTATAAGAGTTTTTACACAGCTCTGTGTTTGACAATTTCCATAATTTCACAGCAGCTTTTAAAATGCAGTGTGTGTTTCATGCAGAATGCATTAAGCAGATGGTTCCAGGAGCAGTTTACATGACAAGCTACACCCTTAGTAAATTGAGCATTTATTTCAGACATATTGCAAGTGCATTTTAAAGCCACATAAAGTTGTGATTTGTGCTGAGCTCTTTGATACACATATGACCCTACATGTGGAACAGTGCTGTATTTCCCAAAGTGGTTGATGCAGGGATTCTGTTTAAATGATACTTGACTGATTTAATACAGAACAGTGTTGAGGTTTTGATTTGATGCATTGAATTTGCCTTCTGTTTCACACATCTGCTGAAACATAAACAGTGGCTGTTTCTTACACAAAATTGCAACAAACTTTATTTGATGTGGCATAGCAGCATTCCACAATTCATTTGAATCTTCTACCAAGGCATCTCTCGCACTTTGACATTTATCGACATGCATTTTCTTTTTCGGAGTCTAAATTTCCATGCGCTCTGCATATCAAAATGGCCAACTCCTGTCACATCATACAGGGGATGAAACAGACAGGGTGTGAAAAAGACAGGAAGAATATGACTCAAGCCAGACACTTTGCTCAACCTAATCAAAGGCAGTTCAGTATCTATATGCCACCAGATCCGTTCCCTGTCCACACATGTTGACATTTCCTGGTGCAGAAACATTTACTACAAAGATTTTTGTGCTGCAATATGAATAATGTATATTGTACTTAAAGCGCACATGATGCATCTGTCTTTAGGATGGATAGGAGCACCTGGGGATGGACATGGAATTAAAAGCATGAAGATTGAAAGAGAGCAATTGAAGGTGGCACATTAAAGTCAATTGTGTAATAAGCATGGCTGGGCAATGTGATTATATAATATTGATATCCTGATAGTTTATGCCACAATGAACTTTTCTGAAATATTGCCATATTGTTATAGCGTTTTATAATTTTACTGTTATACTTAAAGCTGATATTTTTATATAAAAAATAAGCTTGTAATAATTAATGTTCCAATTTAAATAAAGATTTAGTCAAAATAATTGATTTCTTTAGGCATTAAAAATGAAGTTGCATCAAATTCAGTTTTCACAACTTTCAAAGATTTTTTTTTTAATGGTAGTTTGTCAACAAGCGTATATACAGTACATCATGATAGATAGTATGTATAAAATATATTATATTTATGTCAGTCTTTAATAGTAAATACTTCTTTATTAATACATCAACAGTTTAAACATTTCAGTAGGAACTCACTTCATGAAGAGGATGTTTAGCCAGGAACCTCAACAACAAGGATGCTAATCATTCAAAGCAAATAAAAATGGACTGCTTTTTAGAGAGATGGTACATATGTATGTGATTTAAGACACAATGCCAGTCTTTTTTTAGCAGTAGAATGACAGGGAAATGTTGTTGTTGTTGTTTTTTGCTAAACTACACTAGTGCAGTGTGTCAGGAAACTGAAAAAATAGCACATATTAATTTAAACATGTCTTGTCTGAATGTGACTCCCAGTAACCTTTAAAAATATTGGCACAATTTATTCGGAAAATAAATGAATGAAACATAAGGGAAGATTTTCAGTTCCTACCGTGATCCCATAGGTAAATCAAACTATCCCACATGGGGTCACCATCTAGTTTTGGAAACCCTGAGCTAAGGGCTCTTAACTTTTTAACCCTTCGTACTTGGAACCATACTTGGATCCTTGGTACCCTAGTGTACAGTTCTACATTAAACCTTTAAGAGTTTCCTCAGACTGACAACTGAGGAACCCATAGGGTTCTAGATTTCTCTAGGTTCTAGGGTTTTTTCCCCAAGAGTGTACATAAATTTCCTATTAATTAGTAGTTACCTAATAATATGCTGTAGGATGGATTCAGAACAATAATCCAGGATTTTAAGGGGTTAATAATGTGTGTTACATCAATAAGTCATATATAGAGGTTCTTAGTAAGTAGGCACAAGACAAAGACAGACAGAATGGGAAAATAAAGAACATAAAAACAATTAAGCAGTTATATTATATTCCAACAAAGCTTCAAATATGTCTTAACGTTTTACCTCTGACTGCTTTAATAAGTACAAAACAAATTCTAACTTTAATATGAATAAAGCTCTCCACATGGAGTTCATGTCTATCCATGTTTGAGGGGGAAACCTTCGGCATATTCAGAGGCACATCTGGCCCTTACCTCTTCGATTATGTATTTCCTCCCCCTATCTCCTCACAGCAGTCCTGCTGCATGCCTAACCATGCCTCCCCAAGTGGCTAAATTAGAAATCTCACATGCTCTGCATCTCGGGTGCGAAAAGATTGGTGGGCTTTTATCTTAAGAGATCTGCACCCTTTTGAATAAGCAATGGTGCATCCCTGTGGCCTTCAGCCCACCATCTCTCACCCCAATATCCCCCTGTTTTCGACTCCCCACCCCTACTTCCACAGATTGACTAGCTTCTACACTTCAAGTCATCAGAGCTGCGCTGGTGCACAATGCCACCCTGGGGCTTAGCCACCATGTGATGGATATATTTTCATGACCATCACCGTTATCTCAGCCAAACAGGTTCCCAGCTCAATTCCCTATGCCCTCTCTGCCTCACTCCCTTCTGCTCCCCCTCTGCCCCCAAGCAGTATCCGTCCCCTCATTCCCATTTTCCGAAGGTCACTCATTAATACTGGTGAGCATTAATGCTGACCCTGTAACCCACTGGCCTGAGAGCTTCAGTAGTGATATTGGAACACAGAAGGCCATTCCAGGAAGGTTGTGTGCTAGGGGCTCAGTGGCCAAGGTCAAGGACGAGGGGGGAGGGAGGGGG
>JANDJT010000228.1:13112442-13127226 GCA_024331685.1 Stegophilus panzeri
GGGGGGAGGGAGGGGGGACAGTACTCACAGGGGTGGGGGGTAGTAGTTGGTGGCGTGTGTGTGTATGTGTGTGTGTGTGGGGGGGGCTCAAACCAATGCAAGGGGATCTCATAATTTCCATAGACACACTACAGCATGCACCCTTGGGATTGATTGCTTATGCAGCACATCTCCAAGTCAATCAATGAGCTCCATTTAATGATAGGAGCCATAGAAATCCATCAGTGAGTGACACTCCAATTTCAGCTCAGACCAGCAAATGGAGCTGCATTTAGGGTATCTGATATGACATCAGTTTGCTTTTTTTAGGGCTGACAGTTTAGAAAATTGTGGCATGAGTACCGGACTGAGAATGAAAGCTAACATAGTTGTGAAACCATAAAGCCCACATAAGCTGTGAAGGAAATAAATCTAATCTCACAGTGGATAGAAAGATGCTACAATTACAGCAAGAAGCCATCAGACTTATTCTATTACTTAGCTTTCTGGTTTAAATAATAGAAATGGTTGCAGCTGGTCTGATAAAATGGCTGTTGTTAACTATGATTCTCAAATGTAATTACATTCAAAACAATGAATGTGGCATTAAAAAAATCAATCAATAAATAAAACAAGCCCAGGGCCTTGCACTTTATGTTTGTTCAGCAATGTAATAATTTGGAATGATGCTGGACAATTTTTTATGTATATTTACTTCTGATAAAATAATAGTAGCAGTAATAGTGCGCTGTTAGTAATTAGTTAAAAATTTATAAACAAATTCCAGCTTATGTTAAAAGGAGAAACACACTGAAAGAATGTCAATAAAAATGATCTCCCAAGTCTTTCAGAGGTTCCTAACAAAACAAAAAGAAGTTGTTCATTTCTGTAAGGTGTGCATTTCAGGAGACTCAGTTGTCCAGGTTCACCCATGGCCTTAATGTATCATGTATCTCTGTTTTCAAGCTTGCTTCTTTCTGGCAGCTGAGCGGTCAAAGGGTGAAATAAAGCAAAAGCCATTTAAAGGCTGACAGGGCATTTGGAAGTCTGAAACCAACACGATACCTTATAGCCCAGCTTCAGCTGAGGCCCCATCCAACAAAAGTGCAGTTTGTCACAACCCTTGAAAAAAGCTACCAGGGAAGGTCTTATTGGGTGCTCCTCTGACCTTTTGAGCCCCGGGAGATGAAAGGTATTTTACTTTTTTTTCCACAAAGGAATGTGACTGCATTGAGATATTATACACAAAGTTGATAGTACATAGTGCAAAGTACTAGAGACGTTAACAAAGAAGCAATGCGCATATGAATCTCATAACACAATAACACACCAAAGGGCATGTCAAAGCCATACATCAACTGCAATCACTTGTTTTTATTAAGCAATTACACAATATACAATACATAGCAGGCTGGAAAATTTTCACACCGCGCATGATCAGGGAGGCTGACCATAACTAGATTAAATCCAGCTGTCACATTAAATCATGGCTGCTTGTGTGCAATGACTGCAATACTAGTTGGCTTGAAACAGCATTTCATCTTACAGAAACATCTATCATTTACAATGTGTGGTCACAAATCTATGTGCAAAGCACTTTTACATCCTGTCATTTGCGAGATATTTTATTAAAATGCTACTAAACCTCCTTAATATTTGAAAGCCCAGTTCTGTAGGCTAATCGTGCAAGGCATGGATAACATATTAAAGAGTCAATAGTTAAATTAAGATAAATGAACATGGTACAAAACACTAAATTGAGCCTGTACTGATTCTGCTCTTCAAATGGGATGACTAAAGAGAAAGACTGAGAATTTTTTTACTATGATGATCTAATCAAAAATGCAAATGGTTTGAGCCCTAATCTGTTTATCAAAGTAATATTACAAATTATACTTAGGACATAAGGTGAACTAGAAGTTAAAGTGCACTAAAGCAGCAAATATGAAAGCTCTTTGATGCATGTGAGTGATTCATTAAAACAAGTAAAGCAAACAGATGTATTTGTCTGATGGAACAGAGGGACATGTTTAACAATATACAACACAGTTGTGCACCCAATAAATTATTACACTGTAAAACCGGATAGTTCATGTAACCCAAAAAAATTGAGGAAAATAATTACCTCAACATTTTTAAGCTGATAAATCATTTTCTTTAAGCCAAATACACTTAAATATAACAAAAATTTTACTCAAACTTCTTATATTTAAGTGTATTTCATTTATCAACTTAAAAATTTAGACGTAATTAGTTTCCTCAAATTTTTTGAGTTAAATGAACTTATCCGGTTTTACAGTGTAATAATAATGTCATATCTCAGCCCAGCCATGACTCGGTTTCCCGAGAAGCAACACCCACTTCTAACATGGCCGCTGAGGACTACACTTCCCACACACGCATGTGCTCACCTTCCCCAGAGTTCTGATCACACACACCTGCAGCCAATCACTTTGCCCTCTCACCACAGCTTTTAAGGGAATTTGGATGCAGACATACTTTGCAAAGTAAACGTTCAGCAGACTAGCTTCTCTGGCATTATCCAAGCATCATCTACAGTGTTTATTCAAAAGTGACTTTGACCTTTGCTTACGTTCTCGACCTCGATTTCTACCTTGCCCCGTTATGTTTTGTTTGCACGTTCGCCTGACCCTTGCCTGTTTCATGACTACGAACTTTGATTACTCCTCTGGATTATACTGTCTGAACCTGCCGCCTGTTTCTGCTTCCGTATTCCCCACGGTACGTGACAAATAATAAAATCTGCTTTACAAATTATATAGTCTAAAATTTCATTTAGTTTTAAATGCACCAGCGCATTTTGCCATTTTAATAAATTAAAAAATTGGACACTGAAGAAAAATATTTTAATAAAAACAAATTCTTACCATTTTAATGAAAGCAATTCTTGCATTCTATTTTACAATTTTCAACACTTTAAGAAAAGCCTTTTTTTTGCTAATTTATTTGTTTATTTATTTATTTCTGCTTGTGCAGTTTTCTTCAGCTAAAGTTTTTAAAAAGTTGTACTTTGTGCTGATCAGAGCAATTGTTCCCAATTCCCAATTAGTTTGACGAAAATCTCCACAATGCCTTAGGAATCAGAAATGAAAGCACAGAAAAGGGATTTATCTAAAGCTGTAGTGCGCATGACACATTGTTTTATTGAACAACTGCTTCCCTAACCTGCTAATTAAGTGTGGAGAAATAGATAATTGACTTGAATTCTATAGAATTCCTTTGGAGATTCCACAGTAATAATCAAAACCAGCACAGCAAATGGATTAAAGTCAAATCTTTATTCAAAAGAGAATGAACACTACTGGATTTTCAACACATTTTATATTCCATATCCAAGGAGGACATGCAAGCATGGGTTCCTCTGCTGCTAAAGTTCAAAGGTGCAGCATGTGCTTTCATTAATACATTGCTATTGATTTTGTTTCCTCAAGTGAAAACTCTGGTACTGGTTCCCTCTTCAAAAATACACTTTCAAGTTCTTATGTTTTAATGCAAATCATTATTATAGTGCAAAACTCTTGGTCATGCTTAAATAGTTTTCTGAAGGTCTGTCATTTTTGTCTGAACCTGAAATCACTCTGACACTATGCCCTAACATATGATAAGACGTTGCATTACTGTATATTGTGCTATAGTTCCAGTTCTGGTTTCCAGTTCAAAATCTCTTCAAAATGCTTTTTTTTCCTATCCTGGTTTCCTTTCCTGGATGTGATAGAAATTCAAAAAAACAATCTCATCTCTGGCTGTGGAGCATACCACAGAAAGTTTTTGCCTCTGCAGAGTCAGAAAGGAACCAGTTGTCCAACACCCAAACAATTCTAAACTGTTGAACTGTCAAAAACATCTTAGTCATGCCTCTTTGAGTTTCCTACTAACTTATGCCATATTCATATTTTAACATCCACTGGCGCGCATGAACGGTACACTTGTGCATGGACTGTCAGCTTTTTGACTGCATGTGTTAGGTGAATGATAGCTATGACCATATATCCTAACACAGCTGAGCACCCCGGCTCACCTTCTCCCATCCCAACCTGCTTCTGAACTCCATCTCCCCTGAGTTTGTGTCAAATCACTCAACAAATCACTCAACGTCACATGCACGGAGGATGAATAAACCTCACAGATGAATTCCCTTATACTGTCATTTGCTTGGATTCAGATCACTGCTCATAAGAGTGACTAGATTGCAAATACAATGAGAGAAAATGTTGCTGAAATATTACTTTATATATTACAGATGGTGTTGGGGGTTTGAGTCCCTTCTCCGCCCTGTGTGCCTGGATTTTGCAGTCCAAATCCCCCAGTCCAAAGACATGCGTTGCATGCTGATTGGCATCTCTAAATTGTCTGTAGTGTATGAATAGGTGTGTGAGTCTGTGTGCGATTGTGACCTGCGATGGGATGGCACTCTGTCCAGGGTATTCCCCACCTTGTGCCCTGAGTACCCCTGAGCTCCCCGCAAAACTGTGTAGTATAAGTGGTATGGAAAATGGATGGATGGATGGATATACAGATGGGGAAAAACAAAGTGTCTGAGCAAGGTGTTGGGCCACCACGAGCAACAAAAACAGCATTAATGTTCCTTGGTAAGTCTCTGTAACTCTGCTAGAGTAATGAGTGCTGAATACCATATTTCCATGCCAATTCACTTAGGTTGAGATCTGATGATTATTAACACAATAGCATATGATTTACATCATGAGCCCTCTGACCCAGTATTGTAACCCTGGAAGAAACAGGATAGTAATGTTTCATCATAGGATAAAGGAAATCAGTCAGATTAACTTTTGTATTTATAAGCAGTGATGCTTCTTTGTTTAACACCAAAGGATGTGTGTCTCTGATTGAACATGTTTTGAGAAAATGGGGCAAAAAAAGAAGAAAAAAAAAAAACGGGTAATTCAGCAAACTAAACAAATATTCACGTATAATGTGATGCATAACTAAAATAATTACACAAATGTTCAGCTGGAAAACATTTTTTTCACATCAAGTGTCATTACAGATCTTTTAGCATTTCCCATGTTGCATTTAACATGAAAATTTAATGCCGGGTATGTTGTTTTGTTGTGTTGCATCTGTTCACTTATGCTAATCTAAAGGTATTAGGGAAAAATACTGCAAATGAATCCTCATTATTTAAGCCAACTTGGGAAAAGAGCATGGTGCCTGGATCAGTGAATGTCATTTTAGTGGTTTGATGAATAAAATGTTCAGAGGAACATGGAGTGCTTAGTTTGAAGTAGTCTGAAAGCCTCTTGTAGCTCTATTTACAACAAGTGCATTCATCCACTGTGGGCTTTTTATAATGAGTTCCTCTCTTTCTTTGCTCATTCAGCATCATACTATGCCCTGGATAATACAGTCCCAATTGCTCTGGCTGAGGCCTATCTAGCTTTTTGCTTTGGTTCATTATTTGCCTCCGTTTAGAGAGAAACATGGAGAGGCTGGAGATCATAGAGAAAGCCCAGAATCTGCATTTATTTGCCATATTTCTTGGTCACTGAGAGAAAGAGAGCAAGCAATTACCACAAGGCTGTTCTGAAGTATCAACTTCACTTCAAAGAGGGTCTGAGAGCATGGCACCATAGCCAGATGCGGGGTTTGTAAGTGTGGGTAAACACGAAAGGATGACAAGCCTTCTAATAGAGGCCTCCATCTGAAAATGTCCCCACCTTCAGTCTGCCTTTTATAAGCCAAAGAGCACTTCTCCTGTTGGACAACAAACCTCTGTGTGTGTGTGTGTGTGTGTGTGTTTGTGTGCATGCGCATGAAATACTCTTAGGTAGATCTCATTCTCACCTTAACAGCCTACATTTTGTAGACTCTTCCACAGCAGCAAGCAGTAATCACAAAAACAATGTAGTATATGCCAATGTAGCATGTTTTACAAATACAGTACAAATAACTGCATTACTGAACTAAGTGGGTGATGTTTTGGAGGCATACATCCCAGTTTTGTTCAGGGTTCTTAGTGGAAAGACACATTTACAAGTAGTACTGCAGTGTCATATTGTGGATGTTTGTCATTCTTACCTTTACATTTAGATTTCATAATAAGAAAATAATTTTTTAAGGGATGTTTAAAAAATATGTTCACAATATGTCTTCCGAGACTAAATTATGATACATATAAAGGGCTCACCAATACTACAGTAGAATTCAATTTAGATACTAAATAATGTCTCAATAATAAGCTAAATAATAAGCATCAAGCTTTAACATGTTTATCAAGAAAAGTAAGCTCCATTTCAAAGTGATGAATCTCTTATGCTGAACAGATGTTGTAAACTGGTGACTGGAGGTTAAGTACTGAAGTCCTGGCTGCTCTTGAACATGACACCTTGAGGCTGTCCCTCCCAGCTGTGCTTGTCCATCGCTATGGAGACTTCAGCTCCAGAGGGATCATTGCCCACCAGATGCTCCCACAGGACCTTCGGGTAAATAAATTTCCATCAGAGTCTTTACTGCCAACAGCACTTTCCTTTCCATGGGCAGGTCAAAGAGTGCAAGGTGAGCTTCATGTGTCCTGTGGCCAGTGATGAATTCAGTGCTGCAGGGATGAGAGGAAAGAGAGAGTCAAAAAGTGGCCTCTGACACTGTGCTGGAGTCATGGTATCTTTCACCAGTGGCAGGACAGTGAAGGACTTGGGAAAACATAAACCTGTCAGGATCCACTAAAGTCTGACCTATATGTACATGTGAGTTGTCCACTCTAAGTGTTCCTTTTATGCTCTGGGTAGTGATTGAGCCAGCATTCAGTCACTCTGTATAACTTGGCACCTAATTTACAGACCACTGAGTAGCTGCAAAACTGCATCTCTATGCATCTCCTCCCCAACATTTTCCTCTCTCACAACTGATATTGAGAAATATTTATTTAGTTTTGTTTGTTTTTCAAATTGCCTTCAGTACTGAACTACATGTTTGAGAGTAAGGGAGGCATAAATCCCAACATTGTTTGCTATTATCAATGGAAAGCCATGTTTGCATTTATTATCAATGCAGGTAAGATGAACAAAAACATCGTTGCCTGACACAGCTTCCACTGTGGGAGAAGAGGAACGGCTTATCTTGTGTGCTCCAGAAGATAAAAGGAGAATATTCCTAGAGGAGATCAATAGTGGTTGTTCAGTCCTGACTCTTAGCACAGAGAGCAATGGCGGTGTCCCCAGAAAGACACTGCCAACATATTGATTTTAACTTAATTTTAACTTAGTGATGGATATGGGACAAGCCAAGAGAACCATATTGGTTGAATAATTACCAACATTCATTAATTGGATGGTGACATGGGACACTCAATATCAATTTATTATAACAACTGATTTGCAAATGCATTGCCAATTCAAAGAAATGCAATTCACTGTGTCTTTCATGATTGTTGTTACTCTATTGTTCCTAACCTTTTACTACATTTTTACTAAACTATAAAATAACACTTTGTGAAAATTTACTTTTCAAAACAATTTAGATATGGAATTGCTACTGCTGGTTATCACACTGTAGTTGTGTTAGAAAATTGTTTTTAATTCATGTATTATATTTCTGAATGGTGTATAGCTTGCAAGTTACACACTTAGACACTCAGCCTACAGGACATGAAGTGTTTTGTAAAGTGCTAGACTTAGAGATATTTCGCAATGACACTGAGAAGCTGTTTAAATACTCAAAATCAGGAAGTGAACAGGAAGTAGGAATTTGATCTCATGCTAAAACTCTGGTGACTGCAACCTCTGCTTGCAGGGAAGATAAATGTCCTGAGCTCAAATTACATGTTTGATATTGTGACCTTTTAGTATTATAAGGTTCTATCTGGGTTAAGGATGAATGGGAAATACATTATACTCATGATAACTTCGTAACACTTTTGTGTTAAAGCTTTGTGTCACAAGCTTCATAATCACATCATTACTACACTGAAAAAAGTACACAACATTCTGACTTTAAAATTAAAGCTGCAGTATTGAATTTTTTTGGTTAAAAATTAACAAAAATCAATTAGTACATAATAATGGTTGCATGGTTACAACACGTCAAAAAGCAGAAAGAAGACAGGGCTACTATATTGAATGTGTGGGGGCTGAGGATGGTGTAGTGTTTGTAGCTTGTTATTACAACAGTTGCTTAGAATATAAACTTATCTAGATGTCTGCTTTTAATCAGGATAGTTCTAAACGGCAATCATCGTTGACATCTGGGGAATCACCTGTTGTCAAAACCAAGAAACCTCAAACTGCGGAGAGCATGCAGCCAAAAAGGGAAACAGACAGAGCCCATGTTAAAATGAGAATAAATATCGGCATGACTTTTGAGCTGTAGAGACAACTCCAAGTTCTGAAGGGATTGAATACTGACGCAGAATTTAATTTTTTTTTTTTTCCGGTTGAAGAAATTTCAGTGGCTCAATGGGTAGTTAGCTAACATTAGCGCACTTGTTCGCTTGATTCAACTAGGTAGGCCTATCGAGTTCCCTATTTTTATTTATTTATTTATTTATTTATTTATTTATTTATTATTTTTTTGTTTGTTTATTTTGCTGTAGTCAGTGTGGTAAACTGTACTTGTTTTCTGCTAGCTATGAGAGAGAGCCACTCACATTTACTCCAAGAAAACCGTATCCACCGCCACCTCCGTTGTCAAGTATTGGAGCTAATGTACAACCCATAGGAATACCTCAAACCATCAGATTCATCCTTGCAGAGGAGCAATGCTGGAGCACAACCCACGTAAAAAAAAAATAATAATAAATAAATAAATAAATAAATAAATAAAAATAACTCTAACTTGCAATTTTATGTTTCAAACAGAGATGGCGATAGAGAGGCAAAAGTTAAGTACTGCAGCTTTTAATTAAACAGTTTTGAAGTAGTTGGTGGCGTATAAAGGAAATAATATTGTGTTTTCACTGCTCTGATGCAGGACAGCACTTGCAAAACATAGGCAGTCGAGTCATCTGTAGCACCAAAGTTGGCGAATTAAGTCCAAAATTTACATCAGTATTTATGTGTGTGCAGAGACTGGTTACAATACTGCAAAAAAAAAAAATTCAACTTGCAAATTCCCTGCGTGTTGTACACGCCTCGGAAGTTTCCAGATTTTTCTTAAGTAGAAGTGTCTTAGCAACACAAACCTACTATCACGTACATATACAATTCTGCAGGTGGCTTATTATGTACATATTCATATGTCCATTGGTGATTGTGTGCTATTGACCACTAGGGATGCTATGCAAAGGTATTTTTGCAAATGCTGAAGTGCTTTGCCATTATGTTGCTGTATTTATAGTCCAAAACATACATTTCAGCACTTAACATTAGAATTGCACATAACTGAGACGCATCTGTTTTAGGCACACTCCGCTCTGTACACATACTACTTGTAGTTCTCTCTGAATACCGATGTCCACAATTTTGCTATTAATTCTTCACTATGTGTGTAACTAAACTCTGAATATGGCAATCTGTGACTAAACCTAAAGTGAATAAATTAGGGTTATAAGTACAAATGGAAATCTTAATCAGATCTTCTGGATGCCTGCAGCAGCCTCCATCTGTCCAGTTCTTGCACATGTCTTCCAAAATAAATCATATACCATGTAAATCCTCCAGAATTCACAATTCCCTGCTCAGAGGATAATTGTTTGCTTCTTTTGCATGCATTTGGGCAGGTGAGAAGTGGAGCAGTAACAGATGGTGTTTATGATGATAATCACCAACGGCCTCATCAGAATGCGGGCCTTATCAACATTGCTGCCATTCCCAAGGAGACAAAAAGACACACACAACCTAACAAGACAATTCTGACTATAACTCATAAGAAACTGGAGGATCTCACTTCTTTTGTTTGCCGTATGACACTCATACTGGAGGCCTGATCAGCAATTAGCAATCACTTATTGAACTGAATGGTGCAACACCATGATTAAAAATGCAAGGTAAGGATCTGCCCTTCAGCAGTGTAGCTACCAAACATGTGCCCATCAGCTGGATAATATACTTGATTCATTGGCTTTGCATGCCTGTTAATAAGTCAGTAAGTGAAAGATTAATTGTTGCTCGTTCAATTATCTTGGGTTCCTTTATTTCCTTGGATGAGTAACTTTATCATTTCAATAAATGTAAAAGTTGTCCAGGACAAGATGACATCTGCTGCAAACAGCTCTGTAAGAAATCTGGCAGAAAAAGGGAGTATTTAGTAAAGTATTTAGAACTGTGAAAGAGATGATTTGCTATTATCACAAAATGTCTGGTTTACGCATGTAACCCTGTTCTCGGAGAAGGGAATGAGAGGTTGCGCCAGCTTCATGCTGTGGGAAGCGCCGTGGAGCGTGACCTGCATCTAAAGCTTGTGTAACATCATGCCTATTTATAGGCCTGCTGTGATCAGGTGACGTGGCAATTAAGCGCATCGTGTGATATAAAAACGGTACCTGTGAACCGCGCTGTCAGCCTCTATTATCTGAATTGAAGACGCAATTCACAGGCATGCCCCAGTATAACAAAGCTACACAACGTCTCATTCCCTTCTCAGGGAACAGGGTTACATGCGTAGACATTCCCAGACAATGCCTTTCAAAGGGAAGTCAACGTTGTGTGAGCTTCATGCTGTGGGAATGAGAATACCCACTCTATCATATTGAGGGCATAGCCTGTTCAAAAGATCTGAGCTGAGTGTCACTGCAAGACACTCAAGCCCAGGGTGGAATGTATATCTAGGCTGTAATATCAAATGAATGTGTGTGGTGTAGCCCACCCCTCCACAGCACACACACCCTGTAAGGGTACCCCTTTGGACAAAGCCTTCGATGAGGCGACCCCCCAGTAAAATGAGCCCTTATGCCTAGAGGTGTACCTAGACCGTGCGTCGCATAAGTGAAAGAGATTGCTTCCATTATCCAATTAGAGATGCACTGTATCGACACAGCATCACCTCTACTGTCGCTGCCAAAGCAGACCAGCAGCTGCTCCGACTTACGCTACTGGCCGGAGCGGTGGATGTAAGTATAGAGAGCCCTTAGAGCTACCTTTAGAGTCTGTAGAGGCTGACTCTCTAAGGGCTCAAATGGGGCACCTGACAGACCTTCCAAGACCACAGAAAGGTCCCAGGAAGGTATGCATGTTCTGCCGATGGGCCTCAGCCACCTGACACCATGCATAAGCCTTGATGATAGAGGATGTTGCCACATAGACCCTGATTGTAGAAAGAGCCAACCCTGCTGAGTAACATCCTTGTAAGAACTCTAGGGCTGTATCTATTGCACAGTTCACTGGGTCTAGCTGAGGTTCCCCATACCACGAGACAAAAAGTAGCCACTTAAGCGCATACAAATTCCTTGTGGATGGTGTTTTAGTGTTCAACATGGTCTCTACAACCTCAGTTGAGGGACCAGACTCTATGAGCTGGTACCCCTCAGGGGTCAGACCCACAGTTTCCATACTTCCGGCCGAGGGTGATAAATCAGCCCTCTGGTTTGAGACAGTGGATCCCTGTGGATGGAAATCTCCCAAGGAGTGCCGTCTAGCAGGGTTATTGTCTCTGAGAACCATATTCAAGCTGGCCAATAAGCTGTTACTAGAAGCAGATGTAGACAGTCTTGGCGAACTCTTGCTAGAACTTGTGGGAGCAGAGCGATTGGGGGGGGGAAAGCATACAGATGTGACCTCAGCATGTGCCCACCATGGCGTCCAGCCCCAGTGGTGCAGGAGGAGTGAGGGTGAACCACAGCAGGCAGTGCGTTGTCTTCTCAGAGGCGAACACATCCACTTTTGCTTGGCCGAACCTCCACCATATAGACTCCACCACTTGTGGATGGCGCCTCCAGTCCCCAGGCCTCAGCCCCTGCCTCGACAGGATGTCTGCCCCCACATTCCGGTTGCCCAGAATGTACATTGTACTCACTGACAAGAACTTTCTTTCTGCCCAGAGAAGAATTAGTTGTGCTTGCCTGAACAGGGAGTGCTAAAGTAACCCTCCCTGGTGGTTGATATGAGACCACCGATGTGTTGTCTGTCACAAGTAACACATGGTGATCTCTCAAATGAGCAAGAAAGTATTTCAGTGCTAGAAATAAATCCACGCTGCCAGATGATCTTTCAGTGACGTTAGCTCTTCCACATTCTGTTGGAGGGAAAGCATCAGATTTCCATTGCCCTGTGACAGCTCGCTGACCAGAGAAGATTGAAAACTTGGGACGGCCTTGGCTAGGGGAGGCCCTACAGTAGTACTGGGGGCTAACTACCTTAACAACCTAACTACCCTGATGCGTCCCTAAGGACCACTCCTTCTTTGTCTGCTTGGCCTTTATGATCATTCTCAGATCAGGCCTGTTTGCAGGCTGTGACAATAGACACCCAGTCCCCCTGGCTCTCTGCAGGGGGAGGCAGCTGCCACACTCACCTTCTGTGTCTCCCTTGCATTAGCGATGGCCCAGGCTCCACTCATGGATGCTTGGGCGAACTCGACATGACTGGGAAGGAACTGGCTGAATGCCAGCGTTTGCTGTTTTGCCTTGCAAAACCTGTCAGCGATGACTTTTTAACCGCATTGCTGAACAGGCTGGAAGGTTCAACAGGGGCATCAGCAGGGAGACCTTATCTTTGTCCCCTATCCTTGAGAGGTTGAGCCAAAGGTGCCTCTCCACCGCAGCCAATCTACCCATTGAACAGCCAGTATGACGGGCCATTTGCTTGGTCGCCCGGCGAGACAAATCCGTGGCGCTGCAAAGCTCTGCCTCGGGCCTGATTCCCTACACGATACCGAGCTCACTTGATAGGCCTGCAAGTGAGACCCACTAGTGCATAGGTCCTACCCACCAATGCTGAATTGGCCTTACATGGCTTGGAAGGCAAAGCCAGCTCCCCTAAATTACCTGCCATCGATGGAGAGCAGTAGCTTGCAAGTGCCTCCTCCACTTTCGCCATAGTCGTGCACAGTACACAGTCATGCTGTTCACTCCCCACGATGGCTAAATAATCCGACATCACAGGGTTATAAATATGGCTAGTGTATGGTTTTCTCCAGAAGTGTGATATTTCATCATGCACTTCTGGGGGGGGATTGGAAGGGGGAGATTTCTGCGGTGTGAGGGACATTTATTTTTACTGGGGAGGTAGCGCTCATCCAGTCTGCAACGAGCCACTTCCTCTTCCCCGGGCCAGGGAACTGCCCTAGTAATCACTTCAAGCAGCTCTTTATATGCTTGAGATCTGCTCTCCTTTTTTGGTGTAATGGCACCCCCTACTGGCTCCTCAGAGTCAGAGAGGGTGTTTTGGCTTTCCATAGCGGAAGGAGGAGTCACGAGGCAAGCTCCAAAATCTGGTGGAGAGCCGGACCTGGAAGACAAAGCAAGAGATAGAGCAGTGCTCGTCTCTGGCTCCTCTTCCAGATCCATACAAGATCCCCAGGACCTTCAGATTCACGAGGCTCTGAAACCCAACTCCCTTCAGCCAAGAAGAGAGCGAGCCACGAGCGGAGCTGCCTGATTGTAAGGCGTTCACAATGTGCACAGTCAGACCCCTCAAGGGCTGCCCTGGCATGCTCGACTCCTAGACACTTCACACAGAAAGTGTGTCCATCCAACACCCCCCACCCACCCACCCTGATGAAACAGGAGCATGGTGTGATACACTTCCAGAATTCTCTCTCATACTTTTCTTTCTTTTTTTTAAAAGATAGAGAAGAAATGAAGAGTTTTTTTGAGACCGACATGCAGTCTCGCGTAAGATAATAAGGCAAACGGCGTGTTTCACAGGTGCCGTTTTTATCACACAAGGCGCTTAATTGCCATGTCACCTGATCACAGCAGGCCTATAAAAAAGCATGATGTTACACAAGCTTCAGACGCCGGACACGCACAAGGGCGCTTCCTACAGGGTGAAGCTTATGCAATGTTGAGTTCGCTTTGAAAGAGAACAGCGATTCTAAATGCCTCCCACACACACTTCTCATGTCTTGTCCATCTGTAGTTGTAACTTAGCAAAGTGCTGACCATACACACGGGCAAGTCACGGAAACAGAACTATAAAACTATCAAAACCCACCAAGGTGTCAGTTGAAGAAGTGTGAGGTCCATCCAAGAAAATATTTATAAGAAAAAAGTGTGATCTGCCCACATTCACAGTGTGATCACAGTCTCACATTGCCACTGGGCATCAAAGGACAGTGATTGGATTTCTCATCACATAAGCACAAATAATGTGCTTATCAGTGGGTGAATGTCATTCACCCAGGAACAAGTTTACATGTCTCACAATTAGTTATAGTTTATGAAAAAAGAAGAAATAAAGTTACAGTATTATTCCTGCTCAGATATCTCAATTATTTTGTTGAGGACTGGTCATCTCATTACAGTATCTTTATATCCATAATAACTTTATTGCCACTGCATTTTAAATATCTGATTATTTAAGGCAAACTAACATGTGGTAACCCCTTAAACTCCCTAGGATCCATTGGTCAGCCCAGACTTACATTCCCCACTATTATAAGAACATTTCCTGTCGGTTTCACTGTAGTAGTAATAATTAGAGATGCACCGATGTATCGGCCAATACCGATTATAAAGGCTCTTTCCCGCTATTGGCCGATAGTTTAAAAACATCTGATTATCAGGGCGATTAAATCCTGTCAATCAAAAGAGGGTGGGAAAACACATAGAATTCGTGTTGCATGTAAAGATGTCTCTTGTGTGGAATGATGACAAAACTGCAGTTTTTAAGCTCTGCACTGCTAAAATTTTACACCAGAACTGAGCAGCAGCGAAAGAACCTACCCCCCCCC
>JANDJT010000228.1:13127546-13167944 GCA_024331685.1 Stegophilus panzeri
TCAGTCAATGTTAATATGAATTAATAACATTCAATAAGTTAAGAAATCTTACTTTAATCTTCAGAATTTAGTTAATGGGTTAATGTTAATTTGAGTAATGTGTTTTCTGTTTGAGACCAGTTACTGTGAAACAACTTGTTGAAATTGTGAAGGCATAAATGGCAGAACTATCAGTATTGGTTATTGGTATCGGCCGATATCACTCTGAATCGGTTATCGGTATCGGCTGAGAAATTTAGTATCGGTGCATCTCTAGTAATAATTGTAGCTTTTGCTCAAGAAAAATCTGCAACCTCAGAGGCATGAACTACATACAGGAGATTTTCATAATATGAATGGTGCAACGAGAAAATAAGCATACTTAAGCATATGCATAACCTGACTTTAAGCTGCGTAAGCGCAACTTTTCCTGAATAACATAACATTTGGACTTAAGTCATCAGCTCTGAATACAACCCATAGTAAGTAAATAAAAGTAGTTACTATAAAATATGCTTTATGAACAAGTAAGTATAAGGGATTAAATACACAGACACTGGAAAACGTTTAAAAACAATTGTTTTTAAAACAGAATCTACCAATGATTGATTTGACAGTCACTGCCATGTTGCAGTGCTCTTTAATTTTGCAAAGCTATGCAGCATAACCTGTTTGTGTTCTTAGCAGCATGAAAGCCTTACCAATAAAGCATGCAGTTTTTATGTGTGAGGACCTCCTGCACATCACAGTGGCACACTCATTTTTGCACCCCTGCTGCTTTTTGCTATTGGACACTTTGGGATTTAGAGCAGCAAACTTAATTTCCTTACCCAGTTTGACAGCATAATCTATTGATGAGCAAAGCTCTCTGCACAGTAGGAGTTGTGTAAAAGACTGTGCTACAGTTCAATTTCCCAAGCACACTTCTCTCACTTTCTCACTTCTACCAAAAGGACTTAAGAGACAGGACGAATGCCCCAGTTGAGGCTTTGACCATGTTGCTGCATGTGGATTATTTTCCAAATTCTGTAATGTAATGAGAAGTCATCAGTCATTATAAATTACCTCTGTGCACACAAAGCGTGTCACCTGTGTTCAAAACCACTTAACAGAATAATTCAGTGAAGGCTTCTTATTGTATTACTTATTTATACCTTGTGGGTCTGTCGTGAATATTACAATAACTTCCACAGCAGTAAATGCCTTTCTGAAATGAATTATGAATAAATCAGTATGTTGAGTTATCAGGTGTGGCATTGTCAACACTGTCGATGGCAATTTATTCTCTTTCTTAATGATGCTAAAAGGTATGAATGAATAGATGGGGTTGAAATGTCATCATTGCTGATGAAGATGCAAGAAGGTTTCTGAAAATCTATTTTTTATGGAAAAATATATATTTTTTTTTTTGTATAGATTTTGTTTTCCTAAATGAACACACACACACACACACATTATATTTAAAGTCAATAAAGCTGTGTTTTTAGTAAATCAGAAAACCAGGAGGAAACCCACACAGACACATGAAGAGCATGCCACATATCACACAGGTAGTATCAGGACCCAGGATCAAACATCAAGCCCTGAAGCTGAAAGACATATATTTAACAAGATGCATATTGCCTTTGCTTCATTCCTTAATATTTTAGAACAATAAAAGGTTTTAAAGCCTATGAGCTTTTGCTTTGTATTTATTCCAAAGTGTTTTTAAATAGAAATGCTCTAGTTCAATTCGGTGTAACTGAAATAAATATTAGGTGAACTAGAAAAGGGTCTTTAGTCCCTCTTGTGAGTTCTTGTTAGCAAATTAGTTGCATGATCAACTTACACCAAACAGCGCTGATTTTCACAACATTATTGCAAAGTTAAGATAATCTTAACTGGGAGATCTTTGTGCTGCAATGCCTTTAGAAATCCCAACCTAGTTAACGTGCTGGGCCGAGTTTATCACAGAGGTAGATATTGATGTATAATAGCTTTTGGAATTAAGTCACCAAACATTGAATATGGCCCAATGTATGCAAATGATTAGACCAGTCAGATGAATAAACTACAAAAATAATCTAGATAAGCAGTGCAGTAGAATTCATCAGCTAAGTAAGGACTAACACATTCCAGACTTGCTGTTGTTTGAAAATATTGCACACCAGGGGGAGTGTTATGGCACTCGTGCCACTAAAGCCAAACCACCCCAACAAAAAACATCAGAACAACAACAAAAAATGCAGCTTGTCATTTTACCAAGAAACTGTCCAGCATAGCAACTGCAACTCTTCTCATAAATGTTAAATAAATGTCTTCTAACAAAAAAACATCACCATGTCAGTGATTATAGGTTTTACTTTGTTAATCAACACATTTTACAAAATCAGTTTTTTGTTATGATGATGATGATGATGATGATGATTATAATAAGTGCATTAATATTAACCTACTGCTCATGTTAAAGCTAGAACTACCTGTGTTATACAAAAAATAATGCATACCTTCTCACCCATCAGATTTGAGTATTCAACCACACTGTGGCATAAATCAGCATTAAGAAATTGCTGAAATGTGGATGGAGAATTTTTTTTAATCCAAAAGCTATCATGGTATAGTCTTGAAAGTTGTCTGGAGTTACAGTTTCAGTCATATCAGATGCTTGTATTGGGAAAGCAGATGTTAAATTGGCAGGGGCATCAAATTTAGTTGGAATGCTAGGGACAAACCAATATACCAACCAGTATCCAGCGACTACTGAATTGTCCTTAGCAATAATTTTGATTAAACAAGTTAAATATATTTATATTTGTGTCTGTGTCTTGTGGTTTTTATTTTTATTAAAAATAATTTTAACCTTTATTTAACCTGGAAAATTCTCATTGAGATTAAGAATCTCTTTTACCAGAGCATCCTGGCCAAGACAGGCATTAGCACATAGTACACAAACGGTTAACAGATCTTGTTCTCTACTGAGTCCTGCCTCCCAAACCCATGTCGCTAATAGGATTGGCTTTGCCATTTCTTGTTAACGTGTGAGAGGCTGTAGCTACATCCAGTTGTACGAAGAATAAAAGCTCTATCAACTAGATGCACATCATGCAGGCTACTGGCATGTGAGGAAGACACCATCCTTATAACAACAGTTCTGTTCTGTGCATGAAAAAATGGAAAAAATTGCATATCATAATGATTCAAGGACAGTACATTTTTTTTCAATACATGACAATCCCATATTAATGGGATGAGTGGTAAGTCTAAACATTAGTTTGTGTGTGTGTGTGTGTGTATACTTTGACTTGTAAATTAGCTCCTAATATCCACCTTTCTTTTTTTGGCCACCATCCTGACTTAGCATATTGGTGGGGGGTTTCTGTGGACTGCTTTTATGTCACCACCAATGTCCAAATCAAACCTACACCCAATTGGACAGTACCTATGTATTTGGAATCTGGAATTAGAGAGAGAGTATGTTATTGGCATCTTCCGAAATGTGTTGAGAACATATGTATATTACAAAAATCTCTGACCCCTTGTTTTATATTATAGTTGTTAATATTAGTTAAAAGTTGTTTAATACTATAGTTGTCCTAGATATTTCAAAAATCTTTTTCATATCATATAACATTTTGACACTTTTTTAAACAGAATTGGTGCAATACTATGTTTTAACATTTATACAAATACACACTGAAGTGAATTGAAATACATTAGTGAAAAATGTGTATATTCACAGGATATTTGACAGAAGATATTGATACAGATTATGTTGATGCTTTGTTGAGAAAACCTACAGAACAGTAAAAGAGAAAAGTCTCATGGTTGAAGCCTTTGTTGTTTTCAGACCATATGAGTACTGAATTGCAGGTAGGTCATCATGAATAATTGTCATACTGCCAAAGGCTTTATCATATTTCCAGTAGCTAGTCTCCAGAGACTAGGGAAAAGCAGTTCCAGTGCTCTTGTGGTCAGCATGTTTTATCATTTACTGAATATAAAGAAAAAAAAAAAATTAGGGCATTTGGATCACATGACAGAAAACCAATAGTACCAAAGCTCTGTGACATCTAAGGCTTGAGAAAGAAAAATTAAGTAATTAATAAAATAGGGAGGGAAAGAGGGATGGAGAGAGAATTAATTACACAGTTTTCTGGTACATGATATCACAATATAAAAATTTCAATTTAACCATAACCTCTGTGAATAGCTTATTCAATTATTTCACCATAAATAAATGTATTTATTTGTCCAAAATGCCAAACCATTAATTTGAGAGAAATGGCTCTATTGAAGAATACTGCTAATGCAGAATTTCATTGATCACTAACATGAAAAGACACACTAACAGCATAGGTTGATTTATTTAATATTTTCAAGAGCTTTCTTTCAAAATACTGCTGCCAGCTATTAGAATTTCTTCTGATGAATACATACAACCCTGCCTGCAGTCCTGACCTGAGATTATATTCATGGAGGCTCTCTGTAATTCTGCCTTTTTTCTCTCACTAGATGGTGCATGTGTGTATCCTGCCAACATATCTATGTAAGCTGTACCAAATCCTTCCAGTCTGACAGCTTTGATGACAGAAGCACAGCATCAGATAAGGGGTCATAGAACTGCAGACATCGTCACTTCATTCAAAATGAATGGTGCGCACACAGAGAATGCACCTTCTCTGCGAGAGGTGTTGTGGCACTTATAATGAAAAACTAATGCATTTTGGGCTCCTGTCTACATCACTTTTGTGTGGAATATTGAGCCATAATATTGTCAAGTGATATACTACATTTGTACTGATGAAAAACAAAAACTGTTTCAATGTACTCATAAACAGGAATAAATAATAAGATGAATTTCCTGTGTATATGTTGATATACAGTATGAGATATATACCCCATGGAAATGGTTGGCTTATGGTTGACATATTTGGACAAGCAAACATTTGATCATCTTTGAAACAATGCCTAATATCAATATATGTGATATTCCTCTGTAAGTACAGTAAGTACGTACACCCTTGTAAGTAAGTACACCCTTGGCTTCAGAAGCTAGTATTACCCTCTTTAGCAGAAATAACTTCTTGTATCCATTGTGCATAATTGTCCACCAGTCTCTGACATCAGCTTGCTGGAATTTTGGGCTACTCTCCCATGCAATATTTATTCAGTTGCAAAATGTTTGAGGATTTTCTTGCATGTACTGCCTGTTTCAGATCCCCCCACAACATTTAAATAGGATTCAAATACAGGCTTTGACTAGGCCATTCCATAACCCTCCATTTCTTCTTTTTGAGGGTTCTTCAGCTTTTGGACAGATAGCCTCACACTCTTTTGATATGATGCCGAATTCATAGCTGAATCAATGAATGCAAGCTGTAAAGTCCCTGAGGCAGTCAAGCAACCCCAAGCAACCCCATTTCCTGGCATGCCCCCATGCAGGTCAAATTTGAATTTGTGCAATCTCTTTCTGATTGTAGAAGCATGCACTTTGACACCAACAGCTGCAAGACTTACTATCAAATACTCAGATTAAATTTTGGTGTTCTTGGGGACTTCTTTTTGCATCAGATGGTCTGCTCTTGGGCTGAATTTGCTGGGACAGCCAGTCCTGGACAAATTGGCAGTCATTTGAAATTTGCACCACTTGTTTTCCTTACAGTGGAATTATGTATTTCAGTAATTTGAAGATCTTTTTAAATCCTTTGCCAGACTCATAGGCATCCACAACCTGTTTTCTGAAGGCGTTATAGAACTCTTTAGATCTTGACATAATGACATCAGACACCTCAATAGCAAAGGGAACATCAGACACTAGATTTGAGAGGGGTATAAATAAGACAGGTTCCACCTGCACTCTCTAAGCAGGTTCTAATCACTGGCACCCAATATTGAACACTCTGATTATAATTTTATGGATTTGAATGTGTGATAAATATAGGGGTGTACTTAATTTTTTCCATGTGACTGATCTGTTTTTTGTTCATTTAAATTGTGAAAATTACTACAAAGTGTCAATTTTATGTGTCATTCGATAGTGTACCACCTTTATTAATAGGCACTGGTTCAAAGAGGATCAAATGTTTGCTTGTCCAAATATGTAAAAAAAAAAATAAAATAATAATAATAATAATAATTCCATGGGGTGTACTTATTTTTTTCACATGACTGTATATGGTTGTACATGTGACTCTAAATACACAGCATCATCCAATTGATATACATTTCACAATAGCAGCTGAGCCCCTGAGTGTAGCCTTAACAAGTGTCTCATTACAACAAAGAGGATTCAGAGTTCACCCGAACCCTATTGATAATGTATATCAAAGAAAATACTGTAAAACTGATCAAATGTTTTTCAGTGTTACAGAACTACCTAATTTTTTAACAATACAGATCTACCTAGTCTATCATGAAAGGTACAGCAAAGAAAGGATCAGAACATAAAGTATAAAGTGATTCACAAATATCGAGACAGGCTTCTCGTTACACCTTCATTACACAACTAAAAAGTATACAAACACAACAGTGTCATTACAGACCTTACAATTAGCATTTTCAGAGCCATTTCTAGGCCCCTCTGAGGCCCCTCCATCGTTACGTCTTATCTTTATCATTATCATTAATGGGCAATTTAATCCATTAGGGGGTAGCATAATGAGAATCGCTCTGAACAATGCTTACCTGTGAAGATGTGTGGCATCTTCTTTTGTTAAGCATTTCAAATGACAGAGTAATGGTGAAAGGTGTGCTGAGCAATACGTCACTTGCTGAACAGATAAGTACAATAATGCAGAGGCTACCAACATCTCTACCTCAGGTCAAAACAGCTATCTGAATGGTGGGAGTTCAGTTTTCTAACACACCCAGACCTGACACGGGTAGATTTGTTTGTTTGTTTTCTCTTACATCTGTATTTCAGAGGTGTTTTTTTTTGTTGTTGTTTTTGTTTTGGGTTTTTTTGTTATTTTTCTTCCTCCATATATACAGCCTATGTCCTTGTGTCATTGTCATACAATTACACTGGAACCACCCACAATCTAGCAATAATGTATTGTCTGATGAAAGAGAAGCAGGGACAGTCTGTCTTTTTGTGCTTCCATATGAAAAACAATTGTTGTGATTATAAGCATCTTTTACTCATTCTTTTGAAGTTCCCAATGTTCCTGGTATTACCTGGGTAATCATCTGGCATAGACACCACAGTTCTGAATAATTACAGTGGTGCTTTAAAGTTTTTCTATATTTCCACATAAATATGACCTAAATCATCATGTGTTCACACAAGTCCTAAAAGTAGATAAACAGAACCCAATTAAACAAATGAGAAAAAAATATTACACTTGGTAATTTATTTATTGAGGAAAATAAACCAATATTACATACCTATGAGTGGCAAAAGTATGTGAACCTTTGCTTTCAGTATCTGGTGTAACCCTCTTGTGCAGCAATAACTGCAACTAAACATTTCCAGTAACCGTTGCTCAGTCCTGCACATTGACTTGGAGGAACTGTCGCCCATTCCTGAGTACAGAACAGCTTCAACTCTGGGATGTTTCCTCACATGAACTAATTGCTTCAGGTCCTTCCACAATATTTCTACTGGATTAAGGTCAGGACTTTGACTTGGCTATTCCAAAACATAACATTATTCTTCTTTAACCATTCTTTGGTCGAATGACTTGTGTGCTTAGTCATTGTCTTGCTGCATGCCCCACTTTTTCTTGAGATTCAATTCAGGGAAAGATCTCCTAACATTTTCCTTTAGAATTTGCTGGTATACTTCATAATTCATTGTTCCATCAATGATGGTAGGATGCAGCAAAACATGCCCAAACCATGAAACTACCACCATCATGTTTCACAGATGAGATAAGGTCCTTATGGTGGAATGCAGTGTTTTCCTTTCTGCAAACATAATGCTTCTCATTTAAACCAAAATGTTCTATTTTGGCCTCATCCATCCACAAAACATCTGCCAATAGTATTCTAGCTTGTCCACATGATCTTTAGCAAATGCAGACAGGCAGCAATGTTCTTTTTGGAGAGCAGTGGCCTTCTTCTTGCAACCCTGCTTTGCACACCAGAGCTGACAGGGGCCTTTAGTTGCTTAGAATGTACTCTGGGTTCCTTTGTGACCTTGCATTCAATTACACGTCTTGTTCTTGGAGTGATCTATGTTGGTTGACCACTCCTGGGGAGGGTAACAATGGTCTTGAATTTCCTCCATTTGTACACAATCTATCTGACTGTTTTGGTGGAGCCCAAACTCTTTAGAGATGGTTTTCTAACCTTTTCCAGCCTGATGAGCATCAATAACTCTTTCTGAGGTCCTCAGAAATCTCCTTTGTTCGTGCCATGAAACACTTCCACAAACATGTGTTGTGAAGATCAGACTTTAATAGATCCCTGTTCTTTAAACAAAACAGGATGCTCACTCACACCTGTTTGGCATGCCATTGATTGAAACCACCTGACTAATTTCATGTTCAAATTAATTGCTAATCCTAGAGGTTCACATACTTTTGCCACTCGCAGATATGAAATAATGAATCATTTACCTCAATAAATAAATGACCAAGTATAATATTTTCATCTAATTTGTTTAATTGGGATCTCTTTGTCTACTTTTAGTACTTGTGTGAAAATCTGCTGATGTTTTAGATCATATTTTTACAGAAATATAGAGAATTCTTTCAAGCACCACTGTATTTATGAAGTTACCAACTAAAAGTATAGGCAGGACGTAACAGAATGTTAAGTTAAAAGTAATATTGACATAATTCTATTATAATTCCTGTTTTAAACCTGATAACTTACTTACTTATTTACTTCCAATTAAAGATTTTCTGTGTTGCTGCTTGTGGGATTACAGTGAAATTCAGTGTAATTCTACTTATTACCTTGTTACTTAGCATTTCATTTGTACAGCATACTTGTCTGATATTTTAGTGTATTTTCCTTTACACTGGCTACATATTGGCTACATACATACTGGCCACATCAATATTCCGAAATTAATCAGAATTTGTCAATATTGTAATTAGTATTGAGTCATGTAAATGCCGCAATCAAATTGCCCAATTCAAATTGACAATATTCTGATTCCCACCCCTGGAATATGTCTGTTATAATTGGAAATGTGTTGTATATAAACCCCTTATTCAGATAATCCACTGAAAGGAGATATATGCACATGCTTAGTTCACAAGGAAGTGGGTGCTAAAAGATGCTTAGCGGTAGGCTAGGTATTTAGGAATGGCAACTCAGGCATACTTAGAACAACCATGTACACAGGAATATGTCATAGCCTGTACGCATATAAACATTGTATTTGGAATATGGCTGCAACCAGAATATACTATAGACCTTAAACACAATTTGATGTGCATGTAAATGTACTCAGTGTCTTGGTATCATCTTTTAACCTATTGTTATTGGTTTGTGTCACACAGTTATCTTACAAGAAATTAAAGAACCATAAAATAAAGTGTTACCCTACTGCATACTTTGGGGTAGAGTCCACAATAAAGCTTTTTTTTCTGAATACTTTTTTGTGTGTGGTTTTATTAAATGCTAAAAATACAGATGACTGTTTGTGCTGACTATGAAATTTGAATGAACAGCTTAAGCAGAGCAAAATGTTTTGAAGGCAGCAAAACACAATGACAAAGCAGCTCAGCTTCAGATGTGCAATCACTCATCCGAAACTTTGCTCACAGATTAATACATTCCAGTTCAAAAGGGGCTCGGTGGTATTGTGCGATCGACCACTAATGCAAACCAATCAAAAATTCCAGTTACTTCACTGCCATTTTCAGACTTTGATTTTGTCTTGAGTGTTTATCTGGCATAGTTCTTGATTAAATACTAAAATGATTAAATGTATTACTTTTGCTCTTTACATTCTTTTCTACATATGATTTGTATCATATAAAATTACAAAATTAATGCATGCTTGCTTTTGCCAGTGATCTCGTGACATACCCTCATTGCCAAAATTTATCATGCTCCAACAGACAACAAAAATATGAATATATACCCCCTACAGCATACCCTCTGTTTCACTTCCTTGCTTTGCTCATCATTCTTTCTAATTAATAAAGAATTTTGGGATAATATGAATGCTAGTTTGCATATTACTAGGGGAAACTTGTTGTAATTAGCCCAAAATGCTGAGGTAGTTTGGGAAACTCAGAAAATATGCAGTTTGGTACCTGTAGGTCCCTAGGGGAAAAACATTGCCTTCCACAAGTATTAGCACTTAATTTAAAAATTAAAGAAAAAAAGTTGAAAAAAAAAAATGAAACACACATGCTTATAAATATGCCAAAACCAACATTACCTATCTATTTTTGAATGGAATCCACAAAACAGCAAGCAGTATCGGAGTAACATCTTTTTTGTCCCACTACTTACAGATACATAGAAATATTCTATGAAAAAATACAAAGTGAGCGAATGAAGTGAAGTGAGCGAAGGAAGTGAAGTGGTGAAGTGAGCGAATGCTGACTGAGCCATACTCCTTTCCCTCTATGTCACATCCCATGTATTTTATATTGTGCACAGGCATTTCATTCATGAAGCAGCAAATGGTCTCAAACCCACTTTTCCCCCTTTCATCTCCTCCAAGTGCAATGCATGACTTGCTTTCTCTGAGATTACTATAGCACTCTAGTGGGAGCATGATAACTTTTATGTAATAACCATATGCAACTTTCAAGTCAGGACAGCATCAGAACAGACATTACATTTCAAAATGTCTAATGTTCCCATCTGCTTTGAACAATCACTCAGTGGCATGGTTCCTTTGGAACGAAATTTAACAGAATATGTGCATTATTCTACTTCCTGTACCATATGACGCAAGTCAAACTAGGTGTATTGCAAAGTTTTTCATGAAATACTTTTTAAGAAAATGTCTTCCTACACTGGTCATGAAGTACCGTCTGTTTCCCCTGCTCTAACACACCCACTTCAAGTCAACAAAGGCTGTTAATTAGCTCATTAGCTGGATATGGTGTGTTACAGCAGGGAAAACACTCATGTTTATAGTGTGATAGGGGGAACCTGGAGCCTGAGTTCCTGGTTCTCTATGTTTAATAGATAATCTGTGCACAGTCTTTAGACAACCAACGTATCACTTTTTATTTTCACTTAGTTGTATAATCCAGTTGATGACTGTTAATGTTTAGTAGATCATCTACATTCATGTGAAAAAATAAGTACATCCCATGAAAATTGTTGGCATTTTTGACATATTTGGGTAAGCACACATTATGCTCATCTTTGAAATAGTGCCATTTAATGAAATTGATATAAATGAACAAAACCACAAGGAAAATTAGCTTCTTTTCAATCACTTATTCAACAGAAATATCAATAGATGTGATTTTCTTCTGTGGAAAAAGTAAGTACACCCTTGGCCTCAGAAGCTAGTATTGCCCCCTTTAGCAGAAATAACTTCTTGTAGGCATTTTTTCATAATTGTCCACCATGCTTGCTGGAATTTTAGATTACAGTTGCAAGATGTTTGAGGGTTTTCTTGCATGTACTATCCATTTCAAATCCTCTCACAACATTTCAAATGTCGTTGCTTAGGCCATTCCATAACCCTCCATTTCTTCTTTTTAATCAATTCCTTGGTGGATTTACTAGTGTGCTTAGGATCATTATCCTGTTGAAATGTTCACTTTTGGTTCAACTTCAACTTTCAGGCAGATGGCCCAACATTATCTTCAAACACTCTTTGATTTCATGCAGAATTCATATTTGAATCAATGAATGCAAGCTGTCTAGTCCCTGAGGCATCGAAGTAACCCCAAACCATAATATTTCCACCACCGTGTTACTGTGGCCAAACAACTCTATTTTTGATTTGTCTGTCCAGAGCACATTATTCCAAAAGGCCTGGTCTCTCTCCTATATGCTCATTGGCAAACTGTAGTCTTGCAAAGGCTTCTTCCTAGCATTCCTCCCATGCAGGTCAAATTTGTGCAATCTCTTTCTGATTGTAGAAGCAGGCACTTTGACACCAAAAGTTGCAAGACTTACTAGCAGATCCTGTGATGAAATTTTGGGGTTCTTGGAGACTTCTTTTTGCATCAGATGGTCTGCTCTTGAGCTGAATCTGCAGTCATTTGAAATCTACGCCACTTGTAGATGGGTTTTCCTTACAGTGGAATTATGTGTTTCAAATAATTTGGAGATCTTTTTAAATCCCTTGCCAGACTCATAGGCTTCCACAACCTGTTTTCTGAAGGTCTTATAGAACTCTTTAGATCTTGTGCGATGACACCACACACCTCAATAACAAAGGGAACATCAGACACTAGATATGAGAGGGGTATATATAAGAAAGGTTCCACCTGCACTCTCTAAGCAGGTTCTAATCACTGGCACCCAATATTGAACACCTGATTATAATTTTATGGATTTGAAGGTGTGATAAATGTAGGGGTGTACTTACTTTTTCCACATGGCTGATCTGTTTTTTGTTCATTTAAATTGTGAAAATTACTACAAAATGTCCATTTTATGTGTCATTCGGTAGAGTGTACCACCTTTATTAATAGGCATTGTTTCAAAGAGGATAAAATGTTTGCTTGTC
Source organism: Stegophilus panzeri (assembly GCA_024331685.1). Classification (NCBI taxonomy): domain Eukaryota; kingdom Metazoa; phylum Chordata; class Actinopteri; order Siluriformes; family Trichomycteridae; genus Stegophilus; species Stegophilus panzeri. Next base: position 13,140,115 of record JANDJT010000228.1, read on the forward strand.
CAAATATGTAAAAAAAAAAAAAAAAACAAATAAAAAAAAAAACCAATAATAATAATTACATGGGGTGTACTTGTTTTTTTCACATGACTGTATAAACTGTAAACATATTAATTTTGCTGTTACTTTATTTGGGTAGTCCAGTTTGAATGGAATAAACTAATGTTTATTCCATTCATGACCAAAATTAAATTCAAATATAGCTACTGAGGGGTCAAGCACTACATAGCACCACCTTTGGGTCAAATAATACCAATATTTTGTCCTTCCTCAGGACATGGTCCTCAACATAGCTTTCAGATTTTGTGTTGATACATTGAAGCTATTTCACTATCAGCATCTGCCATATTACATTGTAGATTTCAAAATATACAATGATTTTACAGTAGCAGACTCCAGTGAACAACCTGAAAAAGACATTATGATTTTAGGTTAAGCAGTTGCTGAGTAAAGAGAACTTTATATTATTTTATAGACTGAACTTCATTAATATAGGAGTTTTATTGTTAACTGTTAAATTTTGGCTGGAATTTGTTTGCACGCATTTGTTATGTGCAGTTAAAGCAGTATTTAATATGTGTTTGTCATGTCAACGCCGGAATCGGCGTCCAACTAAACTACCCATAACATCACACGGCCTGCAAATATGGGTGCCAATGACTCCAGTTCCCATCACACACACACACACACACACACAGAACTATATATATATATATATATAAGACTCTTGTGTCCACTTACCAACTGCTAAGTATATGTTTTGTGTACTGCTAAGTATATACCTATACCAATCGTTACCAAGCATTGTATTTTGGTGATAATCTCTCTGGTTTTTGATCATAGTGCTGGTTTTCTCGATTCTGATTGTTGCCTTGCCCTGTCTATGTTGTTTGCACATCACTTTTGCCATTGCCCGTTCTATGGCTTTGTCTCTGCCTCATGTTTTGGGACTTGTTGAAAGCTTTTTGAAAGCTATTTATAAAGCTGCTGTATACCTGCAAAACAAAAACCTAGTTAACAAAAACTATTGGCACTATGCACTATGCCTACTTTGTACCATACTGTTCTAGGGGCTGCCATAGACAAGAAGATGAAGAAGACGACGATGACGACGACAAAGAAGAAGAAGAAGAAGACGAAGAAGAAGATGAAGAAGACGAAGAAGAAGAAGAAGACGACGAAGAAGAAGAAGACGACGAAGAAGAAGACGACGACGAAGAAGAAGAAGAAGACGATGACGACGAAGACGACGACGACGACACGAAGAAGACGACGACGACGACGAAGACGGAGAAGACGACGATGAAGGAGACGATGATGACGACGAAGAAGAAGAAGAAGAAGACGATGACGACGACAAAGAATAAGAAGACGACGAAGAAGACGGCGAAGAAGAAGAAGACGACGACGAAGAAGACAGTTTGTCCCTATGTAACTGAACGTCAGTAAAACAAGCCAGCGATATTGTAATTTTATATCTTCAGTAAACGGAGGCAAGAACAATCAGACAGGAAACACTCATGTCTTATTGGATGACAGCTCTCAATTCTGCCAAATTCAAGCTCACACAGTCAATGTGAGGAAAAATGGATATACGCCATATAGGTTTGTTTAAAGGGGTTGAAACTGAAACACTAACATCCTCTCATGCTGAGCAGGAAAACAAGGTGTGTAAATGTCTATATGAGTTCCAGTTTACATGAACATGATATGAGCAGAGCATAAGGAAAGATAATGTACTTTGCATGGCACTGTAGCAGCGAAATCCATAGCTTAGTTGTACTTCCCCTTGTGACACCAAACTAGCCTAGTTAGAAAAGTTTTATATTTTATCGGTCTGGTAGTCCTACAAACAGTGACAAACCAGTTTTATGATAAATCCAACTCTTTTTTTTTATAGCGTATTTTTTGTAGGTTTGATAGGTTTTAAAAGTAACTTTAAAGTAATCTGATTACTTTTTACATGCAGTAATCAGTAATTTAATCAAATTATATAGTGTGTAATGTAATCAAATTATAAAGTAGTAATTAGTAATCTGTAGTGGATTACTTTTTTGAGTAATTTACCCAACACTGGATTGTGTATTGTTTATAGTTTCTTACAGTCAGCGCTGACCTTGAGGTTTGACAGTAAGTTCTAAGCTTCAATCATACACATGAACACTTCTGTCTGTTCATTCACAAAGTGAGCTCAAGGGGTGCCATACCCACACAGCTGCCATACGATCATCACAGTCAAACTCTAACCATCAAGTCCTGTCAGCATTCATTTGGGCTTTTTGAAGTCTAATGTTTTTACAACATCACTGCGGCTAGGTTTACCACAGACACCTTTCATATAGATACCCAGCTAGAAATATAACAAAACAGTTGTGTTATGATTGAAGGGTTTGTTTTTAAAGTTCTGAGTTTCTGAACCACAGTGTGGATTTCTTCATGAATTCTACTATTCTGACTTTGTTCCATGTTGAGATATGATGTTGAATCAGAAAAAAAATGTAGGTTTTCTGGGATGTTTTACTTTACTGGCATGCTTCAGATCATGCCATAGTGTTTCAGATAGTTTCAAGACACAGACTTCTGTTTGTTTGGACTTGATTTTTTGATAATTTACTCTAATGTACATTTCAAAACTTCTTTTTACAGTCATTATAAGTCTTTTTACAGACTTATTTTGAAGCACAGAGCATATTTAAGGATGTCTTCCTCCAGATGTTGGGCCACCACAAACCATCAGAAAACCTTCAATGTGTTTTGGAATAGATTATACTAGTCCCTGGAACTGTACTAGAGAGATATGTGCCATTCTTTTAAAAGATATTCTCCCATAGGCATTCAGCATGTATTTACATCATCTTGCTTGGCAGCAAAATCCCCAACCCTGCTAACCCCCCAAAGCACTAGAAATGATCCATTGTCAAGTACTGGCTCTTGAGTTAAACAAAATCATGTTTTGGGGTGGCTGTGGCTCAGGTGGTAGAGCGGGATGTCCACCAATTGGAGGGTTGGCAGTTTGATCCCTGGCCTACATGCCTCCCCATGCTGAAGTGTCCCTGGGCAAGGCATTGAACCCCAAGTTGCTCCTAATGGCCTTACATGGCCAGCTCTGCTGCCACTGGTGTGTGAGTGTGTGTGAATGGGAGAATGAGAAACAGTGTAAAGTGCTTTGTAGACCCGCTAAGGTTTAAAGGCACTATATAAGTGCAGACCATTTTCCATGTTCTCATTGCCCTAGCGTCCGTAGTTGCTGGTAGCAATTCATTTGGCAAGCCTATTTAATGAACTTTATTTACCTTGTAAACTGTTAACTCAGTAATTGGGATGTAACCGAATACAAAAGATTCACAGGGATTCTGGCTGAGACAAGAGATCTACATCGGGCCTGGGATCCCGCGGGACGCAGTAAAAAAGTCACACCAATGGGACATTTTGACTTTCATGCAGGCATGTCCAAGTGATTAGATATAAAGCCCATGGGACATTAACATACATTAACAGAATTTATTTACAGTATGATATGCTGACAATGCTGGCATTACTACCTCTGGGCTTTATTCGAGTGTTTCCAGGGACGTAGCATTCATATTCATTTTAAAAATTAAAAACAAATAAATAAACAAATGAACACCAACAACAACACAAATGTCAGTTGGGTGACAAAAGGGGACTGCCTTCAATTAAAAGCAACTGATAGCAAAGGACTTTTGGGCTGATTCAGGGATTCTTGTGAAGACTGATGGCTTCATGAATTCTGCTAAGTATTCTGCTAAGGATACAGTATTTCAGCCTGAAACCTGATTGTATCTTCCAGGAGGTTCAGACTAATAGATAGATAGAAGATTAGCATAGATAGAAGTTTCAACAAGATGATGAGCCAAACAACACAGAAATGAATAAACAAATACAAAATCAATGTATTTCGATGACCATCTCAATCTCCACATTTGAGCCCTGCTGAAAACCTGAATTGAAGAGAACATCCACCTGCACAAAACTATGAATATTAAGGAGCTTAAAACGTCCTACATGTATGAGTCGTCGCACTACAAGTCTCTTGTTAGAGATTATCGGGAGATACTTTCTCCCAGGTAGGCATCACAAAATATTGAGGAGACTAATAACTCTGAAACTAGTGTTTTGTATGGGGAAAAAATGCATTGCATAAAAATAAACATAAAACACTATAAAATGTTTGAACTCAAATTTTTTGCATGTTACTCTTTTTATATAGTATTTTTTCTGATTTTCATAAAGGGTGCTAAACAAAATCTTGGAGACCACTGATATGATATATTTTAACATCATATGCCCTGTTATGCTTGTTTATTAGGCACTAGGTATGTGTACAATATTAAACTTCAGTCACAAATGCCAGGCTGGGAAAAAAAATTGTGAATACCAATACAGTAATTTACTGTGTCTGGGAGGGCTTAAAAAGCACAGACATTTGGGTCACATAAAACCAAGTGTTAAGCAAGGCATCTGCCAAATACCACAGGGGAAATAAATGTCTTGAAATAGGCATGGGGAAAGGAAATGTGACTTATTGGAGAAGTAATCGAAAGGGCCATTTTAGTAGGGCATGGTTTAGATTCTGATTTATCCTCTCTGGCATCAGGGTTATCATTTCAGCTCATGCTGGGCGATGTAATTTGATCCTTGATGTCCACCCCAGAGACTGAAGGATGTTGTGCTGAACTATCTGATCCTTATGCTTACAGTTAGTTTAAGAATAAGTAGGCCAACAACTATCCAGTGTTGTGGTTGGTTTCATTAATAGGTTGGTTTGTTTAACACAAGGTGCAATTTATCATCCTGAAACGTAAGCATTGTTTATAGCCGCTGACTTTAAAGTTTGATAAAGATTCTGGAAATGGAAAGTTTTAAATCTTATCCTTAATCTTTCCCACACATGACTGTAAAAGTTGGATGGCTAATTGTCATACCTCATCTATACACCAACATATTAAGGCTATCTCTTTAAGCAAGACAGTCTACATTCTGTTTTCTAGCTCACTGTTACAAAATCTTAAATGGTCATTTAAAAATGAATATAGCCACATATAGGACTCCTGTTTAAGCTGCATACAAAGCATAGAAAATGAACACATTATTTTGCTAATCTCTGATTCACTCATACTTATTCACTTATCTGTTTTGCCAACTAAAGTTGTTGTTGGTTTTTTTTTTTTTTCATTCAGTATCTGGTCTGTCTTGTATATCTGAACCTAATTTGGCCTGTAATCATGTTGGCAAAAGACATCAAGTTTCAACTATAATCTAGGCTAATCAGAGTATCTCAGTGTCTCTACTCAGTCTGCAGCTTATTCACAGATTTTAGGGAGACACTGCCAACTTGTACATTCAGATTTAATGTTCCCTCTTCTGTGTCACTGGAACCTTACTGAAAATACCTACACCTGAATTCTGAAATGTTATTTTAACAAATTATCGAAGTTCCTTAAACATGCTGCAGCCTGGTTATGGTTTCTTCAACAACAACAAAAACATGTATATATTTATAATTTATGATTTATACATTTATAATTATGAATCTGAACAAAACTCCAGTAACACTTCTAAGTTCATTATGCATACAATAGTAAAACATACACATAAGTGATTGTACCATTTCAATCAGTGGCTCAGTATTCAATAATGTACAGAACTATATACGGTATATGATCAATAATACAATATCAGTGCTATAATAGAGCATCAAATTATGATTCCATACTTGTCATGTGTTCATCAAGACATACATTCATGGCCATGAAGGAAGGAAGTGGAAGAAATACTTTTAGAATTAATTTAATTAGAATAATATTCTACTAAAATAGAATAATACATTTAAATAGAATCTGTTTAAAACTGACATGTGTTATCGTGGCTAGTTGTGTTGAGATCAAGAGCAATGCTTTTTAGTTCAGGAGGCTTTTCTAATCTCAATTATGCATGAGTCAAGACTTCCTGATGCCAAATACCATCAAAAGCAGTGCCATTGATCTTTGGGCCAAGGCATTACAAATACTGGAATATGGTATTGCATGCATATGCCAGGTGTATACAGCACTGTAATTAGGCCTGAATCGAATTAAAGCATTATATAAAAAATATTGTACCTCATATTAAACTAATATTTGTTATGCCAGCATCAATATTCACAAGTTTCACAATAACCCAGGTCATGATCTTCTCATCATGACTATAAAAGTAAAGACTTTATGGTCAGGTATAAGTCATGATTTTCAAATTACTTTTCCTTACATCATAGAGCTTGGATCAAACTCTTACCCCTTGCAGACTATTCACAAGAATTAAATGCACATTTTACTGTTTACACATGTTCAGGGGTGTCACACTAAGGCCTTCTCTTTGACTATGTAATGAATTGAGAGAGGAATTTTTTGGCATGGCCCTGGAATAAAGCTAAGTAACATGAAAATTACTTTATTCCATGTGTCAGAATCATATCACAGCTCATGCATTAAGCTGTAATTTGTCTATTACACTTTAAAGACGTTTCCTGAGTTTCAAATTCGTTTTCCATTTTTATGACTCCATATGTCTAGTAGCAAGTATAATCACTTCATGTTTAACATATTACACCAAACAAAGCATAAACCTCTGTAGGTAATTGGTTACAGCAAAAGACAGTATACTATTTGTCTATATAACTGTAAGATAATGCTGTTTTTAGGTGAACATCATTGGACAATGGTTGCATTTGTGTCTGATAGGTGGTATACAATTATAGAGTTGAGCAAAGGCTCTACATGCACAGATAGTTCACAAACCACAGTGTTATTCTGTGTGTGAATGATTATGTGTTAGTAAACTCTTGTTTATGTAGAACCCATCAAGCTTTGCTCCACATTCACCACCACATACTTCATTCTCACTCTGTATGCATGATATATAATAACATTATTCCACTGAGCCTCCCGTGTCTCAAGGAATGGGACTATTAACCATGCTATTCAACTCCTCAAACATGTGAGCATTGGGACAACGCTAGCATTCCATTTCAACCCTTCAAGGTTTCACCGTTTTAACAGGTGCTAGAGGACAAAGTAGAATTTAATCAAAAACATAGCAATATCTACTCTATATGCTAAGCAATGGTGAATGTAAAATGCCTTCTGGAGGTCTCTCAGATTAGAGCCCTTAGAGAAGGATGCTCAATCAGACTGTACTTTAGGGTATTTCTGCTGACATGTAATTCAGATCTGTGCAGCAAAAAAAGGCCATAGGCCATAACAACTTTAAACTTATTTTTGTTTTATTATGGTGGATTTGCATAAAGTATTCAGTGGATCAGATACTGTTTTAATATTTGTAGAACAAGAACTGAAACACTGCTAAAATTATTTTTATAGAGCTCCAAGCTGTGATTATATTTGAGTAAAGAACAAACCTGATCTTATTTGCTTTGAGATGTAAGAAACACATTTTGTATTAAATAAAACCACACTATATAATTTGGAGTAAAAAATATATAATTTTTGTAATGATTCTGTAATAATTACACTGAAGAGTATTCCTGTTTTGTTCTGATAAATCTTTGTTACCTACCAAATTTTCAGTGATCTTGTACAACCTGCAGTCAACATATTTACAGAGCTTTATTAAACTACGATATATAAAGACTGCTATTTTCATGAATGGACTATGTAAAACCTTACAAATGTAACTACAGTTTCCAATTCCGTTTTCTAACTTCACCAACCCAACTCCAAGCCTAACCCCAAGAGTCAAACTATAGATAGTGACTTCCTCTGTCAAATGAAGATCAAGGGAGTAGATCCTTCCCTTGAATGCAACAAGAGGCAACACAGAAGTTCAACACAGAGTTTTGGAGGTTTCCTAAAGCTTTTTTAACTGGATTAATGCTGTGGCAGAGGCCCACTTTTTATCTGTATCCTACCTTTATCTTTATCCCGTCTCAGATAGAACTTTGGAGCCAACCCAGGGTTTTAGCCTCCAATGGATTAAGGTGAAATGCCTTGACCAATTAGGACAAGGGCAGGTGTCATGCTTCTGAGAAAATTGAGACTTTCCACCATCTGCCTAATTCTCACTCATTGCCAAACAGCCACATTCATATGTCATACAATTAATTCTTTTTTGTTCTTTGCGATATTTTTTCCTGTGGAACATCCCCCAAGCTGACTTTCCTCGAACTCTCCTCTTCTGAGAGCTAATAATGTTCAACTGAGCATCCTGTAATAAGTCATCTATTGTACTGTGGGCAGGGAGGTTAATTAGTAAATAAAATAGTAAATAGCAGTAAAATAAACTAATAGTAGTAAACAAAATAAAAAAGTAAGTAAAATAAAATGTTTTTTACAAACTGATCCAGTTGAATGAAAAGTAAGAACTTTCCAATTTCATATATATTTTTGTAATTCTTTTCTTTTCTTACTTTTATTAAATTAGTATAATAAATTCTAAACCATAAAGTAATACTTTTCCCATTCCAGGTCTCTTAAACAGTAAATGTGTTTTAACTGTACAATGCCGTTTAAAACCAGATGCCATGAAATAGAGGCTAATCATAAATTGGCTTATGAGATTTTTACAGCTACGAGTTTATGAAGACAAACTTGTTTGTATTTGTGTAGACTGATCCAGCATCAACATAGCACATTTTTCTAATTTTATGTATATGTCAATTAACTTGAAACGAGTGTTCTAGTAATTGTGTTACCTTCATTTCCAAGCTTTGCTTGTGCCTCTATTGCACATCAATACCCCTGCATACACTTTCTCCAAGCAACAAGCTTTTATTTAAGCTCACAAAAAGCCAATGTCTGACTACACTGACATCGAATAAAAGAATGCCAAGGCATTTCAAGCACCAGGGCTATATGCATTCATTTAAGCTCAATATTATTTTAAACTCATCTGTGACAACACCATTTGTTTTAGACAGGAGATCACTACAGATGAAATCAACCAACAAGCAAACACAGATCTCATAAACATCTTCAACAGCAGTTTAACGAAAGGCAAGCTCGTGTAACATATTACACACACAGACATTCTTCTCTTACTTTAGCCTAAAAAAGATTATTTCCATGCTCAACACAAAGTAATAATGATAACAACATTCTTCTGATTTTTAAATGGTAAATTTTTATAATTTTGCCAATGGAAAATAATAATGCAACTGCCAACATTCTCATTTGGTCCACTATAAATAGTTAAACATTGATCTATTGTTTAATATTTGCCATCCAACAGAGATGACAATGGGTTATTACCTTGACAGAGGACCACAATGTGTTCCCACATGCAAGTGATTATTTAAATACAGGCTGGCAGTGTGTGTGTGTGTGTGTGTGTGTGTGTGTGTGTGTGTGTATATATAATATATATAAAAGGAGGCTGGAGAGCAATCACCTGATGTGGGACCCTGCAGTCGAACAGGCCCTGATCCAGTTAAAGATTGCTTTCACTGCAGCTCCTATTCTCAAGCACCCTGATCATTCAAGGCCCTTCACTGTGGAAGTAGATGCCTCTGAGATGGGAGTCAGGGCCATTCTTTCTCAGTGTTAGGCCCAAGCTCCATCCTGTCACTTTTTTCTCTACGAAGCTGTCCCCTGCTAAGCAAAATTATGACATTGAGGACTGGGAGCTGTTGGCCATCAACCTAGCTCTGGAGGAGTGGCAGCACTGGCTCAAGGGGGCTGAACATTCATTTACAATCTATGCTGATCAAAGCCCGCTGGTCCCTCTTCTTCACCGGATTTCAGTTTACCCTGTCCTATTGCCAGGCTCCAAAAGCACCAAAGCAGATTCTCAGTCCTGCATCCATGTGGCTGAGCCCTGGGCAGACAGCGAGGAGTGCATCCTTCCCCCTCCTGCATCATGGATGCTATTGACTGGAAACTGGATTGGACCATCTCTTACATTGTGCGGCAACAGATTCCCAATTCAAGCCCTCCGAATAAGCTCTTTGTCCCTATCCACCTGAGAACTAGACTTATTACCTGGGCACACACCTCTGTTGTGACCAGCCACCTGGGAACTCAGCACACCTACTATCTACTGCTGGACAAGTAATGGTGGACAAATATATTTTCAGACATGCACTGTGTTGTATCTTCCTCTACTGCTGGCGCCCATGCCAAAGTGCTGCAGAACCCTGCCCACTGGTAAGCTCCTGCCCAATTGCCCTGGTCACAGATCAATTTTCTCACTAATCTGCCAGAATCCTGAGGTAACACCACAGTCTCAGTAGTCATCGACCGCTTCACTAAGTCCATGCGCCTTATCACACTTCCTGGCTTCCCCTCTGCCTGTACTATGGCAGAACTCTTTTCAACCATGTGTTCCATTACTTCAGGATCCCAGGGGACATTGTGAGTGACTGGGGCCCACAGTTCACTTCCTGCATGTGGGCCAGCTTCATGGAGAAACAGGGGCTGACCGTAAGCCTAACAGCTGAGTATCACTCACAAGCCAACAGCCAGGTTGAGTGAGCGAACGAGGGGATCGGCCGGGTCCTCTGCATGTTCTTCACCTCCAACTCGGATGATTGGGCCCAGTTCTTGCCATAGGCGGAGTATGCCCAAAACTCCCTGCACCACTTGGCCTCTCAACTCACCCCATTTCATTGTATGCATCGAGTACCAGCACCTTTTGTTCCCCTGGAATGCTAGTCCTACCAACTCACCAGCTGTGAATGACTAGTTTCAGCCTTGTGAGCAGGTCTGGGAGAACACCCACCAATTTATCAAGCAGGTTGCCCAACAGTACAAAGCAAGCACTGACCAACACAGAGGTCAAACACCTGCCTCGTTCTCAATCACCAGACTTTTGATTATGCACACCTGTTCTAAATCACACACACACACACACTCACAGTCACCCTTTTTAAGAGACTCTCAGTCACACACCAGTTGTGAAGTATACACTCAGCTTACTTGTATTTCTGATGTTACCAAGCCTGTTTCTCTCTGCTATCCTGGTTTGACTTTGCTGTTGTTCTTCATTTTCTGTGTGTTGCCCAGCCAAGTATATCCTGTTTTGCTGATTGCTAATTGGTACAAGGAGGACAGTACTGAACAGTGGTGTGTATATGTTTCTGGATATAATGCCAATGACAGTGATCTTCACTTACAGCCTGTGAAATTTATCTCATTGTCTGTGACTGTTTAAACAAATTCCCAGGAGTCATGAACAGGTTCTCACTTTCATTCCTCACTTTCATTATTACATACCTGTACTATTAGATTTTATTTTAGTTAATGAATAATTAATAGCACTTAATATTCATTTGCTAAATAATAAGCTTAAACAAGGGTTAAAATTAAAGCAATGATTCACGTCACCACAGTTAAGAATGACTAAGTAAATGTTATGTGATCTTTATTTTCCATACAGTGTGATTTTGGAGAATGCGTTCAGAAACACATAATCACACATTAGGCCTGAGACCAAAGACATGTCTTAGCTCCAATATTCACACCTGTTTCTCCAGCTCTCCATTTAGAATCTGATGTATGGTCATTGAGCCATGGTATCCCTGCATTCTCTAATGAGACTAGATGGATCATTGAGCTGCACAGTGAGAGGAGATGCTTGTGAAGTCAAGGGCAGAGATTTCATCACCAAATCTGCTGCTGGACAATCTTACTGAACATCAAACATGTGATTTAAGCACACAGCATATTACTTGGTCTTGGTCTTGGTCTTTTGGTCCTCTCTTTCTATCATCCATTTTAATTGATACAGAAGTACAGCCAATTCCTGGATTATTAGTATACTTCAAGAGCACAGCCAAAAATAGTTGTGTAAAATAAACATTACAAACTATTATCTAGATTGTTCACTCAATTGAAGAAAGTACTTAACTTTTCTCTAACAAAAATATTCTGGGGTTAAAAAAAAAATTATTGTGTATTTTCCCATCACATAAGCCTGTCTTAAAAGTAACCCACAAAACTCTGCATCTGAACTTCACAAAGCATAACTGTAAATGTGTGTTGTGATCAAATAAGACCCAGACTGAACTTTCTGGCCAAGCACATCATCTGCATTTTTGATGGGAAAAAATAACCTACTGCTCACTGTAAAATATGGGTCATTGATGTTTTTTTTTTTAAATAGTGTGAAGATTAATGGTATGGTAAGTTTTCCTACCTAAAGTACCAAAATCTGGTAGTGAAATCCGGATATGGATTTGGATTCCTAATGAACAAACCAGAGGGAACAGTGGCAAGAAAAATCTCCCTGACGTGACATGGGGAAGAAACCTTGATGACATGGGGAGGAAACCTGTCCTCATCCGAGTGACAACGTATAGTGTGATGAGTCATTATTCTTCCACAACTGAATACAATAAAGTCAAGCAGTTCTTGAAGTGTGTTTAAAGGATATTTAGTATAAGTATCAAGGTCTTTTTTTTCATTAGAGTTTTAGCTTTATGTGTATAGTATCCAAGTGAAGTTATCCACTGAATAATGAATGAGACTTGAGTAAAATATTTTTAACAACTGCAGTCATTAAGCTGTCCAAGTGAGACCATCCACTGCCATCTTTAGGGTATCCAGTTGGTACCATCCATAGCAATCTATAAACTTTAAACTTTAACATTAGGCTAGCCATGTTCCTTCCACAATAATTGGTTCTCTTCATAAATATGAACAATAATGATTATGTAAAATAAACGTTACACACAATAATTACAAGTTTTACACTCAAGTAATAGGATAAACATTTTTCCTTGTTCTAACACGCATTCTCTTATTAGAACTACTTACACACACACACACACACACACACACACACACACACACACACACACACAAGTGAACAGTCAGTTCTCAAAGTTGATGTGTTGGAAGCAGGAAAAATGGACAAGCATAAGGATCTGAGAGACTTTGACACTGGCCAAATTGTGATGGCTAGATGACAGAACATCAGACAGAACATCTCCAATATGACAGGTCTTGTGTGGTGTTCCCAGTATGCAGTGTTTAATACCTATCAAAAGTGGTAAAAGGAAGGACAACTAGTGAACCAGTGACAGGGTCTTTGGCGCCCAAGGCTCATTGATGTGTATGGTGAGTGAAGGCTACCCAGTCTGGTCCAATCCCACTGAAGAGTTACTGTACACAAATTGCTGAAAGAGTTAATGCTGGCTTTGATAGAAAGGTTTCAGAACATGCTGCATATAGGGCTGCATAACTGCAGACCTATCAGCGTGCCCATGCTGACCCCTGTTCATAGCCGAAAGTGCCTACTATGGGCACATGAGCATCGAAACTCGACCATGGAGCAATGGAAGAAAGTGGTTTGGTCTGATGAATCATGTTTTCTTTTACATCATGTGGATAGCCAGGTGTGTGTGTGTTGCTTACCTTGGGAAGAGATGGCACCAGGCTGCAGTATGGGAAGAAGACAAGCCGGCAGAGGCAGTGTGATCCTCTGGGCAATATTCTGCTTGGAAATCTTGGGTAATGGCATTCTTGTTGATGTTACATTGACACATACCACCTACCTAAACACTGTTGCAGACCAGGTAAACCCTTTCATGGCAACGATATGGCAGTGGCCTCTTTCAGCAGGATAATGCACCCTGCCACACTGCAAAATTTGTTATAATAATGTTATGGCTGATTGGTGTGTGTATATAAAAAAAGTAAATAATAATAATAATAATTATTATTATTATTATTATTATTATTATTACACACCAGGTAATGAATATAAAACATACAAACATGGCCACCATGGACTTCCAGAATACTCACACATTGACACGTTCACTCTCACCTTGCATCCAATTCACCGCACAGCCACACACAGCCACAGTATAAAATAGGACTTTCAGTTTAAATAGACTTTCACAGTATAAAATAGGACTCACCCTTTGCAAAGTATATGCTTCATTCCTTGTGTTTGTGATGATACCAAGTTTATCTCTTTGCTCGTGTTTTTGTTCTTGACCCAGTTTTGCCTAGCATTTTTTATATTGTCTTGCCTTGAATATTCTGTTTGTTGATAGCCTGACCATTGCCTGTTTTCTGGCTCTGATTTTCTGGATCTGGATCTGCCCATTCATTACATGACAGAATACTTCGCCTCCCCTGTGAATGCATCAGGAGTGCTGAGCTGGCGGCAGCCAATCACGGCTCATGGCCACCTTATGGGAGAGCAGTGCCAACTCCTCACAGAGCTCAACGGCAAGGTAAATCTACTCTCTCAAGCGCTTTTCCACAGCCCACCACTATGCTCACCTTCCCAGCCCTATCTTGCACCTATGCCCACACCTGAAATATTCTCTGGTAATGTTTCCCAATACCAAGGCTTTTTGCTCCAGTGTTCCATTTATTACACCACCTTCAAGAGAATATCTGAGTTACAGAAGGTATCCTAATTCATTAATCTGCTTACTGGGAAGGCTTTAAAGTGGGCATCTGCTCTGTATAAGCAAGCGGGCAAACCAGTCCTCCCTTTCATGCCTCATTGACCTTTTTCGTCACATGTTTGATCATTCTCCCTATGGGAAAAAGGCTGGAGAGAGGCTGTTAACCTGTGTGCAGGGTAATCATGTCCTCGAACATGCGCTCGAATTCAGAATTATAGCAGCCAAAAGCAGCTGGAATGACACCGTGCTGAAGGTAGCGTGTTGTCGTGGACTTCATGCCAAGGTGCTCTCTGAAATAGCCTACATAGATGAACAACTTATGCTCAACAGTCTCATCGATCTCACCATCAGGCTAGACCACCTCCTCCTGCAACATCCGCCATCTTTTCAGCTAGAGAGCAACCTCAAGATCATTTCTCCTGGGGAGCCCATGCAGCTGGGGCGAACCAAGAATAAAGCCAGAGGTTTACCTTGACACAGACCCTATGATTGCGCTATAGACTTGCTCCCAGGATCCATGCCTCCTCACAGTCGCAATTATCATCTTTCCCTCAACAAACAGCAGGCCATGGAAGAATACAAAAAGAGGAGAAAAGAGGAGGTGGAATCAATTTACTTTGGTTTGAACCAATGTACCGTAAAGTACCCCTGCCCTTAGTTCCTGCCACCCTAGAATAGCTCCAATCAGCCAAAGTATTCATGAAACTCAATCTGAGGTGTGTGTACAATCTGGTAGGCATCAGAGAGGGCGGCAAGTGGAAAACCGCCTTCAGCACTACTTCAGGTCACTGTGAGTACATAGTAATGCCATATGGACTCTCTAGCACCCCCTCAGTCTTCCAGTGCCTAATTAATGATGTTCTCACAGATATGCTGGGTACATTTGTCATTGTTTATACTGACAACATCCCAATTTATAAACCATCCCTGGAAAGCTATGTCAGCCATGGTTGCCAAGTCCTCAAATGCCTCCTGCAACATCAGCTCTACATTAAGGGGAAAAGTGCAAGTTTCATCAGAAAACCATAGCCATTCTTGGCTACATCATTACCTGGATGGAGTAGCCATGGATCAAAGCAACGTGGACACCATGGTCAGCTGGCCTACACCCTGTATGGTCAAGGACTTGCAGCAATTTCTGATCTGTTTATCCTGACAGATCAGAAGAGCCTAGACTATCCCCATACTGCTAAATGCCTCAACCCCCATCAAGCACGCAGGTCACTATTCTTCAATCAGTTTCAATTCACCACATCATATCTCCCAGGTTCCAAGAACGTCAAAGTTGATGCCTTATCACATCTGCATGCATCAGAATCCAGTCATGATCTTGAGGAAATCACCTTCCCTCCAGAATGTGTAGTGGGGAGCATTGAATGGGAACTAGATCAAGCCATTCGCAACACCCCCAGACAAAGATACCATAATCTTGCCCTCCAAACAAACTCTTCATACTGACCCAGTTCAGGAACAGACTCATAACTTGGGCACACACCTCAGTAGCTACCAGCCACCCAGGAATCCACAGAACCTAGCACTTGCTGAGAGAAAAGTACTGGTGGCCGAACATGATAAGGGACGTACAACAGGTCATCACCTCGTGCAGTACTTGTGCCCAAACCAAGGTACCCCAAACATTCCCAGCTCGCAAACTCTTACCTTTACCCACATCTCAACTCCCCTGGTCTCAGCTTGCCATCGACTTTCTCCTCAATCTCCCTGAATCCCAAGGTACACCAACCATCCTCGTAGTCACAGATATATTCTCCAAGTTTCTGCACCTTATACCTCTCCCAAGATTGCCTTCAACCTTTGCCACAGCAGAATTGCTTTTTAATCATATGTTTAGATATTTTGAGATCTCAGATGACAGTGAGTGATTGGGGCCCTCAGTTTCCAGACGGAGTGTGGACCAGTTTTATGGAAAGTTAGGCAACACAGTGTGTCTCACTTCTGGTTACCATCCCAAGTCCAATGGACAAGTCAAATGGGCCAGTCAAGAGGTGGACAAATTACTTTGCTTGTATTTTCTCATTTGTAAGTCGCTTTGGATAAAAGCGTCTGCTAAATGAATAAATGTAAATATAATGTAAATGTACTCCATTTATTCTGCTCAGCTACACTGAGGATGGGCCCAATTCATAAACTGGGCTGAATATGCCCAGAACTCACTCTGCTACTCAACCACCCAGCTCACACCTTTCCAGTGTGTTCTCAGATACCAGCTCCTCTTATTTCCATGGAATACCAATACCACAGATACCCCAGTCATAGTCGAATGGTTCAAATGCAGTGAACAGGTATTGAAAATTACCCACCAATGCCTGGAGAGGGCTGCACAAACCTTCAAGAACAATGCTGATTGTAGCAGGGGACCTACTCTTGAATATCAGCCCGGTGACCAACGAAGTCACCTACCAACTTGAAATGTCATGTCAGTACCGTATTTCCCCTTCATTCCATGTGTCCCATCTCAAGTGGGAGGGGTATGGCCCAGAGGAACAGTGTTGGGTCCCTGTCCAAGACATACTTGACCCAAACCTCACAAGGGAGGAGGGATGACTCTGTTCAGTGTACTCACACCACAAACTCCACCTCCCAGTCTACACTGCAGCCTACAAACATGGCCACCACAGACTTCAACTCTCTGAATATTCACACATTGACATGTTCACTCTCACCTTCATTTTGATCATGCACACCTGCATCCAATTTACCACACAATCACAGCCACAGTATAAATAGGACTTTCAGTTCATTCACCCTTTAGAAAGGAAATGCTCCATTCCTTGCATTTGCGATGATACCAAGTTTATCTCTCTGCTCATGTTTTTGTTCTTGATCCAGTTATTGATCTTACCTGATTTTTGCCTTACGCTTTGGATTTGTCTGCCTTGATCTTAATAAACTCCTCTACCTGCATTTGCATCTGTCTGCCTATTCATCACATGACACCATTAAGTCTGAAACAGTCGGAAATTTGACAGGGGAACAGAGAAGAGGATGGTGAAGGAGAGAAAAGAGGAATACATTAATTTTTGCATATTTGCATAAGTGTCAATAACTCTGAAGGGCACTATATATTAATTTAAATTACATTGCCACTACATAGTGACAATTGAGTCATAGGGACTTTCCTAATGCTTATCAGTCTAATTGTTATTTTTCTTCTTACCAAGTTTCAGCCGTGTCTGTAGTATTACATAATAATATGTTGGAGCACGTTTCTTAACATAACCATTTTGAAGATGGAGATAATGTTCTCATCAGATTGAGAACTGATGCTTCTTAAGCACAAGCACTCATTATGAGGAGAATGGCTGAAATATCACTACCTACATTGCTTCTGTGAGGTCATACAGGTGAAATGCACATGTAGACTAATGATCCATATTGGCTTTTAAGGCTGTGATATTAATCTCTGGCATCCCTTACTCCCCTCTCTATGTAGCTCAAATCAAAACTGATTGGCATTCCTTCAAAGAAAATGAATTATATATGGTTCTTATATTATTTGTCAAGGAAAAAAAACATTGCACTGCAGGTGAAACATTTCCCTAAGTGTCAGCATTTTTCCTTTACTTGCATGAACCTAAATGCATGTGAGTCTTTTTTCTTATTTTTAATTCTGGATGTGTTTTGTTACATTTCATGTAATATCCATTAACCAGTGACAAAGTGAACCTGATTTCAGCAATATTTGTGAGACTTAATGAACACACAACTTGTGTGTACAATAAGTGTACAAGTATACAAAAATTTTTGTTAGCATGGCATATTTGGAAGGTAAATATTGCATCCTACAGTACAGTATATATAGGTTTCTATAAGACCTGAGAGTCTCTTGTCAATGTCTACAGAAATTGCAGGTTTAGAAAGAGAATTGAATAAAATGTAATGAATACAATCTTATTACCGATTTCCAGCAGATTACGCCTGTTGCTTGTTCTGCAAAATAAATCTTTCAGTAAAAAAAAACTTTTGAACATCACTCACTTACACACAATACTGCCTTGCAATACATTTTCATGTGTATGCATTTATAATGCTGCTTCAAAGCAGCGAATGAATTGAGTCATATTAAAACACCATGAATGTCTATAAATTTGGTCCAGAGAGGTGTGCTATGACAAACAGCAGTTTTCTTCCCCCCACTGAGGGAATTTGGATATATGAGTTGCAAATTTAGTGAAGCTATTGAAAGTGTGGGCTCCACCATTAACCTCCAAGAGGAAGGGAGACTCTATTTGGTGCAGTCAGATTGACAATAGCTAATATTTCACCATGACACACACATTACGAAATTAATAATTAAAGTATATAACTTAATGGTCATATTGGAAATAAAGAGGGGAAATATGGAAGGGCAGGGTGGCAATAATTCTGTAATCGATTGTCTTTAAAACTAATCCACAGATATTACACAACTCCCTGTAGATAAAACATTGAAACAAATAGGTTTTTGATGGCAGTGCCAAAGTAGTTACGACCATTAGGTTGGAGAACTCTTGTGATGAAAGTGGCATCCTGGAGTGAAAGATCATGAAAATTTAAGTGGGAAATTTACACTAGAAAGCCACTGGCACTGGAGGGGGCTTATCAAGGGACATATGTGCTTTTGATAGCAGGAACACTACACTAGAGATTAATCGTGGAAAAACAAAACTGGCAATGTTTGCAGATTGAGAGCTGCCAGAAATATATTACAAGCCGCATGCTTAGGCCAGTCAGGGTCTGTTCATTTGTTTGACACTGCACCCTTTTCCAAAATTTGGTATTTCTACACCTTATGGCTTTCGCATCCTATTGTATATTATCAGAATATAACAAGAGAATCCTACCAAATATAAAGATCAACAACCATCAACACAACTGTTACATGGTATCAATCACAGACTTTACATGCATATACAAGTGCATCACTTCTCCTTGTTCGCTGAAAAAAAAACAGTAGGATTCATCGACGCTTGCTTGTGAAAAACTCATATTTGTGCCATATAGGTAAAAAATTAAACCAGTATTTTTAAAAAAAATTTTAAAGAACTAATATCTGTGAAGTTGTGTACACTTATTTCTACACTAACTGTCAGCATAGTTTTCAGAGTGTGTGCATTCTCCTCCTGTTTGCAAGATAGTAAGAAACATGGGTATGGTCTGTGGTACAGTTGTAACATTTGTTATAATTGTACAGAATCCTGATTAAGTGGCACTAAGAACATTAGGAGTAGCAAAACGTGGCAGCACTGAGACAGAAAGGATGTATACACTCATTTCCAGTCATGTAATAATCAATGCAGATCACATAAAGATGTCATCCTTTTTTTAATAATTAAAAAAAGAAATTTTAAAAATGGTTGAAATGGCTTTGCTGCACTTGCTCCATCTGCCTGGTGCATGTCTGTAATATATTGTATGTTTGTTTGGTGTGCACACCCTTACTGGTGTTCCCTCTGTTTCTGAAATATTAAACACTTTGAAGCATTCAGTTATCCTGCCGTTCAAAAAAATCCTCTAGAGAGAGTGTGAGGAACCTTTATCCATATGAAGAGAAATTAGGTGAACATAGAGTCTATTATGAAAGTATAAGCAAAAAAAAGCGAGCAGCTGTTGAGTGAAATGGAATGCACATGTGAGAATGCCATTGCACACTGGTATGCTACTCTTGTTTCTACTTCGATAATCAGGAGCAGTGTGTGCAGCCACTCGATAAACACTGGTGCAGGACGGAACAAACTAATTGCAATGTTTTAATTGCAATGAGTTCATTCTTGGGATGATAAAATGCAGCATAGAGATCTATGTTTTTTCCTGTACACTGATTAGTGATGCTTAAAAATTTAAATTAATTTATTTAATTAATTAATTTACAAGCAAGCTTGGACTACAGTATGTTGTCAGATGTATGAACCTTTTGTGTAAACCCTATCTCAGATACTGGTATGATGTCCCCTAAGGCATCATGCTGCTTTGACATCAAATGGAAGGGTGCTATCAGTGAAGCTCTGGACTTGGTTTGAGCATATGCTGTGCCCTTTCAAAGGGAACTCAACACTGTATGCACTTCACGCTGTGGGAAGCACCCTCGTACATGACCAGTATCTGAAGTCAGTGTAAAATCACGCCTATTTATAGGTCTGCTGTGGTCAGGTGACATGGTATTTCACGCATCGTGTGACTATCAAACGGCGTCTGTAAACCAGTCTTATTATCTTCAGTGAAAGACCGTATGTCGGTTGTCTGTGTGAACATTCCTAAAAACTCTTCACTTCTCTCTGTTTTTTCAGAAAATGTATATAACTTTACTTTTCTGTCCCTCACCTCTTTGAGAGTATGAGACGTAGAGCGTTCAGGAAATGTGTTACTCCCTGCTCCCATTTCATTACAGGGGATGTCGGACACACTTTCTGTGTGAAGTGTATGGTAGTGGAGCATGCTGTGGCATGGCTCCGCTTCCGGCTCTCTCGCTTCTCAGCCGAAACGAGATGGGTTTCAGAACCTTAAGACTCTGGGCCGGCCGCTGGCTGGCCTCGAGGTCCTGCATGGATCTGGAGGGGGAATCGGTGTGGCAGGCTGACCAGGCAAACCTGCTGAACTTTGAGAGAGGCACAGAAGACGAGTGCAGAAAGCCAGGGGGAAAGGGCAGCCACAGTCGCAGCCTGCTATTAGGCCTGATTTAAAATGATAATATCAGTGCCAAAAGGCAAAAAGAAGTGGTCCTGAGGGGCCGCGGAGGAAGGTATCAGGGGATGAGAGGCACTTAACCCCAGAATTACTGTAGGGCTCCCCTAGTCAATGTCGTCCCAAGTTTTCAGTATTCTCTGGTCAGCGAGCTGTAACAGGGCATCAAAAATCTGATGCTTCCCCTCCAGCAAAATATGGAAAGCTAACATCACTAAAGACCATCTGACAGGATGGAAACTACTGCCAAATGTGTCTCCATGGGTTCTGTCCTCCATAGAAAAGGGTTCCAGGTCCAGTTCATAGCTCAACCCTCCAAGTGCATCGATGATGTGATGGCTCCTTTGCGACTCCAGGGCATCCATGTACTAAACTACCTGTATGACTGGTTAATTCTAGCATGGTCCAGGAAGTTGTTGATTCAACATCGTGATGTTGTTCTTGCCCACATGAGGAGCTTGGGGCTCAGGTTGAGCCTCAGTGAAAGTTGCTTCTCCAGTTGAGAGTGACTTTTCTAGGGGTTATATGGGATTTGAATACAATGAGGGCATGTCTATTCCCAACACTGAGCAAGATAAAGTTAGGTCTGGGCATCCCCTCCAGTCTCTATGGAGACTGTTGGGGCTTATGGCAACAGCAGCCAACATCATACTATTGGGCACATTGCACATGAGACCTTTCAGTGGTGGCTGAAAGTTGGGGATTTCACCCGAGGACAAAATCCCTGAGAGTAATCAGTGTCATGCAATGATGCCTACGTGCTCTGAGAACTTAGAGGTGTCCCCGGTTTCTAGTCTTGGGTCACACTGTAAGGGCATCTCTTATCGCAAGACGGTAATGTCAGATGCCTCCCTCACAATCTCTGGTGCAGTCCTCATCTAGTGTGGCTATTACAATCTCATCTAGGGGATGAGATTGCACTAAGGGTTTTGGTGTTGTTAGAATGGATTTCAGCTCAAGTCAACAGATCACAGACAGACACTATAAATATAATAGCCTAACCATAATATTTATTTGTCAGGTTGTGGTTACTGGAGCCATGACTTCAGGGTGGCCTACGGCCAAAATAACAAACAAAAACAGCTTTAAAAAATACAAAATTTACCTAACATGATAAAAATGAAAATACGAAAGAACTTCCCTAACTTCCTATCGTAAAAAGTACACAAATGATCATCCAAAATAAATAGCAGGTCACCCCTATGCTCCAAACATCTTTAACAAGAACCATAACAAAGAATAACCTCCACCATGAAATGAACTATCAAACAAATGTTTGACATACAACTAGTATTAGATCTGCCAATGAGAGAAGAAATCCATGGAGCGCCACACACAACACAGATGATGCTGGAATGAGATCCATGACTAGCGGTAAACCGACCCTTTTATAGGGACACACTGTTGCATCAGCCAATCACAGCTCCCATTCCTCGTGGGTCACCAGAAGTCCTGTACAACACACACGAAGGAGAGGGGGAACAGGAAAAAATGCAAACAATGCATGGTGTGCAATACCGCAGATGACAGCAGGTCGTAATAGTGGCATATAAATTGCCTAGAAGTGTGGGCCGTACTCCTAGCACTGAATTCCTTCTCCTCAGTTGAGAGGTCAACGTGCATTAGACTATACAGCCGAGGGTCCGCCGAGCAGAAGTGGACGTGTTCACCGCAAGGAGACAACACGCTGCTCGCTGTGGTTCGCCTCACTCCTCCAGCACCAAAAAGAAAAGGAAAGGGCTGGACGCTATGGTATGCACGTGGCCGAGATCACATCTATATGCCTTTTCCCTGATTGCTCTGCTCCCACAGGCTCTAGCAAGAGTTCGCCATGTTAAACACTAGACTACGATCCATGAGAAAATTGTATGCATTTAAGTGGCAACTTTTTTATCGTGGTGTGAGGAACACCAGTGAGACCCAGTAACTGCGCAATAGCTACAGTCCTGGAGTTCTTACAGGAACGTTTCTCAGCAGGGTTGGATCCATCTGCAATTAGGGTCTACGTGGCCGCCATTTCAGCCAGCCATGCCCCTATTGATGGAGCTTCTGTGGGGCAACATCCTCTAACTTCGAGGTTTATGCATGGTGTCAGATGGCTGGGGCACATCTGCAGACCACACATATCTTCCTGGGACCTTCTGTGGTCTGGGAAGGTCTGTCAGGCACCCCATTTTAGCCCTTAGAGTCAGCTTCAGAAAAGCTAGAGGTAGCTCTTTTGGCTGGCCCTGACTTCTCTGTTGCCCCTTCCTGCCTTGACTTTGCCCTTGGATTAACCAAGGCCTCCCTATATCCTAGGCTGGATTATTCCTAAGTGCCTACATCTGCTGCCCAGCCAGTAGTGTTCCACGCTTCCTCCCCTCCTCCGTTCCTTACACCGGAATGAGGAAGATTGAACCTACTGTGTCCAGTGAGGGCTCTTTGTACTTACAGTACGTCCACCGCTCTGGCCAGTGGTGTAAGTCAGAGCAATTGCTGGTCTGCTTGCCAGTGACAGTAGAGGTGATGCTACGTCAAAGCAGCGCATCTCTACTGAAGTAGGGGGCATGGTGGCTTAGTGGTTAGGGGGTTGGGGGTTTGAATCCCACCTGGGGTTCGATTCCTTGCCCGGTGTGTGCAGACTTTGGTAGAGTGGGTTGTCCACTAATGGCAGAGTTGGCAGTTCGATTCCAGGGCCACATGCCGAACTGTCCTTAGGCAAGACACTGAACCCCAAGACACTGAGCTCCCAATGGCAGGTTAGCGCCTTGCATGGCAGTTCTGCTGCTGTTGGTGTGTGTGTGAATGTGTGTGTGTGTGTGTGTGTCTGAATGGGTAAATAAGACTCAGTGTAAAGCGCTTAGGTTTAAAAAGTGGTATATAAGTGTAGACCATTTATCATTTACTTTGCATGTTCTCCCAGGGTTCTCTTGGGTGTTTCTTCTAGGTACTCTGATTTCCCTCCCCCAGTCCAAAGATATATGTTATAAGCTGATTGATATCTCTAAATTGTCTGGTTGAGAAAATGGATGGATGGACCTACTAAAGTAGTAAGTGCTGATTAACAATGTTAATACGACCAACAGCCAGTATGCCAAAGATACAAGTTCACTGGGAGCACAAACATAGTCATTAGGCCTACACACTAATCCTAGATGGAACTCAATTATTTACCCCTACAAAACTTACTTGGGAGCAAGCAGAATATCACCAGCGGTATGTTTTGTTGAAATAAAATTACATCTCAAAATTACACTACAATCAAGTAGAAATTAGAATTATTACTTAAAAACAAAACACTAAGCAACACAGATCCACACCATTAATAAACATACCACCACTTTAGTGCTGAACCGGAAAGGGGTGTAGAGTGGGCAGATCCTTGACCATAACGCATCCAAAGTGGCATAAACAAGGGCTTAAATACCCCAATAGCAGCAGCTCATAGGCCTACAGCTCAGTCAGTCTACAAAATTATTACGACATAACTGAAAAAAAAAAACATTGTTACCACACCCCACTAAAATGCTACAGAAGTTACTGATTAGAAGTTTTAAGTGTTAAAGTGTTTTTAAAATGTATGTAAAGATATGCACATATATGATGATTGTCGATAACATATAAAATGGTTTTCTTTAATCCAGGATAAAAAATCATTATTTGTTTCCCTTATAGTTCAGCCAAAAGAGGCTGAACATCTGTGAGTTATGGACCACATACACTTTCCTTTAATTACTATTTAATTATCTCAAATTGTTTATTCATTGGCTAGCTTCTAATCACAGCCCCTCATTTACATTTACTCAGTTGGGCCAGGAAACAACACTTTAATGCCTTCAAGAGTTAACACATATAGTTAAGGTTGTAAAATAAAATAAAAAAAGAATAATAAATAGCACTCTCCAGAATTGAGCCAACTTTAAAATTACATCTGACTGAGGTCAAGATCTGTAGGGCCCAAGGTCTGCAACACAGCTAAAGGGAGCGTGTGCAGTTGTCTTTGACATTGGTGCCTTCAGCTTGATCTGGACAAATTCCGCCTGGTCAAACAGGTGTTCCGCCTAAACTAGGCCATTAATCTGCCCACAGCTGTCTCTGTAGGATTCAAGGTTAATTATCATTAAATAATCCATTAGAAAGAGTGATAGAAAAAGAAAATGGAAGGAATACAGGATATATACAGGGAATAGTGAACATTGGAGCACTGATAAGGCTAGGCAGGTTTTACTTAGACTGTCGCATTAACTGGGATAAATATACAGTAGCTCAACCTGGATTGGTTCAAAATAAGCGCAAACATATAATGTAATAGTATCTTATATAAAAGCATTACTTACAGTATTTTACATTCATTTCTCCTCGATACTCAATAAAGTGAGGTTTGTGACGTGTTTTAAATGTCACCATCATTAAATACATGGCCAATGAGCTATCACCCCACCACAGTATATAAGCCTGTTGTTTATGCCTCACGTAGTGCGTCATGGTCAAAAGCACGCCCCTTCCTTTCATTGCTATGGACTACAGAATGTGACAGTGGGCTACCAAGACTGTGTGTGCGTGTGTGGTGTGCTGCTTACTCTGTGTGGTGTCCGTTCAGGGCTCCCATGTGTGCGGCATTGCCATTTAACTTAGCTTAGTTCAGAGCACCAGCTGTTGCTGTTATAGCCACTAAAGAAGCTATTGTATGATTTCTGTATGTGCCATCGTGAGTATTACATCATCGGATCATGGGTCCTTTTTGCATGCCTTAAGGCAGGCTGAGTGCGAGCAGTGACCCTAGTACAGCTTTTGTCCCCCCTCCTCACTCTTTGAGACACTTTGCTGCTTTTGGGGTCCAGTCACATCTCCATCTAATGCCCAAGTGGGCTTCAAGGTTCCTTTTTTTGTTGTATTGGTATTATTTCTGTTCATTTGTGTTAGCGTAGTTTTGTTTCTTCCCGTAATGTGGATATTTTGTCAAATTTTGTTTCTTTGTCTATTTTGTTTAGATTGTAATTTGTATTTCTCTTGCTTTTCATTTTGTTATATTGGATTTAGAAAATTGACTTGGAATGTGCTTCTTTATTTATTTATTTGTTTGTTTATTTATTTATTTAATTATAATTTATATTTTTGTGCTTTATATATTGATTGCTTTCTTTCTTAAATGTGATTTTTTTCATAGGAGCTGAGTGCTTCCTGAAGCGGGTTGGTTCCTTGCTGCACCTTAGGCTTTACTTCACCAAGGGTTGTCATTATTGCTGTGTCCTTATTTGCAGTGAATCTTGTACGTGTGATTCTGATGGGTGGGGATTTCTTTTGTATATCTGGTGCTGTCATACTAGCCCACTCTTCATATAGGATGCCTCAGCCCTCCTACAACGATTATTGTTAATTCCTCATTTTTGTTTGTTTCATTCGATCAATGACCATTCATTGTGCTGGTTTTTGGTTTTAAATGATTCTTGGCCAATTTTTAGGTTTAATAAAAATTATTTTTTTATGGAAACTCACGCCTCTTGCCTTTTCTAAGTGGATCGTAGTTGTGTGCCTTTATTTGGGTTATTTTCCCCATCATTCCGGGGTGGCGTAGTCACTACAATCGAGTCACTTGCTACATCAATATCTTATCATTCCTTTTACAAATAATTTTCCAACACATAGTTGGCACTTTCATATCCTCAACATACTAACATTAACATTTCACAGCCCTATAGATGACACCTGACTTGTGCTTAGTTTACACTAGGCTTAGAATTTATCTATAGAACACTCCTGTGAATATTTTAAGGAGCCAATTACAGACCAGCTCACCCAGAGAATCAAAGCTAGTGCTGAGAAATGAAGCAGTTGTAATGGGCTCAACAAGGATCCAAATCTCCTTCAAATAGTGCTTCTGGTGCATTACAGCAGGCTAATAGTGACTTTCTCAATTTTTATATAATTAGTCTGGATAATGAACTAATAAATGAACGTGTGTGTGTAAGGGTGTGTGTGTGTGTGTGTGTCATTTTTAATCACATTAAAATCTACAAGAAGGAGCTATTTTGTTCATTATAATCACATTGCTCATAGTGATGGAGGTACCACTAATATAATTTTTAGTGTACTGTAAAAAGCCATTTTACAAGATAGATGTTTAGACACTGAGTGGCCAAGCCCATTATATAAGACTTATTTGTGACTCATTTCTATGCATTTCTTTTTCCTTACTTTTTTCTTTTAGATATTTATATAAATTTCATAAGTTTCCTATACGTTTGTATGCATTCATTATGATGGATGAACAAAAGCTCATATTAAGGTTTGAGATAACAGACATTTCAGTCATTAAGAACTACAGGTTCACAATTTATTACTACATAATTTATTGTGTTATATGTATATATGTATTTTTTTTTTTTTTAAACCTCAGTTTAAATGGTTAGGTTTGTTTTGTTGTTTGTAACTGGATGTTGATCAGTTTTTTCAATAATTCAATTCAATTCAGTTTCATTTGTATAGCACTTTTTTACAATTGACATTGTCACAAAGCAACTTTACAGAAATATTTAAATTTCCAAATCTAAATTTTAATTTGATAAATTTGTCCCTAATGAGCAAGCCAGAGCTGATGGCGGCAAGGAAAAACTCCCTGAGATGAAATGAGGAAGAAACCTTGAGAGGAACCAGACTCAAAAGGGAACCCAACCTCATCTGGGTAACACCGGATAGTGTAATTATAAATAAATCCCTTCTAGGGATGTCACGATACCAAAAATCTAGTAGTCGGTACCGATACCACCAAAAGTACACAATACTCGATACCAAAGTC
>JANDJT010000228.1:13168044-13178448 GCA_024331685.1 Stegophilus panzeri
AGCATTAGTTTAAATTCACTGATATGGTGGCAGGCCAAAAAGATTTATTAAAAGCATGAACATTTGAATAATTATTATTGACATTAAGCTACATGTTGCTCTCAGGACACGGGCTGAATGGCGATGCCTGAACCTCTGTACCTTCATTAATAACGGTACCTATGCTATTGCAGAAAAACAAGTACCATCACGTTTTAAGAATGTTGGTACCGACTTGGTACCGAAGTATCGGTTCTCGTGCCATCCCTAATCCCTTCTATAATTGTGTGCTATGTGATAAAACAAAAGTGCAGCTGTGTAATCAGGCGATTCACCACAGTCTCAACATGAAGTCTATTCTGCTGAAATCATGCACTGTCTACTGTTGGAGACCCGGGCGAAAAAAGACACCGCACCAAAACTGCCCGCATCAGTTGCGGTCCAATACCATCTCCACAGCTTCCAAGTGTCCCTAGGCTATCCATATGGGGCCATCCTCATCAACAGTGACTGGCCTCCAAGCAACAAGAACTCCAGAAGCAAGGCACCAGGATGGTCCAGGTTGGCATGGAGAGCAGAACGGTTCAGGGCCACTGCTATCCCAGGAGCAACACATGTAGAGCATTGGTATCATCCAAAGTCTTCGCAGGTGTTGGCGTCATCTGGAATCTTCGTAGAGGCTGGTTCTAAGCTGGAGCAGGCACATTCACTGATTACCTCTGGATAGGCAAGTAGGAACCGGAAACAAATGGAGAAGGATTAGCTGCTGTTCACTGAATTTCAGGCAGAGATAACCATGCGCAATTGTTATCGTTTTATCAGAGATGACTGTAGTACAAGGTTATGAGATGCGTTATGTGAAAGCTAGGTTAAAGAAATGTGTTTTTAATCTAGATTTAAACTGAGAGAGTGTGTCTGAACCCCAAACATTATCAGGAAGGCTATTCCATAGTTTAGGAGCTAAATGTGAAAAAGCTCTACCACCTTTGGTAGAATTTGATATCCTCTGTATTATCAAAACTCCAAAGTTTTGCGACCTTAAAAAGCATGAAGGATTGTAATGTGAAAGAAGATTGGTTAAATATAAAGGAGCTTGGCCATTTAGGGTTTTATAGGTAACAGTATTTTATAGTCGATACAGAACTGAAAAGGTAACCAGTGTAGAGGTGATAAAATTGGGGTAATGGGTTCATATTTTCATGATCTGGTAAGAACTCTAGCAGCTGCATTTTGGACCAACTGCAAATTATTTATTGAGGATGCAGGACAACCACCAACAGTGCATTATAATAATCTAGTCTTGAGATCATAAATGCATGAACTAGTTTTTCTGCATCAGAAACAGATAAGATGTTACATAGCTTGGCAATATTTCTAAGGTGGAAGAAGGCTGTTTTTGTTACCTGGGAAATATGATTTTCAAATGGCAGGTTGCTGTCTAATACAACACCCAGGTCTTTAACTATAGTGAATGAAGTAACTGTACATACTATTCTAAATATAGATTGTATTCTAAGAGAATTTGTGTACAGATTTTTGGTCCAATTAGCAATATCTCTGCTTCATCTGAATTTAGTCAAAGAAAATTACCAGTCATCCATTCTTTAATGTCTTTAACACATTCTATTAACGTGGAAATTTTAAAAATTTCATCTGGTCTTGTAGAAATATATACCAGAGTATCATCAGCATAACAGTGGAAATCAATCACATGTTTTCTAATAATATTTCCAAAGGGCAGCATGTATAAAGAAAACAGCAAGAGGCCTAACACCGATCCTTGCGGCACAACATACTTTACTACCGTTAAATTAGAAAGTTCATCATTTAAATAAACACATTGGTAGTGGTCAGATAGGTAGGCTCTAAACCAGTTTAATGCCTGTCCTTGAATACCAATGTAGTTTTGTAATCTATCTAAGAGTATGTCATGATCTATGGTGTCGAACGCAGCACTAAGTTCAAGTAGAACAAGCAGTGAAATGCATTTTGGTCAGATGCTAGAAGTAAGTCATTTGTAATTTTGACAGGTGCAGTCTCTGTGCTGTGACGAAAACCCACAGCATGAAAAAAGAGCAAAGAATCATATAAAACCCAGCAAACCTTGAGATTATCACTTGTCACATTACAACAAAATACATTTTTTATTTTATTCATTTCATTAAGATTTTTATTAAACATTAAACATTTTGTAAATGTTAGCTATTACTGTAGCCTAGACATAAACAAAAAGTGGGAGCTTCCTGCAAATGTAATTTCTCACATTTACAAAATCAGGTCATTGTTCGCACATCAGTGCAAATGTCTCTTTATGTATAGAGACAAAAGAAAGTTATTACAGAATGATCACTCTGTATGGCCGCCCATCAGTGTAAACGTCTCTATGTATGAAGACAAAAGAATGAGGTTTAATCACTGTGTATGTTAGTTTAGTGTAGTGACTGTGTTTATTTGTGAAGATACTGATGAATCAAAACATAGTGCACCCCCCAAAAAACTTTCAGCTCTGGCTTTATTCTTTCAACAGTATGTACAAAGCAAATTGAAATCACTATTTTTTAAAAACCTTTCCATGAATTTTATGCCATCTGGCTATCTATGGTCCTGCATGGATGGATCATAGAGATGCCTGTACAATCGTACCTTTCGGCAAGAGTTGCCTCGAAGTCATTAATTTTCGGATGCGATGCCGCATGGCAAATTACAATAAACGCTGTGCACACCACCATGAGAAATGAGGCCTGCGCACTCAACATGCTCGACTGCCCACTCCGCAATAACATCATTTTTGCCGTGCGCTCCCTTATGCTATTGCGGATGCGTCGAGTATAAACCAGGCTTAATGTTGTCTAGCATTAGTGTTTGTGTAGGGAGCCACAAATTAAAAAAAAAAATTTCAAAGGGTGCCGTGACTGAAAAAAAGTTGGGGAGCGCTGGTGTAGATGACAGGCATAACCGTAACAAAAGTTACGCATTTTAAAATGAAAACGCACTAGTGTAAACAGAGCCTTAGAGGCAGAGGTTCTTTTTCAGAAGTACAGATGGGCAGAGGTTCACCAAGCTGTGAAAAACAATTTGTGGAACAATTTGTGGAACAATTTCAGAATAATGTTCCTCAATGTAAAATTGCAAACACTACGAATATCTCATCATCTACAGTACATAATATCATCAAAATATTCTGAGAATCTGGAGAAATCTCTGTGCTCAAGGGACAAGGGTGAAAATCAATATTGCATTCCCATGATCTTCGGGCCCTCAGGTGGCACTACATTAAAAACAGGCATGATTCTGTAGTGGAAATCACTGCATGGGCTCAGAAACACCTCCATAACTCAGTGTCTGTGAACACAGTCAGCCGTGCCAGCCACAAATGCTGGTTAAAGCTCTATCATGCAAAGAAGAAGCCATATGTGAACATGATCCAGAAATGCCACCGTCTTCTCTGGGCCAAAGCTCATTTAAAATGAACTGAGGCAAATTGGAAAACTGTTCTGCGGTCAGACAAATCAAAATATGAAATTCTTTTTGGAAACCATGGATGTCGCATCCTCTAAACTAAAGAGGAGAGGGACCATCCAGCTTTTTAGCAACTCTCAATTCAAAAGCCTGCATCTCTGATGGTATGAGGGTGCATTAATGCCTATTGAATGGGCAGTTTTCACATCTGGAAAGGCACCATCATTGCTGAACGGTATATACAGGTTTTAGAGCAACATATGCTTCCATCTAGATTCTATCCCATCTTTACTTCTGAGAGACTCTGCCTCTCTAAGATACTCTTTTTGTACCCAATCATGTTACTGACCTGTTGCCAATTAACCTAATTAGTTGCTAAATGTTCCTACAGCTGTTTCTATTTAGTAACACTTACTTTTCCAGCCTTTTGTTGCCCCCATCCCAACTTTGTAAGGCTGAGCGCATCAAAATTATTATCTGTGACGATTTCATTTACAACTATTGCCTTAGGCACGAGAGATCTAATGTTTAGGAGCCCAAGTTTTAAAAATCCTTTCTGTTTGCCTTTTTTGCTATCATCTGGTTTAATTGAAATCAGATTTTTTTCTAAATCTTGTATTATTATTTTTATTTTTTCTTGTTATTCATGGAACAGACACAGTCTCTATAGGATGGACTACAAATGCCGTATTATCATTTAAGTAATTTGAACATTGGCTATTATAACTGTTATTGATGATTGTACTTAGTTGTTCGCGGGATGTGACTAGTCATATGGTGTGTAGCATCTGGGAGATGTTGTCTGAGAGGAGATCTGCTCCAAGTCTGCTGGGGTGCAGGCCATCAGCATGGAACAACCTAGGTTGCTCCCAGAAAAGATTCCAATTATTCACAAAGAGCGGATTCTGTTCATTACACCATGATAATAACCACTTGTTTAGAGCGAAAAGTCTACTGAACCTTTCAAGTCCACATCTGTATGTGGGGAGAGGTCCGGACACGATGATCTTCACCGCTGGTGATCTGCTGTGTACCGTCTCGATCAGGCTGCCGAAGTCCTTCTTCAGGATTTCCATCTGACATAGCCGGATGTTGTTCACCCCTGTGTACAGCACGACAGCTCCGATGTTCTCGTCATCCTTCAGGATCGCGGGTACCTGCGCAGTGACATCAAGAACACAAGCACCAGAAAAACAGTGGGTGTGTACCTAAACTTTAGTTCAGGTGAAAAACTGAGCCTAGATTTAGAAATAAGTTCATTACCTTCCCATAAAATGATGAAAGGGCAGTACAGTGGTCTAGGATCCTTGGTTTGGTCCTGAACTCAGGTTAGTCTCTGTGTGGAGGTTTACATGTTCTCCCAGTGTCCTTGTGGGCTTGCTCTGCATTCTCTTGTTTCTTCCCACTTCCCAAAAACATGATTGGAGGTGAACAGGAGGCAACTCTAAATTGCTCTGCATGTCGCACACAGTGTTTCCTGGGATAGGCACCAGATCGACTCTGACTGAGGTAAAAACATTACTGAAGATGACTAAACAAATGAATGAACATGTCCACAAAACATTGCAAATGATTTTGTGATATAAGCTAGTTATACGCTTGTGTCTTAAAATTGTTCATTTAACCCCCCAACCAGAGCTTTGAAACACTTGCCAAATCTGATCATTCACCACTTTATAGTGATCTCCTTAGCCCTACTCCTTCGGCTAAGACTGAGAAAAACATGAATGGGAAAAACATTTTCATAAATTGTCCGGGGCTCACACAGGCTCAACCAGTACACAATGTGCCTCCACCTTTTTTCAAAATCAGATCCATTTCCAAATTTCAGGTTTGGGGAAAAATAAAATGTCTGGGTAGGGCACTATCATTATGGCAATCATTCCTCTTTGCTATACTTATTGCTTTAAACATATCTCTAAAGCTCAGGGGCACATTTCCAAAACCACTTTCATCTCACACACATTGTGATATCCACAGGCAATCTGCATCTTGCTGGACATGTGTGCTTTAGGAACAGAAACTAGGCACCTGTCTCTACAGTGTGTGAATGCTTTTTAAAACTGCTCTTCTAACAGCTAAGCATATGAGAAGTGTGGGCAAGTACCCAAAACACATGGCATGGAGGCCATGGGTACCGTATATTATACCTTGTAGGCTTCAGAGGCCAATAATCATCATCCTTATCAATGTCATTTCAGTTATTACTGTCGTCTGGCAAAGTCATTTCTGGTTTATATGAATGGCCAGTGCAATGACAGTATTTGGGAATATAATGAAAATGACAGGTAGAATAGAACGGAGATCTAAGACTTAGCCCTGTTTTGGGGAAGCTTTTTTTATTAGTAATATAGGCAACATGTATGGAAAAGGACAGATAAAACATGATAATACTTGGTGATCCTTCTGAAGGCAGTGCAACTGTAAGAGTATAGTAAAGATGTAGACATTTTGAGGGGGCCTAGATTTTTTTCCTTTATGTTTAGAAAGAAAACCATTTTAGTACTTTAGTTCTTTTTAGCCCTTTATATTATATCTTTAATTTGAAAACGAATATTGGAAAACATGTTTTCTCAAAACATTTAAAATGGCTCATTTTGACCTGAACAGAACATAAGGGGTCCTTATATAAAGGCATAATTAACATTTCCCCATCAATTACAAAGAATGAAGCGAGCTCAATGGATACATTTCAATCCATCTTCAATTACCCTGCCCTATTCTCCAAGCCATTTACCGAGCCTGGCTGCAGTGCTCTTATTCCTTACACCAATACAGCCATCCCTGCCTAACATGCAGCTTTGTTCAGGAACATTATTAGCCATAAAAGCTGAACCCATCAAACTCCTCATGAGTTTTTGTGCTATATCTTTTTCCTGTCCTAATCCAGAGATGTACCTCCTCTTAGAGAGCAGCCGAATTATCATGAAAATAGCAAATAAGTTGGATTGGGTTTTGCCTTGATTTCACCTGTTTCCTGGTTTGCCATTACTGTGGCATAGAGGCTGAATGAGCATCCATCCCCCTCTTGTGGCGACTCATAATATAATTCGTTTACAAACTTTGGCAGCGATCACTCATTCATTCTCAGACAACCCCACCCCCCACCCCCACCCCCACCTCTCCACTCGCTGAACACCAGGGGGTCACTGTCCATCATTAACATATAGAGTCTTTATTTAAATCCCATTCACTCTGCCATCCATTTTAAAGAGTGATGCTGCCAGGTAATGAAGGCGGCGTGGCGTGTGGGCCGAGTGCGCCCTAATTTGATCATTTGATCCGATTGCGGAGTAAACAGTCGGGTGATGGATACCATCTCATTACAATGGGAAAGTGAGAGTTTAATTTCCTGTATGTGTTCGATCTTTATTAATGTCAGGAACAGCGGGTTGTCAATTGCATTACGGCTCAGCTTGCTTGCTAGTGATCCTGCATGACACAAACAAGGTCTTCTCACAGAGGTTAGACAACTTAAACAGCAATGCAGCAGCTGTCGCTCTCTTTCTCTCTGGCAGAACACCATGCATTTCCATTGTTCCCGCTGCCTAGACTAATAGGTAAAAGATTATGTTAAAGCAAAGATTTAGACCCCTGTGTCTCCTGGACACATGGAACCTAGTAAAAAACATTTTAATTGAAATATTGAGGAGGACATAATCTTTGTTTATATATACACACACACTGCTTACTTAGGACTGGATTGCAGTGATACTATCCTTAAAAGGGGCCTTAGACTCAAAAAGTTTAAGAACCACTGAGGATACACACTACAAATAGACCAATTTTCTTTAAACTCCAAGAAAAATATGGCTATTATGAATGATTGAAGGAGCTAACATGTGTGTAATCCACAAGTGTAATCCAACCTAAATCTGCATCTAGAAAAATAAATACTGGTTACTTCTGATAAGAAATACTTTACATTATATGGCCATAAGTATATGGACACCTGACCATCACACCCATATTTACCCCTTCCAAACCATGGGCATTAACACAGAGTTGGTCCCCCGCTTTGCTGTTATAACAACCTTCACTCTTCTAGGAAGGCTTTCCACTAGATTTTGGAATACAGCTGTGGGGATTTGTGCTCATTCAGCTACAAGAGCATTAGTGAGGTCAGGCACTGATGCCAAGTGAAAAGGCCTGACATGTAGGCAATATTCGAATTCATTCCAAAGGTGTTTTGTGGGGTTGAGGTCAGGGTTCGGGCCACTAAAATACTTCCACATCAGCCTTGGAAAACCTTGTCTTTTTGGACCACACTTTGTGCAAAGGGGCATTGTCATGATAAAACAGGTTTGGGCCCTTCATTTGAAGTGAAGGAAAATCTTAATGCTACAGCATGCAAAGGCATTCTGGACAATTGTGTGCTAAAACTTTGTGACAACAGTTCTCTCAAATCATCCTTTAATTACACACACAAAAAAAAGGAAGATATGCACATAAGTAACCAAGGTAGTTTCTTACAAATAGGCACATTCAGTCTCTTTTTAGTATCTTGTGTGGGCTTCTTTGATTCAGGAATGTCAGTGCAGGATAGGTGTGCATTGAGACTAGGATCCTGTTTGGTTTTAATTTCATGCAGACAAAAGCAAGTGGTCAGATAAAATAAAAGGCAACATTCATTAATTCATTCATGCATTTAAGGCATTCATTAGTAGCTGCTTTATCCTGGTTGGCATCACTGTGGTTTAAATGATTAATTTGTCTATACTTTGGGAAATAAAACCAACTAAGTTAATTAGAAGATTTTGTAAGCAGGTACAAACAAAAAAAATAACTGTGGATTGGTCAAACCTTCTGCATGATCAGACTGGATTGGTCAAAAGTGTCTGTGGTTAGAGTTCCTTCAGGACTTGTGTGCACAACTCAATTGTAGGGCACACTGAATACTGTTCATAGCATGCATCACACAATAAAAACTTAGTAGCAGCTGCGGCAATGTAAAGTACCTTTAATTCTGCCCCGAGGCCACACCTTCCCCTCAAATGATACAATTTAGCAGGGCTTGTGTTTGCACTTTAATGCCAAGATGCACCTGTAGAAGAAGAAAGACAGCAAGTAATCAGAGCCAGCTGGTATAAATGGGCTAGCAGTGCTAAGCCCTCCCTCTCCTTCAAGGAAAAAATACACAAAAAAATTTATGTGGATATTTGCTGTTAACAAATAGCTTAAAGAGGATTATGTTTTACTTTTGTTTGACCAGGAACAATAGCACCACTAATGGTCATGTGTAAAAAATAAAAATAAAATAAAAATACAAAGAATGGTATGAAGTAGAGGCAGGGGCTATTTTCTTTCTAGCCCAGACTGTAGGTTCACAAAGCCTATTGTTGTCAGTCATGTCAAATGATTGCATTTAGTGGCATGCATCATAGATTTTGTGTGAATTTATTTAAGCCACATCCACATCTATAAAGCATCATTAGCAATGATTGAGAAAAACAATAGTGGGTATAATAATAATAAATAATATACTTTCTCGATCACTCATTTTTCAAATGTACATGGAGAATCTAGAAGTAAATAGACAGAGCATAAAAATCAAAGAACAAATTACAAGAAGGACCAAATGTCCGAATCATATGTTTTGTGTGGGCTGAACAAATGATGGCAATGCAGCTTTTCAGTTTATTTTCTATTTGGAAGTGGCTTGACATGATTATGGACTTAAAAACAAGAAACATGAATGTTGTTCACCATCTTTCATATAATTTGCATATAATTTTATGCCTCCATGCTATAAAACTCAACCAAACCATGGTTTCAGAATATTGACCAGTCTTCACTGCAAGTAATTATACTGTATATCAAGTAATTACATATACAGTACATTTGCAAGAAATATTATGTACTAGTTTAAAGGAATAATATAAATTATGAATGGCCTACAGATGGTAAATGTTTTAGAACTACACATGTTTAGAGGCCCTGCAACCTGCTCAAAATCAATTTCTTCAGAATGACAATAACACACCCAATTTCTGACAAGCACACAAAGTCTCCTCTGTTTGATTGTACATCATTGTACTGCAGAAAACTGACTTCATGCACTTGTAATTCTGATCTCACTGTCTCACAAAAGATCAAGGTTTTAGGTGAAGGGAATTTGTTTTCATGGTACAAATCCCACAAGAGACAGACAGCCGCAGAAAGAAGAAATAATATGAGAAAGAGTAAGAGACAGAGAAGTAGTTCCTCTTCAGTGGCTGAGCAATTTAGTGCCAAAGCTTTGCTCAGCTGGTCTCCAGAGTTATACCCAGAGTGCATGATCATTATCATGCTAAATTTATATTGATTGCAGGAGCCTAAGAGCTAAATGTGAGCTTTTCCCTGGACACAGCCACAATATATGGTCTGAAGTGATCTGCTAATCCAACTGCAACATGTGCAGCACGTTTGTCATCGCAGAGCAGATTTCAGCCTCAGTATACGATCAGCATCTCCCTCTGCGCTCTGTGCTTAAGTGAACAATTTGCCCAGCTCAAAGGTGTCTAGTTAGACCATGTGTTAGGTTGGGCATTTTGTAATGGTGTAACTTTTATTTTTCCCCTGTATTAGCAACGTGTGTAAAGCTGTGTCTACTCTGTGTGGGCATTTCATGTTATGTGTATTGCATATACATTATGAGTAGCATGATGAATCCCCAAGGCTAAAGTAGGACTCCTGCTTTAGATCTTATGCAGAGAGGACTCTCTAAAATGCAAGTTGATCGACAAGGCTGTTTTTGTACTCATACTCCTATCTGGGTTAAGGTACAATGTATAGACTCATCAGTATTTCTGAGGCCTTGCTCTTTAAAGCTTTCTCATTTCACCACATGTTATCTCTCTAAATATGGCCTCAATATGTTCAGGGTAGCATTAACTTTAGCATTAAACTGGAAAAGCCCATTTCATTATTTAACATGACTGTATGTTTGTGTGCTACACCTTCTAATCCGTTCTCATCTCGCTCTCT
>JANDJT010000228.1:13211162-13226162 GCA_024331685.1 Stegophilus panzeri
TAAAGCTGCTTTGAGACAATGTCTATTGTAAAAAGCGCTATACAAATAAAATTGAATTGAATTGAATTGAATTAATGTCTGAAATCCCGTATTGCGATACTGTTCTGAATCCAGTATTTCTGTATCTCTTTCAACAGTCAAAATCCGGCTTAGTGTGGGGTAACACAGGTGACAGCAGCTCTGAAGCCTTACATGCAGGAAGCTCCTGCTGTATCACTGAGCCATTCCCTCTGCTTAGCCACACCAGCCTGGCAGGAGGCAGCCAGATTAGCATTAGCACCAACCTATCCAAACCCAGGCTGCTTCACAAAGACAGGAGTCTTGTGTTGGCAAGTGTGAAAAGGGCAGGACATAGGAACTAGAATGCTACAGCTTAATATTGCAGTTCAGATTATTTGGTTTGGCCTACATAACAAGAGCTGAAGTCATGAATGTGTGGCAGATGAAGCGCCGTTTAATGTGATTCCACTGTACTTCCCCCTCTACTTCAACTTTCACTCGTTCAATCATTCAACATTTCTAATGGCAATGGAAAAATACACACCACACACCATGTTGCTGCTTTCATATGCTTCCCCAGTGCTGCCTTCACTCAGTCATTGCTGCTGCACACTACACAGCATTTAGTGTCAGAAGACCTGAATCCACATATTTATACAGCCACACCATTGGTGCTACTAAAGCACTGCATTTATGATACTAAGAACCATGCAAATCATTTTAGTAATAATACAGCTAGGTGGCACATTGTTGATAACAGCTCAAATATCTCTCTAGATCATGACATTATTGGATGATGTAAGGGGCTGGAGAAAGAGAGAAATGCATGGAAGGTGTGATTTAGTAGGGACAGACAGGAGAAGCAAGAGCTGAAATGTTGTCTCCCTCTGGTGGTTGCCAGAGCAATGCCAGTATGTACACTGTGCTGTAAGTCTGGAATGAACTTGGATACAGTATCACAGTATCTTAATATCTTAAGCATCTTAATTTGAGTCCATTTTACTGTGTCTAATGTGTGAACCTTACTATGCTGTTCATCAGAATGCATTCAGAAAAACTGTCAATGTATAAAATGCTCACTCTTGGACTTGCAGTGTAATTATTTCAATGAATCAGGGAATATGCAATCCCATAAAGAGTTGTGCAGCTTTTTTAATCAAGTAGATTGAAGAATTCTCTGAAGGAGTGATGAGGGAGCCTTTCCAGGGAATACACCCTGGAAGGGACACAAGTCCATCTCAGCACACCATACACACACATTCATACACTCATTCATACCTACAGTACAACCCCTGGAAAAAATTATGGAATCAACACACTTACAGGACGCTCACCCGGCTTTTATATGTTGTTTTAAATAAACAAATCACAGATATGACACAAAACAATGTTTGTTTAATAGCTGAACATTCTGGCTTCATAAAACATACCTCAAACAAATTAAATTCAGTTGATTTAATTAAATGCATGTCTTTGTCCAGATCAATTATGGAATCATCAACAAAAAAAATAAATGACAATTAGTACTTTGTTGCTGTTCCTCAGAATTTTATGGCGGCCTGAATACTTTGAGGCATGAATTTCACTAATGAAAAACAATATTTTTCAGATCAGCTTTGCAGGATGGAGCCTTGTCATGGACCTTTTCTTTTTTTTTTTTTTACACTTCCACCATAAATTTTCAATCTGATTGCTGGCCATGTCATTGAGTTGATATGCCTTTCCTGAAAAAAAGCTTTAATACTCTTTTCTCTGTGGCAAGATGCATTATCATCCTGAAAAATGACTTCATCATCACCAAACCTATTTTCTTTTGATGGAATGAGAAAAGTGTGCGAAATTTCAGTGTACACCTGTGTACTGACTGTTGCTGTCTCCCCTGCTGCTTTACCAGACATGCAACCGCGTCATAAATGAGTGGGAAAATTTGATTGTTTTCTTCAGGCAGTCAGCTTTATCATTATCATCTGTATAATTAGAACAGCATCAGACAAAAGTTCCAGCATCATCTCCTTGGCCAATGAAGATTTGTGATTCATCACTGAATATCACTTTCATCCAATCATCCACACTCCATAATTGCTTCTTTTTAGCCCACTGTAACCTTGTTTTTCTTAGTATACTCATATGTTTTCCTTTTACAACCTTCCCATTTTGTTTATACTTGCACAAATTTTAGACAGAATTGACTAGGAACAACCAACATCTTTTGCTACACTCTGTGCTGGATTTCTTTCTTGAAGGAGTTTTATAATCCTTTCCATTGTTTCAATTGACAACTCTCTTGTTCGGGCCATGTTGAATTTAAAAAAGTCCAAGGTTAAGGTCTGTAAGCACTCTTTTTTAACTGCAGACTAATTAGCATTTTTAGGCTTGTGCTGGTATTTGTTTAGAAATGCAAATTACAAGGTGATTCCATCATTTTTCCCTCAACATCGAATAAATCCTTATTTTTTTCCTCTAATTGATCTAGAAAAAATATGCCATTAATTAAACTAATTTCATTTAACTTGTTTAAGGTATGTTTCACGAAGCCAGCTATTCAGCTATTGAACAAAAATTGTTGTGTCTCATATCTGTGATTTGTTTATTTGCTACAAAGTAAAAAAGCCAGGTGAACATTCTCAGAGAGTGGTGATTCCATAATTTTTCCTAGAGGTTGTAGAGGCAATTTTTCATAGCCAAGCCACCTGTCAGCATGTTTGTTTGGTTATTTTTGGGAAGGGAATCTGAGAATACAGAGGAAACCCACATGCACATGAGGAAGAAAACATAGACAGTAGCCCAAAATCAGGATCAGACCAGGAACACTGGAGCTGTGATGTGGAAATGCTGCCCAGTCATTTGTAAAGAGAATATGTTTTGAATTCCACAAGTTATCAGAAAATTCTAAAGGGCAAAATTACAGTTCGTTAAACTGTGAATAGGTCTTTTCTATTCTAAATGAATACAGGTAAATGTAGAGAGATAATGCAGCTAAACCACTCCGCTTAATGGCAGTTTAATGAGACTTTGATGGCTCTTCCATCTTCATTCTACCAAAGATAATTTGCCACTTTCTCCAAATTATTTCCTCTTCTCAATCAAGTTGATGATGCATGAGAAGTCTATTAGAGAGCAACACCTATGGGGTGACAAGAGCTTTCTTGCCATCGCATCAAATGGCACACACAGTGCCTTCATTTTTCTTGCTTAGAATAAACAGATGTCACATGCCGTTCTATGAATCAGTCCCAAACCACACACTGCTGAGGGAGCACTATTTCTCCAACTCCTATTTGTGAGGTCTTATCTTAGTGTAGACTGTCCTAAAGCGCCGAGTGCATACTTACACCCACAATTTTATCACAAACCAATTTATCCTCATTGTGTGGGAGTGAAGGAGGGTTTCAATGTGCTCCCTTGACGAGAGTGCTCAGCTCGAAAGGCTGGTTGCACTTGATCAAGTGGAGTACGCTTGGAGATTTGGGACTGCCTGATCGAGATGGAGCTGAGAGGAACTCAATGCCTCCTAGAGACAGTGATTGATGAAGGGAATCTCCTTGTCTGGGAGTCCTACTGCCAGGGATTGGACTGATTTGAGATGTTATTGAGATTCTGCGAGAGTAATATGTCTTTCATCTAACTGATGCTCCATACGCATGAGCAGCAAAGAACAGAAATTTTGTCAACGCATGCTTGTTCTTCCACGTAGAAGGATAAAAGGAAGTTAGATGCTTTGTAGGTTAGATTGTAGTAAGGTGAGAGTACACTTTTCTAAGCAAGGTCTGATTGTTTTTTTGATTATTTATGTCCTGTACCACTTGCCTAGTTCCTTTCAAGGTTTCTTCCTAATGGTGTCTCAGAGAGTTTTTCCTTGCCACTTTCACCTCTTGCTTGCTCATTAGGGATCTAGATCTACATTTGGATTCATGTAAAGTTGCATTGTGGCAATATCTATTGTTTAAAGTGCTATGTAAATAAATTTGAATTGAATTGAATTGATCATTGCTTCCAGTAACCTCTTCAAACACCACCCCCTTAATAAATGAGAGTGCAGCATACAGGAAACATTGTAATTATTGGCATTTTTCCACAAAAAACTAAGCTTAATCTGTTTATGTAGGGTGTCAATCACTGCATGTTGCAAAACTTGTTATACTTGTTAGGTCTTGCCATATCTTAATCCAAGTTCTGGTATATCACCGTCCTGCACATTTTAGTGTTTTCCCTCCTCTAACTCACCCAGTTTGTTATGTTTAGACTTTATTTAGGTTAATTAGCTGGTGAGTTTGTTTGTTTGTTTGTTTTTATGAATTTGGTGAATATGGAGCATGAAAAACACCAACATGTTCAGTGCAGTGGAACTTAAGGACCAGAGCAACACTTCAGGTGCAGAGCAACACCTGATTCCATCTGTTGAGTCAGTTGTTCTTGGATTTCAATAGACTCAGGTGTGGCTTCTGCTTGGTTAGAATGAAAACCTGCACCCACACCGGCCCTTTCCGGATAAGATTGGACACCCCTGTCTATTAATAGACATCTTTTACGCATCACTGAGGTATAGGGTTTCGTCTGACAGAGGAGTCTTTCAGCTCTTACAGCTGTATAATACTGGTTGTTCTCAAGCTCTGGTGCTCCATGTAACAGCATCCCATACAGCATGCATAACCTGCAAGAGATTGCCTACTGCTGTAAGACTGCTTCCTGTTCCCTTTAAAACCTCAGATGATAATAAACTGCATATATCCTACCTGTGTACAGCTTCAGCATAAAGCTGAACTTTCTCTTTTACAACAGTGAGTACATTTACTGAGCTGGTAAGTGTGTATTTTGGGAGTATCTGATAATACAGTTCAATCACATTCCAAATTCAGAAAGTCAGTTTAGAAATTATAAACGTCATTAAAATGTGATAAACCTGTTAAATGTGATAAACGTCACACTAACTGAAAAGCCTAACATCTCTTGATAGGTAGTACCCTGTGAATAATTATGTGCTCAGTGCAAGAATGAAAACAGCAAATGATGTTTTAACCAGGAGTTTTGAAGAACTACACTTCACTTTTGCCTTAGGCTTTGCCATTAAAACATTCCAACAGGGAGACACTGAAATTAAAACTCACTTGATGGTGCATGGCTCATTAATGTGTTTCCTCCAGTGTGCCAGGACAATTATTTTGCTGTGAACCACAGGTCGAATCTGTGAAGGCAACAAAATGAATAGCTCCCTGCTGAGCGTCCGTTGGACATATTGAGCTGTCATTCATTTAGAGATTTGACATATTTCTGCCACTTTGAAGCTTTAATGGGCAGGCTTTGTTATTTGTGGTTCAGCCATTAAGCAGCCATAAAGACATAAAAGGTGACCAAGGGTAAGACTGAACTTTCATGCAGAATCACTCATAATTACAGAGAGAATTATTCCATGCACAGTTAATTCTGGCCATATAAATTCAGGTGGAAAATCATAAAAATACTCTAAAGCATGAAAAACTAAGGACACCTAGAAACCCAATTTGCATTTACAACTTCTCATAAGAGAACAACAGGTGATAAACACCAGTGAAGACCGCATTTCATTATGTGATAAACAGATGATAAACAACATTACAGACCACTTTCATTATGTGCAATATTATAAACAGATGACAATTATTCGACTTGAGGTTACACAGTGTTGTCAATAGACTTGTTTGTCTTTCTTCAGCGCTACTCTTATAGGCATGAAGTCAGTCGAGCTCTGCAGTGGTCACACATAGCACTGTAATTCATTTATACGAGTGTATTTATCTGACAAAGCAAGTCATTTATGAATGCATGCTATGAATCTTCGTATAATGGTGCTCTGACAGACCAAATGATAACACTGTTATGGCTATCTGATTCTGAAATCTGTTAGCTATGTTTACAACACTGGCACAAAAATCATAATGCATAACGTTTCACTGAAAGACCCGGAAACGCTACAGCTATGAGTTTTCCTTTGGAAATCATATCCAGTGCATTTGTTCTAATAAGCTGATGCAATTTTAAAAGAACACAGAAAGTTACAAATAATATAGTAATACCTTTTTTTTTCAAGTTACTTTTCAAGTTTAGCAGAGCATTAGTGTGCCCCCTGCACCATTTGTAATATCTTTCTAAGTTTATACTGTATTTCTTTCTTTGTGGTCTCTTTGTTGTATATGCCAGCAGCTAATAAAAAGAAAAAAAGAGAAGTTATAAACTCCTCGGTTTGGCAGTTTAGTGATTTTTATGGGTAACTGATTTTACAGGAGCTGTATTTAACATGAACTATTTGAACATCTAACATCATCAAGATTTACTTAAGGTTACACCCAGGGGCAGC
Source organism: Stegophilus panzeri (assembly GCA_024331685.1). NCBI lineage: Eukaryota > Metazoa > Chordata > Actinopteri > Siluriformes > Trichomycteridae > Stegophilus > Stegophilus panzeri. The sequence goes on from JANDJT010000228.1 coordinate 13,217,494, forward strand.
TGGTATAGCTGAGCTAGCAGGTCTAAGTCCGCTTGTCTTTCAAACATACAAAGACATCAGGATAAACTTTCACATTTGGAGACCATATTAGAATAATTGCTATTAATAAATGTGTCAATGTAGGATTATTTGGGACTTTTGTGGAACCAAGCTTAGGGTTAGCATGGTTGCCTCTCACCTCCAAGGTTGGGGGTTTGATTCCTGCTTGGAGTTTGCATGTTCTCCCCATGTTTTGGGGATTTCCTCAGAGTACTCTGGTTTCCTCCTCCAGTCTAAAGACATGTGTCATAGGTTAAATGGCATCTCTAAATTGTCCTTAGTATGTGAATTGGTGTGTGAGTATGTGTGTGACTGTGCCCTGCGATGGGTTGGCACCCCATCCACCTTGTGCCCCGAGTGCCCTGGGATAGGCTCCGGGCTGCCCGTGACCCTGTGTTGGATAAGCGGTACAGAGAATGGATGAAATCAAGCATACAACACCAATGGTATGAAGAACCAAGGCTGAGGCTGATTGCTTTGAAGGCCAGAGTCTACAGTAGATTCATGCAGCCGTTCAGAAACAGTCGTGTCAGGTGATTACTCAGACAGAAACATATTTTTCAGCCCAGGTCAGTGACATGTCATCAGCAATGATGGAGAAGACTCATGTGAAATACATTCACAGGTGTAATGAATGTGAACAAGGTGGATCAATTACTCCATCAGCCTTTCTTCCTCAAAATTCATTTGGAAGATAAGAATTTTTATTTGAATGAAATGGTTACAACTTTTCTATTTAGCACGTTTGGTATTCAGAAACACTAAACAGAGCATGAACCCAGTAGATCATTACTGATTTGAAAAAAAATTAGAAATCACAAATAGAGCTGGCTCTAAGTGTGTGTGTATGTGTGTGTGTGTGTGTGGGAGAGAGAGAGAGATTTGTAGTAGTAGTAGTAGTAGTAGTGGTAGTACTTTGCCCTGCATCATTTTTCTTATCCTATAAATGAGACCTTGTGATATAGGCTAATGTATTGCTCAACCCCAAATTACACAACTGACAAATACAGTATTAGTGCAAATTGGACATACACAGTTAGCAGACATCAGCTGTTACACTAAAAACTAGGCAATCAGAAAAAAATTGTGTGCAAGCAATTGCAACCACACAAGCATATAATATTCTCATTTCTATACAGTTCATTTTTAATCAACATAAAGACCTTTTTTATTAAAATGTAATTCCGCTTTGCAAATTGGAAACAACCATTCTGATAATCAAGTGACGCGGGCTTTCCCACCAAAGGTATGTGTAATTAATTTTGAGCTAACTCCCATTTAATGAAATGCATAATTAACTGTGCCATAAACATAGGAGTTTCTAGGGCATGTATTTAATTATTAATGAAGATTACTTGCACACCGTAGAATAGCAAAATAAACTACAAGATGCAACTACAGATGATGGACAAAAATAATTAGCATAATAAGAAGTAGGGCTTTTCCCTCCAGAACAGTTTCACTTCTTCTTGGGATGTTGTCATATATGTCCTGAAAAGTTTTTTTTTTCTGCTGGGGTATTGAAATCTTCCAGGTCTTTGAGGGATGAACTAAGTTGATATCTGTTTTGCAGTCTCAGCTCCAGAACTTCACACAAAGGATCAATGATGTTTAAATCGGGTGATTGGGGAGGCAATGGAAGGCATTTGAATTAATTCTGGTGTTTATCAAACCACTCTTGAATAATTTTAGCAGTATGAATGGGGACATTCTAATCCTGGAATAGGGGAACCTCACCTGGTCCTGCAAAATAACCTCATATTTGTTGTCTGTTATATAATCTTGCAAAGAAATCACATGACCTATTGACATCCATGAGATGTTTGCCCAAAATATTATAGATGTCCCACCATATTTAATGCCTGATAGATGCTGTGGGTTGAATGCATCTTTTGAACTTCTCTGAAAATAAATTCGTCCAGATGTAGGAAATACGTATGATGAAACTTGACTTTTCAGACCATGGTTACTTGCATTCATTGCTTTGGTCCAGATTTTGGATATAGAGCTGCTCTGTACTTTTTGGAGATTTTACAATTGTCCTGTAAATCTACTGTATCTATCTATCCCTGTCTGACCACTGTTTTCCTATTTGACGATGCTGTTTGTCCACTATTTGGCTTCTTTGGACTCATGTTGCTTTGACACCTCACATATCAAAGTGCTAATTACCAGACATCTTTAATAAGTGATACATGTTGGAAATCAAATAATCTGTTCAGCAGGTTTGTGCTATCCTACTCAAAATGTCCTTATCTTCATGCCCTGATGAAATACAGAAGAGATCATCAATTCCTGTCTGGGAGGACTGGATTTTGGCACCATCTGATGATTTTCTTGCTCTAACACTCCTACTAAGCCTGGTAATTAACAGGTGAGTTGAACCAGGTGCTTTTGAGCAGGGAACTCATCAAGCCATGTTGAATTTCAACCCTCCCAGACTACTACACACCAGCTGCCTTTAGATTCCAAAGAGGTAAACTGTTGTTTTTAATGTGTCTCCTGAAAATGAAATACTGCAGCTCTGACTTCATAGGTTAATGCTATACAACCAAGTCAATTCTATGTGTACCATCACTGAAGATGTGGGAAGCTTTATCTACAAATACTCTGGTTTTCATAGCGAAAATATTAAACAGTGATGTCTGACAGTGACGTGTCTGATGAGGAATTATATAAGATCAAATAGAAAACAAAGAAACAGACACACATCTAAGTGGTCATCCATCCATCCATCCATCCATTTTCTATAACTCTTATCCTACACAGGGTCGCTGGAAGCCTGGAGCCTATCCCAGTGTCAACCCATCGCAGGGCACAATCACGCACACGCTCACACACCCATTCACACATCCATTCACACACTATGGACAGTTTAGTGATTCCAGTCAGCCTACAGTGCATTCTTTGCACTGGGGGAGTAAACTGGAGTACCTCGAGGAAACCCCAAAGCAAGGGGATAACATTCAAGCTCTGCGCATACAGGTTGGTGATCGGAATTGAACCCACAACCCTGGTGCCACTAAGCCACCATCCCCCAACTCTTTAATGTTTTGGGGCTGTTTTTCTGCCAGAAGACCTGGACATTTTATTAGGATACATGGCATCATGGACTCTATCAAATATTAACAGATATTAAATGAAAACCTGACTGCCTCTGCCAGAAAGCTTAAAATGGGCCATGGTTGGATCTTCCAGTAGGACAATGATCCAAAACATACATCAAAATCAACACAAAAATGGTTTACAGACTACAAAATCAAGGTCCTGACATGGCCATTCCAGTCCCCTAACTCGAAACCCATAGAAAACCTGTGGGGTGAACTAAAGAGGAAAGTTCACCAGCGTGGAGCTCAAAATTTGAAAAAAGTTACATAGATATATTTTTTGGATAAACCTGTGTTGTGTTTGTAGTTGTTTGATATCCATGAGAACAGAGTATATTTGTGATTTTTTTAAACAAAAAATCAGAAGGTTAAACAAGGGTTTTTACCAAGGGTGCCAATATTAGTGGAGGGCACTGTATATAAATATAGAAACTTGTACAAGATATCAGGTAAAATGCCTTATAAAATGTTTCAATTATAAAGCACATGTTTTTGAAATTTGTCTTAAAGAATAAAATGGTCTACATTTTATTCCCTATATTAAGCTATTTGCACATTCATTCGTCTCCAGTAACTGCTTTGTGCTGGCCAGTGTTACGGAGAGTCCAGAGCACTGGGTGTGATATCTAGATGGGACACCAGTCCATCACAGGGCACCATGCACACACACATTCACACACTCCTTCACACCTAGGGGCAATTTAATATAGCTAAGCCACCTGCCAGCATGTTTGGTGAGATAAGGAGATGTGGGAAAACTGGAGGAAACTGGAGGAAACTGGAGGTTTGTTTGTTTGTTTGTTTGTTTGTTTGTTTGTTTGTTTGTTTGTTTTTAACATCAATTTGCATAGCCAGCATCTTAAACAAGCATGTGGAACAAGATGTGACACATAAAAAGTAAAATTCTTTCCGAAATTCACTCTTTAATCATCTTGCTCTAATAAATAATTTTTATGCCAACAAGATATTTAGTGTGATAAATTTCATAATAAATAGTGTATTTTTAAATATTAATGTTTTTCTAATCACAATATCTGTGCAAAATGTGGCATTTCCTTTTTTTCCTGTTTTACAAATAACAGTGTGGGTATTGAATCTTTTCCCCGCATGTGTGGACGTAGACCAGTGACTATATTGTGTGGACATATTCAGTACTCGCAGGTTGCCGCTAGAGGGAAGCACAGTAAAATTATTTTCCAAGTTATTTCCCAGTAATTTATTCATCTTAAAGCAATAGAAATGGCACTAACTGATATAGCTTTATTTATGGCTTTATACAGTATATACAAATGCAAAATAGTACATGATAAAGAGCAATCCATAAAGTTCGTAGCAAATGAGAAATATTAGAAATATATTTTTTACAAATGTAATTCTCTTCACTGTATATGAAGCATAGACATATCAGAATGAGTCTCTGTTGGCATCTCAGAATAATCACACTCTTGCACTACAAGGCTGCAAAACTCACTACTATAATTGTTCCTTTTTCCCCCCCTTTCCGAGTGGAGTTGCTCAAATCTGGTCTTTGTCAAACTCGCACACAAAGTACATGGTTAACGAGCAGGCCACATCAACCCACTCTCCCGAGGACACAAGCTCCACACAATCCTCATCTTCATAGGCGTTATTGGGCTCTCCTTCCCGCCACTTGGTAAAGGTGCTCATAGGTGAGCGCTCCACATATACAAAATGTCCCTCACGCTCTAGGTCATTAATGCCGATGTACACTCTGCTAAGGCCAGTTTCTGTTATGTAGCCAGCAATGGCCCTGTTTGCACTGGCATCTTTGGGCATGGCCAGGTGCCCACCCCTGCCTTGGCAGTAGAGCTCAGCATCTCGGTAACGCTTCTCCTCCTTCACCAGAAGGTACACCTTACTCTCCGTTTCTTTAATGCCAGCAACAGCTGCAGGGGAGGGCAGTGCTGAAAAGTGAGCACTGGTATTTCTGTAATCACACTACAACACCCTGTATATACAGAAATACACTGTACAAAGAAAGACAAAACAGTGACTGGTTTCATTTGTCAGTCTGTGAATTGAGATTTGAATATTCTTGGTATTAGATCATTTATGTAACTGACAAAACATTTGAAACTGAAGATAACAGGCTTTTAACATGCACTCTGTGGAAGTGCATTGTGGCCATTCAAGAAACAAAATCAGCATCTTGTTATTATAAGCAAACATCTCTTTTTCATGGGATATGCATAATGTTACTATTAGAAAATATCTTGCTATTACAAGAAAAAAAATCTTATTATGAGATAAATGTTATAAAAATAATATAATTGCTCTTGCTTTTTTAACAATATGGCCTCCATGGTTTCCTGTTGATTCTGACAAACTTTGACAGTATTAGTCAAATGTTACTTCATGCTTTTCTTGAGATGCTTTTCTCATAATAACGAGATGATTTCTTATAGCAACAGAATGCATTTCCTGTAACGCGAGATGCTTATGAGAAATTTTTTCTTGAGTGGCAGCAGTGTATTTACGTAGGTTTGTATTAAAGCAGACAAAGCTCTAACATAGGGGTTTGACCTGTGTGCTCTGTATAATATCAGAGAAAGGACTCTGGATTTAAAGCTTTTTTCTGGGGTTCATTGCAAGGACATACCTTTTTTAATAAACTTCAGTTCACTGGTTAACTGCGCGACAAGATTATCCATTTCACCAATCATCTTTCGCAGGGGACCGCACTCACAGGGGAGCCCTGGTGCAACAAACCAGATGTCAGAGCCAAATTTATGTAATGTCTAAGCATTATTTAATTAAATAAGAATTGATTCCCTGTCTGATTTTTTTTACCTGGGTCTCCATTTTCGCCTTTAGGACCTGGATCTCCCATATCACCTTTTAAACCTATAAATAGGTTGTAAGCATTTGTTAAGACTTTCAAAGGTATTAAAAATGAATTACTTTCTTACTTTTCTAGCCTACTCCACCTTTTAATCCAGGGGGACCCATTTTTCCATAACGTCCCATGATACCTTTTTGTCCTTTAAGTCCAGGTGGTCCTAATAAAGATAAATAAAGCCTTTCATGATCAAAATGCAAGTATAACACTTCTGATAAGATTAATGGTGTCTGAAATGGTATCTTAGATTCATGGCTATGAATATCTCTTCCCCCATTTTACACTGAAAAAACATTTAATCTTCATTAAAGGCTGCGGTAAACATTTGTCATCATTACTGCATTCTAGCCTTTGCAGTAAGATGACCTTTGAACTCATTGAACATTTTGCAGTTCTGCACTCCCTAAATGTCATAAAAGCCAGCGGAAGCTTGTGGTCACATGGTCCATCAGTCGAATTGTATTTAGTCTTCTTTGGACTTAAGTTCTCTCACTAATTGTAAATTTCCTGTCTTGTTTGCACTGTTATTTAATGATTTGCAAATATTTGGCATTTTCATTAACATTAAATCATACAGTACCTGTCTCTCCAGGTGGCCCCACTCTGCCAGGTCTCCCAGGTGCACCTTTCTCACCCTTCTCCCCTATTTCCCCTGTAAAAAACACACACACACACATACACACACACACACACACACACACACACACACACGCACACACTTCACTTAAAAAAAAAAACATTCTATTTGTTCATTGCCCACTTTCTTTAACATCATATCAAGAAAATCTCCACTGGACCAGCCATTTACATTAGAATCATTTACATTTAGCTGACACTTTTCACCAAAGCTACTGACATTATCCATGGACAGTACCCCTGCAGAAATATGTAATAGCATGATGGTAGAATTTAGTCTTAATCACAAACCGAAAACTTTAGTCAGGCTGCTGGTCATGTTTTAGTGTTTAGCAGAGTGTTGCTGTGTAGTGTCATGTACCTTTAAGTCCTGGCACAAGGATTTGGACTGAGCAGGGCTCCTCTGCTATATGCTGACCATGAGCTGACTCCAGTAACATTAGACCCAACAGAGTGACCAACACACATGTCCCCAAGCTTTCTCCACTCATACTGGAAGTACTACTGCTGCTATAAAATGTATAAACAGTATTAACATTCAAATACTACAATACATAATTGAATGCACTTCCAAGTGTGTGATTCAAAGTTTTGGTATGACATGAAAGCCAGTCTGTATTATATATACAAAGTAGTATTAATTCACCTTAGCAGTATCATTTCTACTGTATGGTAGGCAGAATGATGGATTGTATCTCAGCCAGCAGTGGAAAAGCAAATAATCCTACTGAAAGGTAATAGTATTTTTGTCTTTAGTGTGCAAACAAAATGCCATAGATGGAATAATAACACCCAGGCCAACTTGTCAAAGATAGGAACACCGTATTTGCCAGTCAAATATATAAAGCTCTTCAACAGCATATGCCATTCCTCATGCTGTAATCCACCCTCATTTACAAGCCAAGCAGGTGACAAATGTACATGAAATTAAAAAAAAAATACAAGTTGGGACCTGAAGGTCCATTACCTCAAACAGGAAACAATTACTGATACCACAGGTTTTATTAAGTCTAATCTGTTCATTAAATCTAAACCTTGCACCATAGCAGCAGGATGGCAAAGGACTTACCATGTGTGAGAAACTCACGCCTAGTGTGTGTGCAGCACTGCCGTCTTCAGACTGAAGCCTAAGCGATGCTTATGGTCAGCTTGGCATGTCTCGTCTCTCACGTCAGAAACAAGCCAGAGAGCAAGTGTGTATGTATAAACACACAGATAAAACTAGCTCTGCTTCACTTCTCTCTGATAAGAGCATGCAAAAGCAGTGGGGTCATTGGCAGTGCTCCTCTCAAGAGATAGCTCTTGAGAGCCATCTAAAGCATTCTCTAAATTCATTAGATTTTGCAATGCCAGCATGGAACTGGAGGTAGGCATGGTGTGAATAGTTAAGTTTTAAGTAAACCATTCCAGCATTGAGTAAAATGAAGCCTTTAATGACCAATATGAAACAACACCTTAATGAACATGTTTGCATTTGGTAAGTGGCAAAATGTAGAACTGTGGCTGAAAGCATGTTTTCAGTGCATTATCAGAATTTAGATGTTGTAATTTCATTTTTTCCAATTTAGGTGGATTTGTGGTCATGGTCTGAATAAACATTTTTCAAGGCAGGTGTTATTAAAATTTAAACAAACATCAATTAATACATTACTTATGATTTATTAATGCTGAAGTAATTGAGTAATTTAATGTAAAACATTTCTGATATAATGTATGAGAGGCCTTGCTGTGAATAGCAAAGCAAAGCAGGGCTGTAAGGGATTTCACATCCATCTACTATAGATTGATTGAAAACAGGCTGCAGTGTATGCTGTCTTCCACAGGGTGACACCAGATGTATGAAGAAGGATCATTGTATGTCCACAGTTTCCAAAAATCCACTGACCCCTGCACTCTGTATATTCCATTCTCTAATCACTCATATCCACATAGTGAAAAACATGTTTGCATGTCCTGAGCTTCCCCCCAAGCTTCTCAGAGTGGGGTCTTGGGCTCTGGCCATTAAATGGCAACAATCATCTTCCGTG
>JANDJT010000228.1:13242007-13254374 GCA_024331685.1 Stegophilus panzeri
ATATATGATTGCACCGTTAGATCGTTAAAAAAAAAAAAAAAGCTAAATAATTTTTACAAGTTAGCAAGCTGCTTGGAAAACACCACCAATAGAATGTTAGATGTTAAAAGAATACTAATGTCATACATGTTTGTCATAAGAATTATGCCTTTTGACTACAGAAAATAGATTCTTTCCAGCACTTTCCAGAAACAAATGATCTTCAAATGTCTCTTTTTGTGAATCTGTAGGTCTTGCAGGCTTCATCTGGTGCTACAAACAACAGCTTTATCAAATATGATGAGGATCTGTCAATATATGAGATCAGGAATGAGCATGTGCAACTGTTCTGTGGGGGTTAGCTAGTCTGCTGTAATGTTATTCCAATCTCTGAACAATGTTAGAGCTAGGAGCAGATCAGAGTTCCATCTGATCTGTTAAAAGATAAATCAGTTACAGCTCTCTCTCATGCTTGGGAGTTTTGCTCACTCTGTAGAGAGTACTCTCCTCCTATTACCTCAGTCATAAGAGGATTAAATGTTGATGGATCACAATTGTACTGAAGGAGGGCTCTATTGAGTCAAATGTTAAAATATTACTCACAGGAAATTATCTATAGAGATATAGATATAGAGATGCTAATGCTGTCTTCTAAATAATTACAGAATTGACTGCAATAACAGTGTATTACACAGCACATAGTCACTTTTTCTGCATTATTGTAGGAATACCATTGATTTATTTGTCAATTATTTTCACCTTGCCCATTTCAAAAATAGATAAGGTTGTTGTACCATTGATTTATTCATTACATTGTTTCCCATGTGCCATTTTATAATATTCAGCATAGCACTGAGGATGAACATCATTTCCTCTGTATGTGTGCATTCTTTAAATACTTGCTCTTGTACTTTTTAATTGTTTTGGCAAGGGTTTCAGCAACTAAGCAACTCATTGAAAATGTATGACTGGGTAAAGTCAGTCCAACAAAGTTACCAAGGTGATATTTGAATTTAACAAGCATTTTAATGGAATGAAACTACACACACCCTGAAACACCTAGTTTTAATTTAGTGCTCAGCATTTGTGAATACATATTTAGATTTGTTAGTGGAAAAAAAGCATATATAGAAACCTCATGAAGCTTATGACATCTTGTTTGCTTTATTTACAGTCAACTTCAGAATTTCTTTTTTGACAACCTTCATAAAAAAGAATAATAGCTAGTGATTGAGTGCTATTTTCATCTTGAATATGTGGGGAGACACTTTATGTCTTAAAAAATAGTTCATTGTTTTCTTCAAATCAGTGCTTTTAAAATAACTGGCACCACCACAATTAATATTTAATGAATCCTCCCCTAGAGAGAATAGCATAATTCAGCTTCTTCCTGTAAGTTGGAGGCACTTGTAGATGGATCTTGGACACTCCTCCATTCAGGACATTTCAAGCATCTATATATTCTTAGGTTTGTGCATGAACTCAGGTGTGTCAAACTCAGGAGTGTCAATAATTTGCCACATATTTTTCAGTTAAAATGCCATTATATTAAAAAGAACTTTTGATTATTTTTGCTAGAGGAAAAGTATGTGTATTCTTTGTTTGAGCTGAAAATTTAAATCAATGATTTTTTACATTTCATTATGCCTATTCTTTTAAATAGGTGCTAATTCTGGAGTTGACTTTACACTAAAAAGGTAACTGTAGCTGTGCTCTTCACATAGAATTCATATCCTATTTCTCCATAAAGACTGAGGTATTCGTGAAATGTAATTACTATGTTTTAGATCATTGTATATAATGTGTTTATATACATAAAATGTAAAATGCTGCAATTCAAACCCCACTTAAAGAATCACTGGGTTCAATCTACCTCAATTTAACAATCAACCTCAAAAATTATTATATTCATTCTGAAAAATTCCAGAGGGGCACTGTAATGATATGCATCCAAATCATAAAAACACCATAAACAAATATTGCTTCATCAGCGGTTTACCCAATCAAGTGCCTCTGTTTCTCTCCTGATGTCTGCTATCGTTTAAACCAACACCCAGTTTTATTGCTCTGAATCAGAAACACATTCACGCACAGGTATTCTGACTCAGCCTAGCTGCATGATTAAATCCTTAAAAATAGTGCTCAGGTTAGCCAGCTAAAGGCCCTTAAAATGGTCACAGAGCTCAGAACTCCTGCTGAACATCCAATTTGTACAACTCAGCTATCCTGATAAGCTTTTGCATTCACACATTTAGAGCAAAACAGCACTCTGTGAGGGAACCGTCTTTAAAATTCATCGTCCTGACAGGCAGAGAGTAGACAGCTTGCTATTTAGCCATTATTCAGCCCCATCTACCATGCAAACATAACAGCATTAATAAAGACAAACTGAGCAAACATTATTTTCTAGTTTCAAATTGCATGTTATAAATTGCAGCTTATTTTTGAAGGTCATCTTACCTTCAGATTGCTATTAAAGCCACATTAAATGACATTGCATAGTTAGACAAAACACAGACATTAATGGATAACATGAGGAACCACTGGACTTGAAATCAATTAAAGTTTTTTTTTTTTTGCTAATTTAATTAATCAAATTATCTTTATTATCTAAATTATTTAGCAAGGGTTCACTGAACTGTTAATGTGCATTCAACTTATTCATAACTATTTAAATTAGAGTTATTGCTTTTGTGACCCTGCTGTTGACATAAACAGCATAACCATGCACATGCTTATGTACACAATCGCTGTACATGTAGGCTGCAAGATGATTTTTCTTTTCACTATATCCATACATAGTTCCAAAATTGTTTGGCAGACAAACTACATAGTGAGATTCATATCACATGAAAGAATGTATGAAGTATGCGAATAGACAGAGCCTGATGCTGACTGCATAGTTTATTCCCTGACCTGCATGACATTCTCAGGAGAGATCCATTCACTCAGCCCAGATGGTGAGCTTCATTAACATTCACTGTTGCCTTTTGAGTGTGTGACAGTAGACGATGGACCTCCTAACACATGTCGAAGCAGAACCAGCTTTAGCCGTAACCTACAGTAAAGATGATTCATGACATCAAGTAGATTGCATTATGGTAAAGGAATAATCTTTTTTTGGATGTGTCTTCATAAATAACACAGGGATCTCCTTGTCTGTGGATTAGGGGACATCATAATTACCATAATGAACATCATTGTTAATATACACGTGGGTGATTGCATAAAGGTGCTGAATAGGATGTCAAATAATTGTTAGTTGGCCTTAGGTCTCCAATCATAACTTATTCTTTGAGAGTGTGGAATTATTTTCTATTACAGAAGAAATATGCTTTTGGGTCTGTGTAAAAAAAAAAAAAAAAAAAAAAAAAAGCATATTTACTGCAGACAAAAACAGTCATGTATTTCCTTGACTGACCTTTAAATCCTTGCCAGCAGCAAAGATCTCGATCTCATGCTCTATACTCAATGCTCCAAGAGTATCTATTGAACTTGAATAAGCAGGAATTGCACAAATGGATGAGAAATCACCTGGGTGAGCATGGATGCATACGAGGTTATTCATTTGACTCTAAATTACATTATGCCAACAATTATTGTGAATAGTAAGGCTGTGGAAATCTTTAGTGTACAAGCATTTAAGTTTAGTATAGCCTTGATGCTCATCTAGTCTAAACCAGGACTGCAGATAGAACAGATTAATGTAAATTTTAATGTATACATCTGAGCACCTCATTTACAGGTTTGCAAATTGCATAATATTGCACAACCAGACAAATGCCAACTATTAAAACTGACAGTTTAGTGAGATCTTTAAGTTTCTGTCGTATAAGTTGAGCAGAGACAAAGTGAGTTTCTGTTTGAAATTAACATATGGCTTGTAAGTCAATGAACCTACAAATGACTGAACAAATAGCAGTAAAAATTTATATTACATTTATTACGGCTAAACAGCTAAAGACCTACCTCTTCCGTGAACACTTAACTAACCCCTAACTTGCCCCTCTCCCCTTATATATATTTTAAAATAATAATAATAATAATAATAATAATAATAATAATAATAATAAAAACATTATCTGCTAACATTGGCTTTTACACCTCTACTACGCGCACTTTGCTTCCCTAGAACTCAATTAAAAATCTTGCACGGTAGCACTACTGGTATTGTTCTTCACTTGATATATCGCCTTGCTTGTATTTTCTCATTTGTAAGTCGCTTTGGATAAAAGCATCTGCTAAATGAATAAATGTAATGTTATTATAAACAATTTCATACTTTAGATGTCAGTTCAACACACTTGTGTGTGTGTTTGTGCTTGTTTTGTTTTTTTCTTCTGGAAATAATTGTTATTGTGCTGAAATACTAATTTGTGGAATTATATAATTATTAATGTATTATTACGGAATCACTGCAACACTGATTAAATTGCTGTTAGACACAGCGACAAAATTAGTCTATAAAATATGACACTGTCACACTGTGATCTAATGCGTGTATTTTGAATATGTAGGCTATAAACTGAAAAACATCAGTACTTCGCTATGTCAGGAAGTCTCTAATAAATACCTGATGAGCTGAATCTGCTGATTTAGAGAAGAAAAGCATTAAATGCTGCAGTAAGAAGCAACATCTCTTGATGGTTATTTAGACAGTGTAGGGACGCTAAGACCCAGCAGTGCCTCTTCTCCCTCACTGAGGTCTACAGTCATCATCATCAACTCTACCTTCTCCATCAGAGGCGGCTGTAGAGAGGCAGGACGCGGATGTGTAGGTTTACCAATGACACCGGTACACACACTACAAGAAAATAAATCACATTCTGAAAGTGGATCAAGAAGAACACTGACCATGGATGGTGTGCTGTCGTATTTGCGCAACTTTTCGGGTGTTTTATTGTTTCTTTTTACAGTAATCAGGTTTTTCGGACTTGCATGATATATATATAGGCTATATATAATTTACTTCTTTTATACCTCATTTACCAAAAAAAATGTCTCTGAAACAAACTGACTGAGCATATTTTTAGAGATAGTTTAAGACCTTGGACGCAACGCGCAAACATGCTTTGTTGTAAAAGCAATCTGAAGTGTTCTGCGCTGATATGAGAAGAAAAGATAAAAAGTACCAGTCCGTGTGCGTTTCCTGCCTGCTATGGAGCACTTCAACTCACCTCCATCAAATTATGACTTGGAAACGAATGTCTCCACCAATGCGTCAAAAACAGCCGCAAAAGAGACAAGTGTGGCTTTCCAGGTGACTGTCGGCTCGGTCCTCGGTGCCATTACGCTCGCCACGTCTCTCTCCAACGCGTTCGTGATCGCCACTATTTCCCGCTCGAGGAAACTGCACACGCCAGCCAACTTCCTGATCGCGTCCCTGGCGCTCACCGACCTCCTTGTGTCCGTGCTGGTGATGCCCGTGAGTGCGCTCTACACGGTGAGCCACACGTGGACGCTGGGCCAAGTCGTGTGCGACATCTGGCTGTCGTCGGACATCACCTGTTGCACAGCATCTATACTTCACCTGTGCGTCATCGCCTTGGATCGCTACTGGGCTATTACGGACGCGGTGGAGTACGCGAAAAGGCGCACAACAAGCCGCGCGGCTGCCATGGTGGCTACAGCCTGGGTGATCGCCATCTCCATCAGTCTGCCTCCGTTTTTTTGGCGCCAGGTGAAAGCTGGAGAGGTGACGAGCTGCGAGGTGAACACGGATCACATCTTTTACACCATCTACTCCACATTCGGTGCTTTCTACATCCCGACGCTTTTACTCATCGCCCTGTACGGGAGGATCTACGTCGAGGCGCGGCGGCGGATCTTAAGACAGTCGCCCAAAAAGTTTGGGAAGAGACTCACCTCAGCGCAGTTAGTCTCCAACTCACCAGGATCGACGTCTTTGACTTCGGCTCGGCAAGACGACGCAGGCTCGGTGATCAGCGACAACCAAGTCAAAATCACCGTTTCCGACTCGCTTTTGGAGAAAAAGAGGATTTCTGCGGCCAGAGAAAGAAAAGCCACGAAAACGCTGGGCATCATTTTAGGAGCGTATATAGTCTGCTGGCTGCCCTTCTTTATCTACACCCTGCTGGTGCCCCTGTGCCCTTCATGCCATGCGTACCCAGAGTTATTCGACTTCTTTACGTGGCTCGGCTACCTCAACTCTCTCATCAATCCCATCATATACACAATGGCGAACGATGACTTTAAAAGGGCTTTCCAAAAGCTCGTGAGCTTTCGATGTTGCGTGTCCTGATGTGAAGAGGAAAATTTGGGCGGAAAAAACTCTAATGCAGGATTAAATCAGCATTCACATAGTCAGTAGGCTAAGTCAGGCGTCATTATGCCCGACTTAATTATTATCCTGCGCAAACAGTAGCCAACAAAGCATGCAGCAGTGTTGTGTGTGTGTGTGTGTGTGTGTGTGTGTGTGTGTGTCAGTGTTGCATTGTGATTATTTTGCATTTAAAAAAATAAATAAATAAATAAATAATAAATAAAGGGTCACGGTAAATAGCTATTATATTATTGCTGCTAAGCAACCGACGAATATTGAAATGAAATAGATCACTGAGTGCTGAATCATCGGTGCAGCTATAATACAATGTATTATTTTCTTCCATCATTTCATCCATCCTTGTTTTCCGGTGTTCTTCCTTGATACATTCTAAAAGATAAATATCTGAACAGTTCAATAAAAAATATATCTAGTGGCAATTAAAATAATATCAGAGAATTCACATCAGGATCATATACACTTTCCGCCTTCTTATTCAAATGGCTTATAAACAAGATATGCTTAACATCTGTTAGTGGAAAAAAGGGGGAAATGAATTTCTAATTCAAGTAAATTGTTTTCCCATCAGTAAACAGTGTTTGTCATATGTGTGTGGATCCAGTTTGGCCTGTGTGTATTGAATTAAAATTACAGCAAATCAGCTTAATTCAATAAGAAGTCATATTATCCCAGACAGTCCTCAACAATGTAATATCAAAAGGAGCCTATAACCACTGGCCTTAATCAAAAGATCCCAGAAAAGGTATGCAAATTGTATACAATAAATGCAATTATAAATACAGTAAATGCAAATGATACACAATGCATCAGGGAAGAGATACATATGAAATGATTTTATCATTGTATCTCAATTTTATCATTGTATCTCACAAAAAATGAGAACCTTGCTACTGAAAAAAATCTTTGTTTATTCTGTTTATGAAATTTGCCATTGGATAAACAAATTACTACATTCATTTAGCTGGCTGTGAAATCTCACTTGGCAAGTGACACCACAGGTTAAATCAAGTTGCAGGCCTGCCAAACACAAATGGAAATCGACCGAAAATCCTTGGTGTAATTGTGTGTTATTTAAGCCATTCCTTGAAGCTTTTTTGATGTGGACTGAAAAATGTTACAAAGCTCAAGTTTCAGACTCATGTCATTATACTGTATATAGGCTTTATATATAGCAGCCATTATATATAGCAGTTCTACTTTCATTTCTACTTTCAAATAATTTCAGTATCATACTCAGATCTAAAGAGCTCTGTTAAGCTTCCTGCTATAAGAGAACCAGTAGAGAGGAACAATCAAGAGGCTAAGCCATTAAACTGGGTTAATGACTCCTATTTTCTTCCACAAATATACACGATTTCCCCAAATTGTAAAGGTATTGATGGGCTTTAGTAATGTGGAAATGGGTGTAGTACTTCAAGAGCTTTGACTTTTGACCTGTGAAAGGACGTGATGATAGGACCAATGTGAGTTAACCATTACTGCTGTAATTTTCCCAGCCATTACAGGTATGCCTAGCAGTCAATATACTTTCTCTTATCAAAGAGGCATCAACGATAACAGTACATATATGGTATCTGATAAAATGGCCAACGAGTGTACATTCACTGGAAAAGGAGTTTCACTGACTCAATATTATTTGGATGAGGACCATTTTCAGCACAGCAGTGAGACTGACATGGTAGTGTGTGTGTGTGACGATTAAGGTGTTTACATGAGTCACTTTTAGAATATTCCTTTCATGTTCCCGTTTTACGTGTTATAGAATATAGATCGATTAACGGCACACGTCATTACGTCCCCACGCCACGCCGTCTGACATTCCTTCCAGAATTTCACGTATCGAGATACAGTTCGTCTTCGTTATGGTACCGTATACAGTTTTGGGTGTTTCATTTTAAATTTTATGAAAGCTTCAAGTGCAGTTAATTATTTGTCATGCTATACGTGCAAATAGACAACTGCTTGAAGCCGTGGGCTGCATTCAAAACTGCATACTTGCCTACATGTATTTCACCTACTATATAGTAGGTAAGTATTCGGTTTCGGCTGCAGCCAAGCTCTCTTGTTTGCTGTCAAACGGTTGAGCACTGCCATGTGTGTACGTGTCCTATCGCATAATGTGGTGAAAATTCCCACGTGACGTAAATAGTGTGATTAAAGGTGTGTACATGTCTGTAATGCACTTCGATAATGCGACTAAAATAGGAATACTCCACGTCTTAATTCAATTTGTGTTTTCTTCGAGTATGACTTTAGCCGTATTAAGGTAATCAATAATCTCTATTTACATGGTAGTTTCTTAATCAGGGTATCGTTTTAATCGGGTTAATATCAGATTATTGTTGACAATGTAAACATACTGAATGTTACAGATGCAGCATTGCTGCGATTTTTAAACACCTTACCACTAGCTTGAGCACAGTTCACCACTGTATACCTCTATTGAGAATTAGCCATTTCAATCAGACTAACTGCTGATGTCTTCATGTTAATCATGTTAATAAAGTGCTCTAGCCCATTATCCAGGATAAACACTTTGGCCTTTTCCTTTTCCATTTGGTTTTGTTTGAGTAGCACATGCACGGACACACTCATGAGCTTTATCCACTATGCAACCAATAAACTAAAAGGCCTTAAAAGAATATGCACAGGTACAACTTTATTAATGGTATACAACACTTGACAACTTAAAATCAACCCAGAAATAGCACAAAGGTATGTGAAGTCTTGTATCTAAAATATAGGTAAATTATGTTCTACTGTGCTGTGGACTCCAAAGTGGAACTATTGCTATTTGGATATGCTTCCTTTAGCTTACTTATTTCTTGAACGCTACATTAGTTCCAATAAAATCAACTCCACATAATTTTTTGAAATATTGCTGGAGGGTGAAATCATCAAAGAGAGACTTGTCACTAACATATTTCAATTATGTGAATTTGTCCCTCACAATATGTACATACCTGATTTGAATGTATAATCAGGTATATTTCTGTGCCCTGTGCCAATATTTCTTAACAAAGTTTGTGATTTTTTGCCCCCTATTTTTTCTTCTGTGTAGCATAGTTTCAGAAATTCCTTCTGACAAGATACCTTTGTGTTTGTAATAGCATTCTACCTTGGAATAATTAATCCAGAAAGCATGTATTGTAACTATGTGCAGTGCACATGAATAGGACATTTGTACCATTTGCAAGGCGATCCCTCGTCAATGTCCTAAATGCCAGAAATATGTGTTTGCTGGCAAGATGACGCAGACTCTGTGACCAGCAACAACCAGGTCAAAATCACCATTTCTGACTCGCTTTTGGAGAAAAAGAGGATTTCTGCGGCCAGAGAAAGGAAAGCCACGAAAACGCCTGGCATCATATTAGGAGTGTATATAGTTTGCTGGCTGCCGTTCTTTATCTACACCCTGCTGGTGCCCCTGTGCACTCCATGCCATGCGTACCCAGAGTTATTCGACTTCTTTATGTGGCTTGGCTACCTCAACTGTCTCATCAATCCCATCATATACACAATGGAAAACAATGACTTTATGACATAATACTTAAGAAAATTTGTAGGTTCCATCAAGGCAATCCCCCTGTCAATGTCCTGAATGCCAGAAATGCTGAGGGGGTTTGGAGCTCTTATATTCAGCATTCTGGAGTTTGTCTTGCACTTCCACAAATGACCAGTCATGTCCAGTCTGTTTACCTCAGGGTTTTCATCAGTTTAATGTCCATTTTTATGTCCTCCTTGCTGCTCTATACACAATACAGTATACAGTATTTGCTGACAATAAATACTCATATGCAAAAATAGCACTTCATATAATTTCATATCATTTCATATCATCTATCTTTAGGCCTCTTATACATTATATATTATATTCTACTTATAAAGAGAAATCCAGTCCACAAAGAGTGTTGATGGATTAAGGTATAATCTGGGTAATTTAGAGGCCAAGTCAACACCTTAAACTCTTTGTCATGTTCATCAAACCATTCCTGAACAATTTTTGTAGTGTGGCAGGGAGCATTATTTTGCTGAAAGATGCCACTGCCATTAGGGAATACTGTTGCCATGAAGAAGTGTACTTGGTCTGCAATAATGTTTAGGTAGGTGGTCCATTTCAGAATAACATACACAAGAATGCCATTACCCAAGGTTTCCCAGCAGAACATTGCCCAGAGCAACACACGGCCTCTGCCGGCTTTCCTTCTTCCCTTAGTGCATTCTGGTGCCATCTCTTTCCCAGGTAAGCGACGCACACGCACCTAGCTGTCCACATAATGTAAAAGAAAACATGATTAATCAGACTATGCTACCTTATTCCATTGCTCCACAGTTTATTTCTGATACTCACATGTCCATTCTAAGAACTTTCGGCAGTGAACAGGGGTCAGCATGGGCACTCTGACCGGTCTGCAGCTACACAGCCCCATATGCAGCAAGCTGTTATG
Source organism: Stegophilus panzeri (assembly GCA_024331685.1). Taxonomy (NCBI): domain Eukaryota; kingdom Metazoa; phylum Chordata; class Actinopteri; order Siluriformes; family Trichomycteridae; genus Stegophilus; species Stegophilus panzeri. Next base: position 13,252,739 of record JANDJT010000228.1, read on the forward strand.
CAGTGTGTGTTCTGACACCTTTCTATCATAGCCATCATTAACTTTTTTTAGCAATTTGTGCTACAGTGGCTCTTCTACTTTGGGATCAGATAGACGGGTTAGCCTTCGTTTCCCATGCGGAATAAATGATCCTTGGGCACCCATGACCCTGTCACCGGTACTCCGGTTGACCTTCCATGGATCACTTTTGGCAGGTACTAACCACTGCATACCAGGAACACCCAACAAGACATGTTGTTTTGGAGATGCTCTGACCCAGTCGTCTAGACATCACAATTTTGCCCTTGTCAAAGTCTATCAGAACCTTACACTTGCCCATTTTTCCTGCTGCCAACACATCAACTTCAAGAACTGACTGTTCACTTGCTGCCTAATATATCCACCACTTGACAGGTGCCATTGTAACAAGATAATCAATTCTATTCAATTCACCTGTGTGTGGTTTTAATGTTATGACTGATCATTGTATTATGTCACTAACATTTGTTTACATCTCTGTATTACACTGACTATATCTGCAGGGTGATTGTCCAAATGTACTTACTTTGAACTAAAAGCAGGACTTGAAATTTTGTTAATTTTTTTATTTTTTCTGTTAATCAGAGTAACACTACCCAGTCATGGGTGAGCTCATACATGCAAAAGAGGGTGGATAGCACTTTCCTATGAGTGCATTTCATTGCCCTGTGAAGCAGCATGAGCAGTAGTTCAAAAAGATGGCTGGCTTCACATGTCTTGGAGGAAGTATAACTAACGCTATTCACAACCTGTCCACAACTGTTCTGTGAATTACCAAGATTTTCCTCCTTGCCCTCTTTTTGATCTCCATGTGCTGTTTGTTCGGTCATTATTTGAGCTGTCTTTGCACCTCCACATTTTGCCAAGCTAAATATCCACAAGAGGACAGATAAACCATATAAAAATTTACATGTCCAGTTACAAGAAAAACCAGAAAAAGAACATATCATTCATGTGAATATATTTGCTCATGGTGGTACTTTGCTGCCTAACAGCTCGTGTCTTTCTGCTTGAATCCTGAGCTTGGGTTACTGTTTGCACTCCAAAAAATCACATCTTAGCATGTTAATATAGTGAAATTGATCTAGAATATCCTATTATAAGATTACAAGAAGCCAAGCATATGATTATTAAACCTATTTCGATTTCAATTATTAAAATTATTTCTAGACCTTAATACTAATTCCAAACTTGAATAGTCATGTTGTATTGGAAAAATAATTTTGCTAATTGTAGCCATTTAGTTCTCGAAAGAAGCAAAATTATCTGCCAATAATAAGAATAAGAGTAAACAAATATATAGAAGTGGGTATAATAATCTTATATTTGGTTTATTGTAATCTTATAATAGGAAATACTAGACAATGTGACTGTATTCAAGATATTTTCACTTGCTAAGATGTGATATTTTGCAGTGTTTGAGTGGTGTCTCACATGTTCTCCCCATGGTTCTCCAGTTTCCTCCCACTTCCCATGCTGGTGAATTGACCCTAGGTGTGACTGGATGTGCGAAAGTGTGCATGCATGATGATCTATGATGAACCGCTGCCCTACTGTATCCCGGGTGTTTATGTAATGTAGTGCAAGTGGTGGTGTGTGTGTGTGTGTGTGTGTGTGC